>OY735874.1:5276937-5822048 GCA_963506565.1 Tachystola acroxantha
TATATTTAATGAATGAGATGAAAGTGAATGGTAAATAGAACAATTTAGACGAAACCCCGAAATATTATTTATCTGGTAAACATACAAATAAATAATCTATAAACAAATTTAATTTAAAATACTTTAGATGTAGGTAAGAGTGAGTTTAATTTGAAAAAAATACGACTGTTGGAATAAAGTGTATCTTATTATGATCGTAATAGGTTCTTATACTATCTCCGGTTAGACCGTTAAGCATACTTTATTGGTATTGGTGACCATAACATTTTGCCTGAAACTTTCTTATATACTCAAGACTCTAGAGTTCTGATATAAATACGAAATGAATGATTCTCAGAACATGGTATTTTAGTATACACCCTGTGTATATAAAAGGTATTTAATCTTATATCTACAGTTTATCGATCAAATTCGCGCGGTATTTGTGCGCTAATGGTTTCATTTACATGTCTATTCATTAGTGCCGACAAAAAATATCGATTGTCGATTAAGTTAAATATTCACAGTTAAGCGCACATAATAAAAAATAAAGGTAGACTAGACTAGATTGCTCATTTAATTATAGTTACAACTTTGTAACTGTTAACTTTTACAAGTATAAGATTATTAGAACTTTATAACTTGAAGTACAAATAAATCAGTAGGTACGGTATATAATAGAGTCCTACATAAATGTAGAGATTGGTAATAAAAAATAAAATGTCAAATACTTTCAGAAATAATTTATTTATCACCAAATTTACTATTATCAATAGCGACAATAAGTATCACAGCCTCTTCGATAGCCAATTGACTCCATGTAACAAATCGAGCAGAAATTTTGATAAAATTATTTTTCATTCCTTGTCGGACTCATTATTTTTTTCCAATAACTTAAAAAAACAAATACAGTTTATATCAGACATATTTTGATGTCCTCATTTATGGGTCCAATAATTCTACTATAAACTGCACGATTTGTGTAGATATTCCAAATTAAGGTTATCCAATCTGAGCTCTAAGATATGTTATCAAAGGATCATATTGGCATCTACAGCCATGTCTTCTTGAGAGATAACTTGACTTCCTTCCAGCCATCGTGAAACAAGGGCAAAATACATTTCTTTATCATACTTTCTCGTTGCTACCAAATGTCTATATTTCTAAACAAATTGTTAGTAATCATTAATCAATACTGATGCTATTCTATATTATTTATTCTGTCCATGGTCGATGACTTCTAGATACCTTTTGTATGTACATGTATGTTTGCTATGTTAATATCTAGTACAACTACAAATCTCACCATTATTTTTCACATACACTGTTTGATTTTGTCTCAACAGATTTGAAAATTATAAAAATTCTATTTTTGTGTAAAGTTACTACGCCCTCTTGGCATCTCTGGCTGCATATATTTTAGAAGTAAATGGTTCTTCAAGTTTTATAGCAATCTCATAGATAACATGAACTAATAATGTGATTAGTAAACCGGCTGCTTTGCCACTCATTAGCGAAAATCCCAGGAATGATAATGTAGAGCCCCGGTACATGGGGTTGTTGCAGACATTAAATGGGAAATTCGTAACTCTGTCCGTCATTAGAATTCCAAAATAGTCACCGCAGTAAGTGCCTACAATACCCAATTGGTACATAGAAGTTATGACAAGGACCTGTCCAGCAATGATCAGTAATATTCCAGCATTGTTCGCTAGTTCGCTCTGTATGATCGAAGTGGTACCTTGATTGTCCAACGCCTTTTCGAAGAAGTAATTTCTCACTATACCGAGACTGAAGATGGTTGCAGCGAAAAGGTAGCAGCCTTTCCTGGCATTTTTCGTCAGCTTTGTTAGAAAATGTGTATAGTGCTCAAGACGAGACACAATATTCCAGAAAATAGGGTTGAAAGCCACAAAGAACAGAGAAATCTTAAAACTCGTATCGTCAAAATCAATTGAACCTAATAAAGATACACACGATTCTTGTAACTGATAACATTTTTCGACGGACACGTTCATTTTTCTTTCTAAATCTGTTTTTTGTTTCAGTGAATATTGAAGATGTTTCTCCCGATTCGAGTAAGACGCGACTGAACCAGAAAGGAATGATTAGCGAGTTGAAATACTGTCCCAATGTTACTATCCGGATTTGAACTTACACGTAGGCAATGATATCACATTACATCATCATCTTAGGATCATACGACATATATTATCTTATGTGATTCAAAAATTAAATAGTTTTTTCGTTAATAAAGAAGTTATGATAACTGAACGACTTTGTTTACTCGTACGTAGCTAATCAATAAACTTGAGTAGTTGAATAAAGTTAAGTTGTCTGAAAAAGATAACATCGTAACGTAATCTGTAGTAAAGAAAGATTAACAACTTTGTTTTAATTACCTACCTTGGAGGTAAAGAAAGCTTTTATCAAAAATGTTTGCTTTGTATTCTGCTAAATTAAAAGGTCCGATTCTGCCTTATTCTTAGTGAGCCGTAATTGGTAAAATACGGTAAAATATTACTTTACAGTCTATATTAGTCGATCGCAAGGTGGTTCTAGTCCGTTTTGCTCTATTTTCACGAGTTAAATAAAGAGGGTAAAATTCTTTTGTCAACCATTCTTTGTTACGCAAACCTACGATTAGACGAATCCAGAAGCACACAATTTTTATATTTTTATTTCACAAACTATAGGCAAAGTGATGCTAGACCGATAACGTAGGTACATTTACCGTAAACACATAAATAGTGTATCTTTTTAATGTATGAAAAATAACTTTATCATAATTATTAACTCGTGCTACTTATCTGCAAATAAATAAAATTAATGAGTACACGTGTTAAGATATATTTATTTACAACAAAACACCATGATTGCGGTCTCATTAAAACGTAACAAACAGTTAATTGCTATAAGTTATTAAGATCATGATTAATTTGAAACACTATCGAATTGCATATGTCACTGTACGTAGTCGAAAGTATAGCAATCGGTATATTGTTACGTTGCGCCACAGACCTTCCTTTATATCAAGGTAGCAGGGACGATGATCCTCCACGCGAACCGAGTGCAGATTCAGTTGATGGATTACAATATGCCTTAGATGATTATTTTTTGTTCTTGGAATGCAGGTTTCCTCGTGATGTTTTCCTTCACCGTTTGTGAGAGCACTCAGTAAATATACGCAGATTGTTCATCGACAAAAGGTTCGAACCTGCCCAACGAAAGACCTATGTCTCAACCACCGAGCTCTATTGCGTCACCAAGCTTTCTTACCTACAGCCCCCTTACCATGAACATTTATAGCAGGGGCATACTTCAATAATACTTTGTTATTTCGTACCATGACGACCTTAAAGTTAGGTTATTGAGGACGTCACGGTACGAAATAACAAAGTATTATTGAAGTCATCCTGCTATAAGAGTTTATGGTAAAGGGGCAGCTCTCTTATTAGACAACTGTCAATTGTATAAATATATAAACACAAACTAAACATATTACCTACATATTGAAAGTTAATTCAACTACGATTGTACATTATAAAAAACAAAATGACCTAACATTACATACGTAAACATGCAATTATTACAGGCATTGCGTTTCCTTATTGCTGTTCTAGATTTTTAACGATCATTTGTTACAGGCATTAGGAACTGTCTATTATATGAACTGAATTGAATTGTAATGTGTCACTTACATTCATACGTACCTACTATCGACTTGATACATGACTTAATGTATTCCAATTCAGCATTTTATCATACAATGCCTTATTTACGATCTCAATATCACCACAGTAGCCCAGTCGCTAGAGCATGATGATGTGGTGCAAGAGTCGCAGGTTTGATTCCCATCTCTGCGTATAACCAAGTAGCATTGACTCTTGTTAACGCTGTTGTTAAAATATATAAAAAAAATGATGGGATTGACATTTGCTAACGAAAAAGCAAAATGTCAATTTCACATATTTTCTTTATATTTTACTAGTGTTATCGAAAGTCAATGCCACTTTGGCTACACCCTTTGGACTACTGTGGTATCCGATCCTAGTACAAGCTTTTAGCTTAGTTGAAGTGATGTGAAGAAAATTATTAACGTGAAAACATAGAAATTTTTAGCATGATTAAATTTTATTAAACACTTCTAATTAATGGGGACAAGTCTTAATTTGCGTGTACAGTCGAAAGTACGTAAAATTTAACACTTTAAGCGATGGTAATATGGCCTCGATTTCAATGGTTTTGTATAAGTTGATGTGCTGTTAACAGTACCGTAATTTACAGAAAATGAGCGAAAATTACTGCCACTTTAATCAGCATTTTTTCCGAATCGGTCACGACTGGTTGGTGGCCAGAACAAGGAGTTAAATAAGGAGTTTTTTTTGCTACTTTTTCTCCTCAGCGTTGGCACCTTTTCCTTGCAAAGTGGTGTAAATGTAAATACAAAAAAAAATATGTTGACGTGCGAAAACACAACGTGCTTACTTGCAATAAAGATATTTGACTTTGAATTTGATAAGATGCTGTAATTTATAGATTGTACTTTTTGTGGAAGTAATATTTTCAAGGGGTTAAAAAATTTCGCTTTTGGAGCACGTAACGATAATGTCACCGGTACACCTTTGTATGCGTGAAATGGCGTGGGCTGCATTGTATGGGCGCTAACACATATCTGATGAAGCAGGAATCGGTAGGCTCATTGTATTGACAGCTCACTTACGTAACAAAGGCTGTTGACGCCCCACTGAAGCCGTGACATAGACTCTATATAGGTACCTACGCTAGGTATACATACCTAAACCCGTGGTGGTGGTCCTATAGTTTATTAATTTCACGCTATTGGTCACAATATTGATTTAAAATTATTTCACGGCTTAATCCACGGACTAACACTTTTTGACTAATATCGTTTCGAAGTGCGAAAGTGACGAAACAACTTACCTTAGTGAGGTTAAACTAGATTTATGGCCAAAAACAGAAGAAACTATACTTAATTATACTGTGACTTATTTGACAATTGCTGAACCACCGATTTTGTATAACCAAAGCCGTTGATAATCCTTAAACCATGGCTTAAACCATCGCCTACGTATCGCTAACGTCCTTAATTTAAGACCGGTCATTAATTTAAGACAGGTTTAAATCACAAACTCGGCGTGGTCTTGCACTTATGACTGTCAAAATTTTAAACTGACAGTTGTAAGATCGAACTCAAATTCATCACTCATACTTACTTAAAACTTTTTATGACTATCGGCTTAAGTCTGCATACTCCAGATCTAGTATCTCACACTCGACTGCTGGTATATAACTCTAACCTTAGAAAATGAAATGAAAATGATAAATTAATGAAAATGAATAATTTATTTATAGTTAAGCACATCCTATTATTTTTTTATTAATATTCTCCTCCAACTAAGCTAAAAGCTGGTTTATTTATTTTTATTTATTTGTTAGCCTGAAATTGTTAGTATACAGAGTTATTCCGTGCCTATACAAATGACAATGCCAGATTCTGCCCCACCATCAACCGCATGATGAACAAGATAACGAATAAATGTAAAAATATTTCCGTTTTTTTATTAAAATTATTGGTTAAAAAAAAGATTTGTACAACATGCGAGTCGAAAAACAACTTAATTAAGAATTCAGAAAATAGTAAGAAATCGAAGCAAATTATTCATTGTCTTTGTTATCATTTTCTACTACTCTCGCAACTCCTGATTATGATTATGCAATATGAAACCTGTAATAAGTCCCCAACAAAATGATATATGAGCTTCAATGGTCACGTAGGTGACCAAAGGTGGGGCAAAGCTCCATTGAAATGTGGCAATGTCATTTACCTAGTTAGTCTGCTTTATTATAATTTACCATTAGAGGCGGTTGTGAGATCCTATTAATTAGGTATTACAATGAGTCAATGTCACATCAATTATATAGGTCCTAAATCAACTATAACCATTCATTTAGATGCTTCAATTATGTCCTTAACGAGTGATTGATGTTAAGGCAACTACAGCGATTTACCTAAATATTTGACGCGTTTTTCCTATAGTAACGACACATAGTAATTAGTCAGGTCAGGTTGTAGCAAGATTGTCATCTTATTTACATGTCAGGGGCAACAAGTACTAAAACGATTAGAAGTATCCAACGATTTCTATATCTCTTTATTACCCGACTGCCGAAAGGAGGTGTATGTATGTCGGTCCCTTTGTACCCATACGGTGGAACACAGAAAAAGATGTACAGGAAAGTTTTTAAGGTTGAGATTATCTCAAAAGCTACTTAACCTAATGCAAAAATTCTTTCACTGTTTGATAGATAAAATATAAAACTATGTAACTGTAAAAGAATTATTAAATTAGGTCCAGTAGCTTTTGAGGAAATCTCAACCTTATTGTGGCCCCCTGTGTCTCTGTCTTCGACTGTACCGTAAACAGTTTTTTGATCATTTCCTAATTTTTTTGGGAACCCAAATACGAGGGAAATAACACCGATAGTTCTGAAAATAATTAAATCCGGATATCTGTCATAACTCCGAAAATAGTTTTATCCTATCACTATAAATTACCCGTATAAAGTAGCCACTATTGACAAGATATTATCAATTTATCATTTATCAGTTTCATAGATCAACTGTCACGGAAAAACTTCACAATGTCGCGGCCTTAGTTCAGCAATTAAGTGAACATAAAATATTATGTTATAATTAGTCGGATATGTCAAAATATTGTGAGCATGAAATTAACAGAATAATTATTTTTATACGTAGGAGTATAAATGACTTTAATAATTATTGACAAGTTAAAAACGCACAACATATTTTATGTATGTAAGTCATTGATCTCATATAATCAACTAGATACAGTCTGCCTTCTACAAATGTCCGAGCGCAAAGAAGGTCCAAACTGGTGAATGGACCCTTATCTGCTTTATTGGACATTATTTGGACGTTAACAATGGACCCTTATTTGGACGTTTTTTGAATTGTGTTAGTAAGACCTTTGTGTATCTAGTTATTTATGGGAGATCAATGATGTAAGTACATCATGATTCCATGATAGTGGCAATGTAAGAACAGTAGCTGAGCCAAGCATTCTGCTTGCTCTTACAGCAGAGTTTAGTAAATCTTAGGTATAATTACTGTGCACAGCATTTAAGTAAATTAAAAAATTTGGGGAAAAATAAAAATAAAAACATTGTAATGTGCTTTGGAGTTTTTACATTTAAAGGTATTTTTAATTTTTTGTAACGATTTATTTCACTGGAATTTGACCTAATGGTCATTGTGTGACATGTGACGTACTCAGTTCTATTTTTTTTGCAGTTTTGATTTACAAAGAAAATTCGTACCAATTTAATATTTATAATGAGGAACCCCCAGTTTCAATTTGTCGAATTAATTCAAGGACACCCTGTATTGAAGTTGAATTCGGAAGAACCCTATTTAAAGTTCTATTGAGTATATTCTTCTCTTAGTTTGAAAAGCTTGACTATCGCCGACTGTACTACCATTCATCAAATAGAGGTAACGTATTATTTAGACCATGTCTGGTTTAATTACAGTTTTCAATGGCACTTTAATGAAATTTTAGTGCAATTTCGGTTGACAGTTGGTAGATTAGAACGATCATTAATCATATTGTCTGTACTCGCATTCGCACCCTTTGTGATTTACGAATAATCAATACGATTATCCAGACTGCGAATGACATCAAACAATAGGGGTTATATTGCAGATTAGGTGAATGATAGTAGGTTATGTACAGCAAATATAATCGTTACACCTTGGAGTGTACGATTTCAACTCTAATGTCACATTCAAAATGGTAGGTACAGTTTTGTATTTGGTATACTTTCCACTAAACCGCAGCCCAAATCAAGTGTCTTATTTTGTAAACAAATATGATCGTCTAATTACCTGTTGTGATATAACACTGAAGGAACTGATTAATTGAACCTGTTTATCATTGTGAAAATAAAGTGATCCAATATAATAATGTGAAAATAACTATGCAATAATCACAGAAAAGCTTAAAATATGAGTAGGGTAGTTTTTGTTTACAAAATAAGACACTTGACTTGGGCTGCGGTATACGTCATGATATGTTTCTTATACAGATATATAACTAAGATTTCACATAAGCTACCGTAATTGTATCGTTGAGTGATACAAATGAAATCAAAAGGACTTGCGGACTGAATTTCGACAGTACATTATTTCGACACGTTCTGAACTCCGAAAACACATAGATCGACCAGTCATTGCTTCGACAGACAATACTTAGACGACACACACCTTCGAATGACCACTACTTCGACAGTCGATTGTTCGACAGACAATACTTAGACGACACACACCTTCGAATGACCTCTACTTCGACAGATTTTTGTAACAGAACATTCTACCGGAATAATAATCCCCTGAATTGTATAGGTAATAAAATTTACATAATTAACTATCTACGAAATTAATTTATTTTCCGGTTAAATAAAAACACAAATGTACCAATCAACAAAATTATTTTTAATTTGAAACTCGTACCCATACAATATTTTCATTAAATAAAATCAACAAGATGGAGAACATTGCTTGTAGTTCGGTGTACCTGATAGATCATTAATACTTATTAATACATATTGATTAATAATAATAATTCACACACATATAAATATAAGTACAGTTTTTATTATTTCTTAGGCATGTAAGTAACATACGCTATTCCACTAAGGAATGAAATTATATCCATGTCATCTTTCAGTAACAAATGTTTTTGTAGTCTTTCGTTTAACTGTAACTGTTTTTTTTTAGTTAATTATGTAAATTTTATTACCTATACAATTCAGGGGATTATTATTCCGGTAGAATGTTCTGTTACAAAAATCTGTCGAAGTAGAGGTCATTCGAAGGTGTGTGTCGTCTAAGTATTGTCTGTCGAACAATCGACTGTCGAAGTAGTGGTCATTCGAAGGTGTGTGTCGTCTAAGTATTGTCTGTCGAAGCAATGACTTGTCGATCTATGTGTTTTCGGAGTTCGGAACGTGTCGAAATAATGTACTGTCGAAATTCAGTCCGCAAGTCGAAATTATAGATAATGAGTGGGATATTGTATTCAAATTACATATCAAAATGTGATGGTTTTTTTCCTTCGAAAATTGTTAAGATTTTACCACCTAAAGAATAATTCAGTAGGTAGGTACTCAGTAGATATTAATATTCGGCCACTGAATTTTGTCTAGAAACCTCTCATTTCACAACCATTAATCGAATTGAAGTTATATTAGAACATGATGAAAAATTTCTTGCCGTGGGAAGGACTTGAACCTGCGACCTTGTCATTCCGTGATCATGTTCTAATTTATTCACCGAGCGTAATGCGTAATTCAAATTTTGAAGTTATATGTTACTAAAGTGGAGTTACGAGGACTAGTCAAGGATCCCACGATTCAATTTCACTCGAGTCTAGGAATGTCGTAGCCCGATCTGTTGTGCTAGACATCAAGTGGCTAAATTATGTTTATATGCCATTAGGCAGTGTTCACTGTATTTACGATATGGCGGACTGTTCTGACATAAATTAAGCCGCACATGCACCGTCACGACCACACATGGCGAAGTATGCAGTCCGATCGGTTTATGTCTTTGCCACAGTGTAAGCGATACAGTAGAGTAACTCTACAGTAAGACCCTACTATGACTCAAACCGTGACAATACAGTAAGACCCTAACTGTGACTCTACAGTAGACTCTACAGTAGGCTCTACAGTAGACTCTACAGTAGACTCTACAGTAGACTCTACAGCAGACTCTCCTGTAACTCACTGACTACAGTAAACTGTATTGCGTTGCGACTCTATTATCCACTAAATTGATCCACTTGGCTTGTGTAAACTGTGTACTAACAACTTGGATTCCTCGAGTCCAGCCATTCGTTTCTGAACAGAACATAAGCAGCTTAAAGCTTCTATTATTGCGATCCGATATATTTTCCAAAAAGAAAATGAATTAAACTCCGGTACGAGTATGTTCATAGTAGTTATAAAGGATTATCCCCTAATATTTTATAACAATGTTTTTGAAAGTATAATCCTTTGGTATTCCTTAGCTGATCATCAGTCTATTAACTCTAAGCTGAAATATATGTACTTACACTAGAGTACCTATACCTGCATAGTACGGTCGAAGACAAATAAATGTGTACAGGAGAGTTTTGAAGGATGAGATTTTCTCAAAAACTAATTGACGGATTTTAAAAATTATTTTACTGTTAGATAGATAAAACTTAAGACTATGTAACTGTGAAATAATTATTAAAATGGGTCCAGTTGTTTTTGAGAAAATATAGACCATATTGGGAACCCCTGTATACTTATCTCTGTCTTCGACTGTACAACTACAATGTAGACAACATGGTATAATGTTAGTTGTTTTAAGTAGTCAAAAAATCTAAACGTCCTATTGACAAAAGGACAAGACACTTCTAGGTAACTTCTTGTAATAATTTTAATGTTTGCATTGGATATGGTAAATAAATTAATGAAAAGATTACTATGCTCCTGCGATAAACAAAAGCGTAAACCTACGTACTTAATGATCGAAAACATGACATGAACTACAAGTAAAACACAAATGTGCAACTTCGAGTTGCGGAAGCATTTTTTATAGGAAATGAGCAATAAGCGAGCCTAATTATTCCGCCTATTGTTCTATTGTTTGCTTAAATAGTTACGTATGCATTAATGTATTTTACATGTTACAACAATTGTCACGAGACCTTTCGAAGGTGTCAATCAAAATGTTTTTGTCAAACTGAAAAGCTTAAAAGTGAACGAACATTCTAGAGATTTTATCTGAGAATTGTATCACGTTGTGTGAAAATGACTCTATTCCGTTATTGTCGTGACATGTTCTAAGGACCAGCGAACTATTAATTAAAACCATGTCGCCGCTAGAGTTAATTAATTTAAACTTTATTACTCGTGTAGATTGTAAATGGATGCTGTAGCCAGTGAGTTATGCGTGAACAATCGGATATCTCGAGATCTCGGTTAGCATTTGGTTCGCAAAATATGGGAAAAGATGCTTACGGCAAATGCCATCGATAGATAACACCTAAGGTTGTGTCGGGTACAATGAATCGATAAATTTATATTCTGTTACGGCGTGCGTAAAGTGAAGGTCAGAAAATGTTTACTACCTTAAAGTTCCATTACTTAAAGCTAACTTTACCTATAGATAATTTGACAAAATATTAACGTTTATTTCTAGCAAGTGCAATGCGGAGAGCATTGCACTTGCTAGAAATGAAAATAATTTTATTGAATTACCTAAATAAAGCTTACTTCAAAACTTTAAATGAAATATAAAATAATTATTGTTGGCCTTAGGCAACAGTGCACAATTAAAGCTTTCTCTGATCATGATTTCATTTGATTGACCACAATATTTTTTTAACAATATTATTGCTTTTTGGTTGGTTGGTTGGCAAAAGCAAGAGTGATACAGAAGATGCCCCGCAGCGGCGGAGTGAAGAGCACGGCGAGCGAAGTTTGTCCAATCATGTATATAATCGGTATTCATCAGTCTCTAAATAGACACCCCAAGATTGCTATATATTTTTTTCAGACGTTTAATTGTTGTAGTTAGTGCCGGAGCCTTCGTAGAATAACTGAAGATACGCGAGTATGTATCAATATTATTTGATTCAATAACCCCATGGGTATGGTTATGCAATTATTACATAGGTATATCGCGTGGTCCAAATCGATAAAAACATATTGTTTCTATTGCTACTCTATCAACAATTCCATCTGTTTTGTGCATAGCTGCGCGAGCGCGTGTCATGGTCGCGAGTTCAGGGCTGAGCAAAATGCCTATCATTAGGGCCTTTATACACGATCCAACACGTGTCAATAATCCGCGCTTGGTATGTAAGAAAAAGTATAGAACTTACTCGATTTATCATTTTTAACAACATCGCGATTCAACCAAATCGTTGCTAATCAAGGCACTTGAAGGCAAGCTATTACAATTTTTAGCTTTTCTATAGGCCTAAAGTTTATTTTTCTTTATTATATGGGAAAGTAACTTTTTACAACCTATAAGTGGTCCCACTGCTGGGCAAATGTCTCCCCCCTCTTCTTCCTATCTCTATCCTGAGCCTCTTCCTCCTAGGTAATATAATTATAATCTTTAATAATCCAAAATGGAGTATTTATAACACAGTTAAAAATTACAGCACATTATCCATAGCAATCTAACTTTGCAACGAATCTGTTAATAAAATCTGTAGGTACAGTCGACACCACATCACCTTAGACCAAATTGCAATTTATATCGTACCACCTTCACGTTGTGCAGTTGATGTCCCGTCAACTATTGGTATACCTAAGCCTATATAAAGGTGGCTTTGTGCACTTGCAATATTCGCAGCATACACTGTGCTACTGCATGATTAGTTGATCAAAGCGGGATGTGAGCAAAGAGCTATGAATGACAGAACATCAAAAGCGAATAGCGTTCATAATTAGCTCCTCCGGGTTTTAACAACGCAGTCAACATATCGATATTAATAACTACTGGATGTTTGAACATCCCTAATGCGTGCTTTGCACCCAATTTATAGATCTTGACATATTTTACAATGCTCCTCTGGATTTTGTAGCTGCATATCGATAACAAATTGGAGTCAGCATATCGACAATCACCACTGTAGTGAATCGAGACATATCCATCAATTCATGGGTCTGTATCGTAACATCAATAACACCTACCAGTTGTAAAACTAACATCTTCTCATCTCATCTGACTATATCACTAATATATTAACGCGAATGGATGGATGGATGGACGGACGGACGAACGGACGGACGGACGGACGGATGGACGGATGGACGGACGGATGGACAGATGGATGGATGGCTGGATGGCTGGATTTTGTTCTTTCACGAAAAAACTAATGAATGGATTTTAATGAAACTTTATAATAATATTGTTCATAAATCAGAATAACACATAAGCTATAATTTATAAAGATCCTGCGCAGATAAAGTCGCGGGCAGCAGCTAGTATAACCTAAAAATGTAACTTGAATACTTTCACGCAAAGAAAAGAATACCACGTCCTTGAGATGCCTGTGTAGCGAGTGGAGGCTTGGGATGCCTGTGTAGAGGTGGTGATAGGTCAGGTGACAGACGTTTTACTAAATCCGCCGCAGACAAAGAAGTACGAAACCTTGAAGGACCGGTTGCTGTCGATATACGAAGAGAGCGAGACGCGCAAGCTGCAGAAACTCTTGGGGGAAATGGACCTGGGAGAGCAGCGGCCCTCGCAACTCCTTAGACGTATGAAGGACCTAGGGAGAGGAAAAATCGCCGACGAAACTCTGCAGATTATGTGGCAAAACCATTTACCATCGAGCGTGAGAGCGGTTCTGGCCGTATCAGATACGAATAACTTGGATAGTCTCGCATCGATGGCAGACAAGATTCTGGAGAATAGCAGACCGTTGCAGGTTAGTGAGGTAACGCGGAAGGAAAACAGCGACCTCGCCACCGCCTCATCATCGACTGTCATGGATGAGATCGCCAGGATAAACCTGCGACTGGACAAAATGATGAAGAGCAGGCAACATCACTCCAACGACGAGCGACGGCGAGGACGAAGCAGGAGCAGGACTCGACAGCGATGGCAGGCTGGCAAGTCCAGTCAGAGGGACGGCAGTGCAACAAGGCGCACGCCTGAGAGCCCAGACTGGCTGTGCCACCATCATCACAGATATGGGAAAAACGCGACGAAGTGCGTTCAACCGTGTGCCTGGAAGGGAAACTAGGCGAGGTGCAGTCAGTGGCGGAGGAGTGCACCCGACATGTGAATAACCGCCTTATCGTGAGTGACAGGGACACAGGAATGCGTTTCCTCATTGACACAGGTGCCAACGTATCTGTGATCCCAGTGCAAAGGAGGTACGTAGCAAGTGATAATAGTGAAAACGGGTATAAACTATTTGCCGCTAACGGTACCGAGATTAGGACATTCGGGTCAAAGTCGTTAGCGTTAAATTTGAACCTTAGAAGACCCTACAGATGGACCTTTATTATCGCAGATGTCAAACAGCCCATTCTTGGCGCTGACTTTATATCGCACCATAAGTTGTTGGTAGACTTAAGCGGGCGTCGATTGTTAGATTCTGTAACTAATTTAGATGTAAAAGGTACTCTGGTGAAATGGAACGATCCCTCGTTGTCTACTATAGATAGCTCACAGCCTTATTCTGATTTATTAGCGCTTTTCCCTGAGATCACAAAACCCATGTCGTGCAAAGAGCCGACGCGACATGCGGTAGTGCATCATATTGAAACGACGGGACCGCCTGTTTTCGCGCGTCCCAGGCCTCTGCCCCCTGATCGTTTAAAGAAGGTGAAGGAAGAATTTCGTGTGATGCAAGAGTTAGGTATTTGTAGGCCTAGCAAAAGCGAGTGGGCGAGTCCTCTGCATGTAGTACCAAAAAAGGATGGTAGTTTGAGACCATGTGGAGACTATAGACAGTTAAACGCGATTACGAAGCCAGATAGGTATCCAATTCCTCGTTTACAGGATTTTACGTATGTTACAGCTAATAAAAAGATTTTTTCCCGCATCGATTTAAATAGAGCCTATCATAATATAAGTGTACATCCACGTGACATAGAGAAGACGGCGATTACGACGCCGTTCGGATTGTACGAATTCCCCCGAATGACGTTCGGGTTGTGCAATGCTGCGCAGACGTTTCAACGCTTTATGACGAATGACGTGTTGCAAGGTGTAGGTTCTAAGCCACGAGCGGATAGCGACGATGACTTTCAATCCGAGACAGTCAATAATAATTTCTATTTCTGTTATATCGATGACGTCATCGTGGCTAGCGAAAGCGAAGCTCAACATCGGGAGCATTTGAAGGAAATTTTTGAAAGGTTAGACCAGTTTGGGATAACTATTAATCTCTCAAAATGTAGCTTTGGGCAAGAGACTCTTGAGTTTTTAGGTTTTCAAATTTCAAGAGAAGGTATTAAACCGTTAGAGAAAAAAGTAAAAGCCATTTTGGATTACCCAAAACCTAAAACAGTTGAAGAATTAAGAAGGTTTTTGGGAATGTGGAATTTCTATAGAGCCCATATTCCGAAGGCTGCGGAAACGCAAGCCGAACTTGACAAGTTTTTAAATAAATCGAAAAAGAGGGATAAAACATTAATTGTATGGAATGAATCTGCAAATGAGGCTTTTAGTAAGTGTAAAGAAAGCCTAGCTAACGCTGCCACATTGACGTATCCGGTAGCAGGAAAAACGCTAGCGCTCATGACGGACGCTTCCAACACGTGCGCAGGCGCAACGTTGCAGATGGTAGTAAACAACAAATGGAAACCGTTAGGATTTTTCTCGAGAAAATTTAATGTTGCACAAAGGAAATATAGCACATACGATAGGGAACTCTTAGCTATATTTTTAGCAATTCGACATTTTAAGTACCTAATCGAAGGACAAAAATTTGTGGTATATACGGACCACAAACCGTTATGTTTTGCGTTTAGTAAAGTAAATTCAGCGAACGAAACGCCGAAGCGCGTTAGGCAGTTGACCTACATAAGTGAATTTACGACTGATATACGTCATGTTAGCGGTGACGTCAACCAAGTAGCCGACGCGTTGTCACGCGTAGAAACAATAGATTGCCCGACAGGTATAGATTTCGTCGCGCTGGCAGAAGCTCAGGAAACGGATGTTTTCCTTTCAGAACAGTAAAATCGGTCCGATAGTAGTTTTCAGTTAAAACGCATGTATGTACCTAGTTGTAACAGGGAAATATATTGCGAAATTTCGACTAATAATGTGAGACCGTATCTGCCAGAGGAATTTAGGAAAATTGCATTTAATTTAGTGCATAATATCAGTCACCCAGGAATTAAGACGACAAGGAAAATGGTTTCCACTCGATATTTTTGGCCCAACATGAACAAAGATTTAGGTACATGGGCTAGGGCGTGTATTCCTTGTCAGAGGTCGAAGGTGCATAGGCACACCGTTTCCGGGTCTGGTCAATTTCCACCGTGCAATAGGTTCGAGCACGTTCATGTAGATATAGTAGGTCCTTTACCCACTACTCAAGAGGAGTATAGGTATTTAGTTACCATGATAGATAGAGGTACCGGGTGGCCGGAAGCTATCCCAGTCAGAGACATTACCGCGGAAACTGTAGCAAAGGTTGTATACGAGCATTGGATCTCGAGATTTGGCTGTCCTGTTAAGCTGACTAGTGACCAGGGCAGACAATTCCAAGGAGAGTTATTCAAGTATTTAATGAGGTACTTAGGTATAGAGCAGACTCGTACAACGCCATACCATCCGCAGAGCAATGGAATTGTAGAGAGGCTACATAGGTCTCTGAAAGTTGCGCTAAAGGCACGTTTAGATAATAGTTCCTGGACGGAGGAATTACCTACCGTGTTGCTAGGGCTACGTGCCGCGCCGAGGAGCGACACGGGAGTTAGCGCAGCCGAACTGACGTTAGGTACAACGTTGAAATTGCCAGGTGAATTTTACGATAGGGCAACAGGATTTGAGAGCGACCCTGGAAGTTACGTAGCGAGGCTACGGGAACATATTAGAAGCCTACGGCCGAGACCCGTACAGCAGAGAGATTCCAGGAGTATATTCGTTCATCCGGAGTTGAAAGGATGTAGTCACGTCTTCCTTAGGAACGACATGCGGACGAAATCTCTTCAACCACCGTATGATGGACCTTTTTCGGTCATTAGTCGCTCGGATAAAGTTTTCAATATCAGGTTGCCCGATCGTGAAGTAAAAGTTTCAATAGATAGGTTAAAACCTGCTTTTTTAGTCGACGAAGATCGTATCATTTCGTCAGAGCCATGGGTAGATAAGGCTAATTGT
Organism: Tachystola acroxantha; assembly: GCA_963506565.1. Lineage (NCBI taxonomy): Eukaryota > Metazoa > Arthropoda > Insecta > Lepidoptera > Oecophoridae > Tachystola > Tachystola acroxantha. The sequence goes on from OY735874.1 coordinate 5,293,856, forward strand.
AAGGACGTTGGTAATTCAACGGGAAACCAAGGTAGCCATAACAAGGGCGAGCCTTACGCAGCGAAACGTTCAATATTGAGAACATCGCGGAGTGGCAGAATCGTAAGGCCACCCGTACGTTTCCGTTGAGTTACTAACAGGTAAGTAGGTTATTCGGTGACATACTAGAGAGATTGTGCAAACATGTGTAATTGTCTACTTAAGAGTAGATCAGAGTATTTTAAGTATATTTGCATCGTACAGTCAGACGAAGACGAACATGGGTCAAACACAAGGAAAAGGTGATGTGGTCATCGCGCAGAACAGTGCCAGCGCCAGTGCCGTTTTACAAAATCAACTGAACCAGTTTAACGTAATGATTTTTGCCATCATTGGAATTTTAATTCTGATATTTGTTTACTTCGTGTACCGGAGGTGCCGAAGTCAGTTCAGGAAATGGTTGGCAAAGAACGTGAGAAGCTTGGCAGCAACAGGAAATGTTGCAGCGATGACACCGTCACCGAACGCGGTTCAAGGTCCAACGAAAGTTGTGTTTTCATGAGGTACCAATTCCAGTAAAGTCAAGAATTTCGCGTAGGTTATTTGTGTCAAGGACTGTATTTTACCTGTGTGCGACTGTACGTATTCCATTCGTGTTTCTCAAGAAATGTTTATCGCGTAGCCCGGTGGCCGAGCTCGTCTCGTGTTACATACCGGCGAACCGATAAACATTTGCTGATTTGATTATTAGAACAAAGCTTGCATGGGTGTAATGTAAACAGGCAACTTTGTAGTATTGTTTAGTCTAACGTCCCGATAACCTACCTACTCGTAGCCATAAGTTAGTAAGTAATTTTAAGACATACAGGATGATTTTTTGTTTTGTTTTCAGTTTTAATGTGTAAAAAAATTTGTAGAATTTTTTTTAAAAAAAAGGGAGGTTTGGTGTAGCGAGTGGAGGCACGGAGCTCAAGTTAATTTGGACTGGTCGCGCGTATGCGCCGAGTAACGAGTGAGCTCCTGCCCGCCAGTCGTTCCCCAGCTAGCCATCCCTTTGGGCGTGTTACACATTTTGATAGACTGACATTTCTGCATTGGTAAAAGATTAAAGTAATAAACAGACAGTGAATTAACAATAAGACTTTTTATTAGTACACCATCCACACCACCCTCGAAACCACGGGAACACGGTAGCAACCCCACACCTGCAACATCAGAGTCAATTGCTGATGTATTGATGTTGCCAGCTCCAAAGAATGTTTATACAACTTACACCAATACAATTACGTTGGTCGGATTGTCAGTAGATACCTTTACAACGGGATCATGAGTCGTGGGCGTACACCCTGTCATTGACATGATTGCCTGTCATCAATTATGTAAAACCAAATTGTCTTATGTGTGTACGATTGATGGTGCGTTTGATGCTGATGTGAGGTAATGATGACAGGGTAATTACGTGCGTGTCAAAACCAAAATTGGTGAGAATTTAGATGCTTGTTACTTCATTTGTCAATTTTAAAATATAAAGTTTGATTGACACCTAAGAGTAATGGTAAGTATATTATTGCAATTTGCACATGTAAAGCGTGTGATATCAATTTTTAAACATTTAGCGGCTGAAATTAAGATAATATAAATAACGTGAAGTCTGTGAAACCAAGCCAGACGACGACTATAGAATGTGGTAGATATTTGATCGAATCATCTTCCCTTTGGTGATAGAGCGCCATCTGTTACTATTTTCAGCATTCAGCGCCATGGAGAGCATCGCAAAGACTTTTTCGAAGTAATTTCGTAAATTAGTGACTTGTTAGAAGACATTATGCTTCATTTAAGAGATGCAAATTTATTTGGAATTTGATCTTGTTTTGCAACTTTCCCTTTCTCTTTATTGCAACCCTATTTCTTAGTAATCATTACCTCTATTACTGTAAAATAGGTACGTATCATACAATACCGTTGGATTAGTACGAATTTATACCGATCGATTGATACGAACAATAGCCAATGTACCTTAGTAATTTACTTACATACACGTTTCTGTTGATATAATTTGTATCCAATGCAAAACTGTTACTTGCAACACGTAATGATAAGAATCTGAACGCGGTGCATTTACCAGTAGGTATTTATTCATAGTTCTTGTAAAGGCTTATTTCACACACACAAGAACAACCCGTGTAGCAGGTTTCCTCAAGCTATTTTCTTTCAACGTAATATTATATTGTATTGTTTGGACAAAATTAAGATAAAGCAAATATTATTGATTGTGTTCATAATAATAATGAATCGGGGAGAAAGTTTCGGTAATTGTTCCCCAACATGGGACGTTAATTAATTTCCCTTTGGTTTTACAGATGCCTCAAAGTTATAAGTAGCAAAGTGAAATTTGTAATTTAATATGGAAACCAACACCCGTACAGAATGGGAGTTTGCGAGAGAATTCGAACAGTCGCCAGAACCAAACTTATACTTGAAGAAAACAATAAACAATTGGATGGTTTCTGAAACTTCTGTAACCATTTTGTGAAAGACAAGGATATTTATCATACTAAATTATTTTAATTCGCAGTAAATATCACATTGGCATTGAGAAATGGACATTATGTCTGAAAGCTAATGCCTGAAATAAAGATTATTATTATTATGGAGAGATGACAAATGGCCGATATTAGATACCTCAAAATTCATACAAATAAGTAACGCTAGTGTCAAAGTCAGGGTATCATATTCGACTGCCATTTGATCCAGAAATGACGTTGACGGTGAATAATGATCTCATGAAGTCATCACCGTTATAGCCAAGTAAGGAAATGACATTTCGCTCGCATCACAAATAGATTTTTTCTCACACATGCCAGCTCCTTCCTGCATACAATGACTTGCGACAGAGCAGTCTGTCACCACCATTCTTTCATTGTTACATCATGTTCGTGGGTTATTCTCGTTTTGCCTAAAAGCTTTCAGTGCAATAATATGGCTACGTCCCGTTTCGACAACTTCCCATTTCGACAACCTCATATTATACCTACCAAAAAGTAGCGTTTCGACAACTTTTTATGTTCCATACATTGAGTCCCGTTTCGACAACTTTTGAGTAATAACATACTTTGCTTTCCCGTTTCGACAACTTTTATTTGAAGTGAGTACAGTCAGGTAAACAAATGATATCCTGTTTTATTTATAAAAAAACAAGTAATCTATCATGGGCGGCGGATGGGGTTCGGAACCGTTCGAAAAATCATATTATTGAAGATTTCATTTTAGAACAGCAAATTACCAGGAGACCAGAATTTTAAAGAGGTGGGCATGGTGATTATTTGGTCGGGCGCGTTTGAAAACCCTAATTGAAGAATTTCATTGTAGAGTAACAAAGTACCAGGAGACCAGGTGTCTCGAAGAGGTGTACTGTTTGTAATTAGGTGATCGTGCCATAGCTTTGTAAGGTTTACAACTAATAGTTAATATATTTTTAATCATAGGTAGAATAGTCGGATTTGACTGTAAGATAAGCAGATAAATCAGATTATGAGTGTAATATATTCGTATAAACGTTTAGCAATGCCTCTCAGTATAATGTATGAAAGGTTTCTAAAAAAATTCAAAGTACAAACAGTATTTATATAATATATAATACGTTTTATATCGGATGGTTCCCGTTTGTGAGACAAAACCTCAGAAAATACTATGGTTCCCGTTTGTGCCGGTAGCCATGTTGAACGGAGTTTGACCAAAGAGGACGTGTGTTAGTTTGTGTATGTCGATTCCCATCTAGCTCCAAAATAGCTGAACAAATTTCTATGCGGAATTTAACAGTGCTCTAAAAGTGATATTACTAAATTTATATTGAAGGACCTGTGATTGTGTTTACAAAAGTTAACGAGATTATATGTACAATATTTATGTGCATTGAAATTATTATTAGGGAATTATCTGTGGTTTGTTACAAAATTGTATATCACACAGGAATTATGACTTAATCCACCTTTGTATACAAGAAATTTTACCACACATACAAAACAGTCGAATTTGGTCACCCAGCATTATTCTCAAACCTGCCGACTAAAAAGAGAGCGCGTTTTTTTTTTAATTTATTTGGATTAGCGCCATCCGCCCATCTGGCAATTGAATTAGCTAAAACTTACTCGTTTGAAGACTCAGCGTTAGATAAAAACGTCTCCTTTAACGTTAAGTAGGATCTCGAGAGTTTTTTCATTGACTGTACCGTACAAAAATAACAATAATATTAAAGTTGTCCAAACGGGAATAAATGTATGAAGAAATAAAAAGTTGTCGAAACGCTACTTTTTGGTAGGTATAATATGAGGTTGTCGAAATGGGAAGTTGTCGAAACGGGATGTAGCCAATAATATTGCTGTCGGCATGGACCGGGACAAGGACCTAAGTAATTAGAAACTATTCTGCGAAAATGGGTAGGAAATTAATTTTGATTTAAACGAGACATCAATTATTATATGTTTATTTATTTATTTCATTAAAATTACAATCCCAACGCCTTTACAGGTTTTCACCCGACGTTTACAGTCGACGATGGTAACTTAATTAATTAATTACAATTCATTCATTCACCATTAAATTATATAAACCAAAATGTGAAATATCAATTATCAAAATGTCAAATATAAAATGTTACTGTGTATAATCAATGTCAAAAAATGTCCCTAAAAATTCAATTCAGCAAATTATTAATATTATCAATTTAACCAATACTAGGTATTACACAAGTAGGTGAGCGTGGCATTTGTGAATCCAGTCAATGAACAGCTAAATATATCAATGTCAGAATGCGAAGTGCTGTGCTTACCGGAGCGTGCTTCAATATGTTTGTCCTGAACGCAGGCAAGGCAAACACCTCGGCCCTAGGTCCTCGCCGCAGCCGCGAGCTCGGCACCGACACCTCTATGCTCTGCAGTATCTCAGGGTTGGTTAAATTCCCTCTGATGTTGAGTTGAACCCACGAAAGTCGTGACATAAATACATTTTATTTCCTAAAAATCATAATAAGTCTGTACCAATCCATGCTTTTCTTCGTCGTTTATTAAAACTTGTAAATATTTTATTGTAGCAATGTATCGCTTCAAATCAAATCAATTTTTTTGGGATCCGATTCTCGGCTTTTCTCACTCCCACATTGCTTAGTTATAAGATCCTATAAATGTTTCTGTTGAATAATATCGGATATTTAAGAAAAATGGAATATTGCGCAAAAGGAATACGCTAAGCTGCACCAGCCTTTCAAAAGAAATAAAGATAGTAGGAGGAAGTATGTTGTAATACATGATGATGTGTTTGTATTGTCACCTAAAACCTGATCTGGCACTTAGCAGGTTTTGGTTTCACAGTCCTTTGTTTGGAAGTAGGCTGTGGAACTAGATTTTGACTCGTTGGTTAAACTAATGAAATCGATCGACAATTTGTTGAATTTCTGTAACTCGTTTACGGTCAGTATTAAATGTGTTTCTAATGTTAAGTAAATTGTTGCTAATAATTATATAAAAAAGTACCTACATAGTTTCCGCACAAATAAGGTAAGTACGATGAATTTTGAAATTTTTCAAACCCAAAACTAAAAACTAATAATAATTGATCGTGCATGGGAGCAAAGGATATATCAAAATACACCTTCCATCGGATATTTTAATTTACTGTATACCTATGCACTACCTTAATACAGTAACTCCATATTCATTAATTAGTTACTAGTCCGAGTTAAGTGACGTGATGATATATCACATCAATCATAATATGCAATATAATATGGTAACCATATTCCAGCTAAATTAATATTTCAATTATACCAGACACCACAATGGTGTTTATCACCATAGCAAATCCTATATCGTTGGAAAGGCCTCGATAACGAGATGGTATGCGGCGATAAGCCGATTGGGATCAATGTTAGATTGTTAGTTTAGTTCGTTCACTTTGCGCAAATCTCAGCCCACTGTGTTAGATTTGAATAATCCAATTGTAATCTTGTCATTGGCATTCTTGACATCCTAGATATAAACTTATTAATACTTTTAAACACTTTGAAACTCTTTCTATATTTGAGTAGTTTAGTCCGAAATAAAAATAGATCAGATGACCTTATAGCCTAGTAGGTAGTGCGCCTTCCTCTGTAGAAGGAGTTCTGGGTTCAATTTCCAGCCGAGAAGGAACTAAGGTGTCTAAGGCCAAGGCTTGGTTCTCGAAACACCGGCCGCAAATACACCAGGCACTATTTATATATACACGACAAGTCTCGTTATCTACCTGTTTTAGATACATAACCACTTTTACTTCGTCTTGTGTATGTCTCTGGGTCCATAGCACAGGGAATTTTAGGTTGTGCCATGCATGAGTGTGATGATGTCTTAAAAATCTTAAGTAATGTTTACAATTCTTGGTTTTAGTTTTCAAGAATTAAATTGAGATTTAAAGAGTGCGTAAATTCTTAAAAGAGTTTACGCACATACCATATGTTGTTTCGATTTATAAGCAAACTATTAATCTGTCATCCTCATCGTCCTAACTATACACAATTGTGGTTTTTAAGATTATTTATTTATTAGGTATCAGTTGTTTTAAGAGCTGTGCCATATCTAGTGGACCTAACTGCTTGTATTAATGTAATTAGGTATTATAATGGGTGCAGTGGGCACCAGGGTTAAGGTTTGTAGCCTTGAGCTTGACTTCGTGACTGTATGTTTGTCTGATTCGACGCGACACCACGAATTACCTGCCGAGCCGGCCCACTTTATCGCTGTCAACTTAGATCGTGATTTGATCTCGTAACTTTTTTATTGGTGAGTATTTTTTGCTGGTGGTAATACCTCGGATTACATACTTCTAGGTCTGGTAAATAAATCTTATATATTCTTTACTTACACTCAATTAGCTTGGTGACAAATAGGGTATCAGAAAGAGCCTACTACTATAATAATATTGCGCTATGTCTTTTTTTCGACAATGATATTATCGCAGTTTATCCAAATCCATACAATACAATTTTTTTTGGAATTTAATATTTAACGGTCACCCAGTTCTTCTAACATTGTTTTGATGTAAACGATTTAAAAATAAAATGGCAATCTTTGTATGAAATTCTCCGACTTGAATGAAAACCCGAAGCAGTTTGTAGTTATACTCTTTTAAATTAGAGGAGATAGAGATATTACGTATTTGTTAAAATGATAATTGAGTGCTGAAAAAAAATGCATCAAAACACTTAAAGCCGAGCCAGAAATCGAAGCTTGTGAAATTTATCAGACTACATCCGCATTTACTCATTTCATCTTGATGGTAAAAGCGAATTAAAAGTTGGTAATAGCACAGCAAAAGCACATCTAAGTACTTACAAAGATACCAGTGGTAATGAAAACAGTAAATTATGGAAGTGAACCAGCTAGTTTAATAATATTCCTCGCGTTTTAAGGACGACAGACGAGGAAATTCAGTTTATTATTTCGAAATAGAGTTCGTGTGTTTGTTTGCAAATAAATTTGATAAAGGGCTTTGGTTATAATGAAATAAAGCAAAAACTATAGTGGAGTAACCGTCCTACGAATGAATGCTTTGGTAGTATTAAAGTGATTGGGAAAGTTTACAATTTGATGATCAACCATGAAAACAGAATAGAGATAACCCACCGACCAATTTTACTTTGTTGTTGATTATTGAAGAATAACAGCTATGGTAGAATTTCTAGGTAGCAATTCTATCATGTCATACAGGCCAGATTTAGTTTAGATTTTAAAAAGGCACGCCAGAATTACTATAATTATTTATTTAACCATTTTTAATTAAGACGTTGTGATTAAATAAATTATGAATATTTTTCAGAAATACAAAAAGTATTAATTTTTGTATATTTTAAATGACAGTATTGATGTATATTTTGACTTGTTTTAATAAATTTTACAAGAAGACGCGGATACCCAGTCACGGTGACGACGCTACGGCGACTCTCCTGGATGAAGTAACATGCCATTGGCAAATGACGAACTGTGGAGTCCATTAATAAAGTAAATAATAATAATGGTATATATATCGACAAATACATAGATTACGTAATTTAATGGGTAGTTATCAAAGCAAGAGCTAAAATAATTTCAGCTTCAAACAAGACTAGCACGAAAACACGTCCAGAGAGCACTCCCAGGATCCGGCAGAGAGATAAGTACACTTCAGCTGGAAAATTTCTCACATTTCCCACCTAAACGTGAGGCACTTAAGACGTCCGTGAGATTATGTCTCACTCTACTCTTTTATTAAACGAATCTAAAAAGAAAACATGGAGAGTAATTCATAATGCACTTGTAGAGCATTTCAAATGTTGAAGCAGGTAAGATAAGGAAAGTTTTAGCGATCAAATATATCTTTAAAGTGTTTTAATAGTAGCGATTCTGCTGCTTTATTCATGGACAGCAAGGGTAAAGGTAAAGTGCGGTAAAAACGCTTACAATTTCTATTTACCGATCGCCATAAATCAGAATTGGTAGTCATTTAAATACGTGAAAATGGGGGTTGTCTCCACCGATCCCGGGATCCGTTTGGATTGGAAACGGATCCCAGCAGTTTGTCTCCACCGATACCGGGATCGGTTTCCAACACAAAAAACAATTAATGTTTGTATCCACCGATCCCGCGGCTACAAGAAATAAATTATATTAATTGTGGAAACGGATCACGGTGTACAGAGTAAGAAAGGAATTATATTATTTTTCCAAAAAAAATCTTTTCACCTAATTTTCCAAACAATAGGAAGTTATAAATAAAACATATTAATTAATTTCATGAAGTTATACAGAGTGTTGTTTTGATTAACGACGAGCGACTAAGGGGCGGTAGTCTAAATAATCTTAGTTCCAAAAATTGTGTTTATAGGTATTATTTTTAATTAACATAATTACTTTTAGAATTAAAACTATAGTGAGCCATTACTACAAATTATTATATATAAACGGATGTCACTCACTTACATTGTTGAAGTCGGCAATTGGACTTCAACAATATAAGTGAGTGATATCCGTTTATATATAATAACATAATTACTATTAAAAAAAAATATTTTCTCTTGAAATTATCGCAGCGCATGGGCGCTGTCATTGTGCGGTAGAAATACGCCCGACGCACGCTGTCAGTGGCCCGGCCATAGCCCACGAATGTATGACAACAAATTTTATTATTTGTGGATTTAAAAAAAATTAAGGTATACGTTTTATATTTTTTTGGCATCAGTGTCGTGTATATAACAATAAGTCGCTCATCGTTGACCAAAACAACACCCTGTATATTAATTAACAATAAAATCTTTTAACTTACATACTTAATCAAAAATCACAGAAATTATCAGTCACATACCTAAATAAAGGATCTCTTACTTATTATATTGTATCCATGCGCTGCGATAATTTAAAGAGAAAATATTTTTTTAATAGTATTATGTTATTATATATAAACGGATATCACTGACTTATATTGTTGAAGTCTAATTGCCGACTTCAACAATATAAGTCAGTAACATCCGTTTATATATAATATTTGTAGTAATGGCTCACTATAGTTTTAATTCTAAAAGTAATTATGTTAATTAAAAATAATGTAAACACAATTTTTGGAACTAAGATTATTTAGACTACCGCCCCTTAGTCGCTCGTCGTTAGTCAAAACAACACTCTGTATAACTTCATGAAATTAATTAATATGTTTTATTTATAACTTCCTATTGTTTGGAAAATTAGGTGAAAAGATTTTTTTTTTTAAATAATATAATTCCTTTCTTATATCAATTAATATAATTTATTTCTTGTAGCCGCGGGATCGGTGGATACAAACATTAATTGTTTTTTGTGTTGGAAACCGATCCCGGTATCGGTGGAGACAAACTGCCGGGATCCGTTTCCAATCCAAACTGATCCTGGGATCGGTGGAGACAACCCCTGAAAATGTATAGGTAACGTACACGTACCAAAATAAAGAAAAAGGGAATCTATTTTACGGTATTATGCGATAACGGCTGAAGCAAAATGAGACTGTATGTCTTATTTAATTAGCTTAAATATCGTTATTATATTCGTCTCCGCAAATACCTCAAATACCATATGCCTCAAATACACTGAAACTATAATTATTACAGGAATGTTCAAAATCAAACAAACAGTGAAATCTATAGATCGTACTAGTTATCTCATAATTATGTAAGTTGTTTAGTATGAGTTACGACATTTATTTAGGGTTCTGCATAGAAAATCATTCCCTATATAAGTAGATAAAACTATTTATGGGCACGGATTTTATTTTCAAAGTCTCTAAGTTCTTGCTAATTTTTACCAATTAGTACGTCAACCATTCCCGCATATTAGTCTGGCATTATCCTAGAATCTAGAATAAGTTAGCGTGTAGGTAATTTGCACAAAAATGCATTTCTGGCGCTTTTGGCTCGCCACACCGCGCCGCTATGAAATTCTAATTCTTACCATTTTAACTTTAACTTTTAATGCTTTTAATAAAAATATCTGCGGTAGTAGTAGAATGCTATTAAACTATTAGCTGGTAACTAATAATATACAAGATATGACCAAACAGTTTTAACAAAATTCTTAGATTTTATCTAACTTCTTTTGATAGTTCGCAAAATTAATTTTAGACTTTGAGTTCAAAAACAGCATCGTTTTGTCCAAATGCGAAGCGTAAGTTCTGACTTTTATCGCTCTTATTATTGCCTACGACCATAGAGTTGATATTGGACTGCATAGTATGCATTATTGCTGTGTTGTCGAGTATACCTAGTACCTATATACCTAGTGTAAATAATAGGTGTGCCCCAAAGTAAAAAAAAAACCTCTTGAGAAAATATTTTTAAGTGGGTACTAAATACGGACTCTCGGTACACTTTACGTTATCTGCAGGTGCAATAAAACGAACTTTTATGACCTTTTATGTCGAACATACACTGGTACCTACTACTGCTTGTATATCTGGTCAATGATCACTTAAAAGTCATTTCGAAGGCTTTAAATGTTATGTATAACCTTTATAACTCTATATTGATTGAAAGCAGTAGTCGAGTTCATTGTATGACTTTGAAGTTGATGTTAGTATTGTCCTAATTGCCAGAGCAACGAGCAAATAGCTGAGTAAATAAACGCTTTAGTTAGGTACTGTGAGTCATATAATACCTACATAGTAATTTATCCATATCCTTCAAAAGCAAAAACCGACCAAGCCTTTCTGAGAAAAAAGTCTTCACATCAGACAGAAAGACAGACAGACGGACGGATAATGAAGTGATCCTATAAGGGTTCCTAATTTTGCTTTTGATATATGGAACCCTAAAAATAATCATAAATAAATATTTTTCCACCACATTTTATTTTCTCTGATACTTTTACTAAAATACGTTTATTTTGATAAATTACTCATATTTTTTTAATAACCTATAAGTCATCCTATTGCTTGGAAAAGGGCTCTCACCATCTTCTTTCACCCATCTCTTCAATTACAAATATAAGCAATAAAATTAATTCACCAATCATTGCTGTCGACATACGAACTCTCTTCCTTATAACTCTTCACTCGCAGTAATTTGCCTTTACTTATCATGTAACATACTCGTACGTGCCTATTCTGAGGCATTCCGTTCAGACAGACGGAATGGACGGTCGATAGAATTGCAACAATTTGCGATCTGAATAGGCACGTCGTCGACGTCGCAATTCGAATTCCTGCACAATCCTAACCATATTCAGCTGCATATTTATCTATAACTTCCTTATTCGTAACCTTACACAAATACGTATATCTTTTAGTGTTCAAAATATCTAAAGGAAGTCTTGCCGAGTCTTGATTTTTCCTGTTTGAAAATTAAATAATTTTGTACTCAAATAAGTTGATGTTTTGTTGGAATGAACAATATATTTCTGATTCTGAACGGGGACAGAGATGCAGAAATTACGTATAATCTGTTCATAGGTAATTAAGGGTGACTTTCAATAAAAGATAACCCTTAACCCGTGAAAATTTCATACATTTGGCTCGAGTTAAGTAGCTAAATCTAAGGTTATCTTTTATTGCAATTGGAGATAACAATATTGTTTTATTATTACTAAAATTACTAACCTAATAATTGTGAACTGACCAATATTTTGTGTCCTTATTATTATGTATCTCCCATGATTTCACGGGTTTCAAAAACCTGGTCCTTTTAAAGGCTTGCACGGAGACATGAGTCCAACGCGTAGAGGTCCCTTAGATAGCTTTAATTTAAAAGGATATGTGATGCACCTAGCATAGGGCCCGTATGACTGAGCGCATCTGAATGCAATATTAATATTATTTTCAATTTATAAATAGACGTTACGTTGCATTGAACTTCGTTGAACTAATAAACTATTGATTTAATTGCAAGAGTTCACGACCGTTCTGATTCGAAACATCGTCAACACATTGTTGACATTCCTTACAAGATTCAAGCTAATCACGTGGATTTATGTCCAGCCAGCGCACTGAAGAGGGAAATATCGAAGTCGTGATCACGACATATCACGCATTAGCTTAATTAAAACGAGTACAGTCCAGTGCCGGAATTTGTATTTTTTAAGCGTGGGCCATGACATTTTGCCTTTATACCTTTTATGTACAACAATAATTATTTTTTACTGTCCAATTTGAGGACGGGTTAATAATGTTAAATAATTTGAAACGTTTAATGACTCGTATTGATATTATTAACGGTCTATGATAAAGATTACAAAGTCGAGAATTGAATATTGTGGGTGATTAGAATTCTCGATTGTAATTTAGATGGTGATTTTATACCAGTACCTAATGACATAAAACATGAGAAACAAATGTGTAGATACTAAAAGCTACTTATGTGTACCAAAATAATAAATGGCTGTGGCCACTTGTAAGACTTTCTTTACAACGATATCTGAGGCATAAATAAGCGATTTTTTTCCCGTTAATGTTTCATTCATGTCTGATTCCATAATTTTGAGCATTTACATGGCATTGACCAAGAAATTCAGGTTAACTAGTTCAGAAAAGGGTGAAATATCTCAGCCTGACTTATGCATTCCTAATTACAATTCCGCCTTTACCTTTTCGGTAAATCCGGCCCTGAATCCTCATGTCAACAACTGGTGCCTGTAATGGGTACGCCTTCTGTTAATTGCCTTGTCAAATACAAGGGCATAAATCTTGTTGTCGGGCTAACGATGTGATTCTAAAAAAATAAGCACCGTAGTCAGTTGCATGCTCGTAGATGGGAAAAGATAGATGCAGTCGCATTCGGTCTTATTCACATTTACTCCTGGTATATCTAAATAGTTCCTATTCTTAATAAATTAAATGTAAATAAATGCGACTCTGGATCCTCTAAGCGTATTGTAGTATAGTCGACAGCATATCATTGTGACACAAGTGCTTACTTTAAGTAGTAGATGTAAGTACTACATCATAGATAGTTTGACTAATTATCTATTTTTTTGAATTATCGAAAAAAAATTGTACAGTCTATTGCAGGATGGACATTCCGTGAAAATGCGCATTTGGGGACACACGCGCATTTTTACTGAATTACCGCTCCCAGACAATGTTCCGTCCTCATCCTCAATAATATCGCATGCTAATAAATATAATAGTTGGATCGCGAAAAAACAGCCGTTATTTGCACGCTTTCAATTAAAATAATATGTATGCAGAAGAAACTGTAATATGTACGTTTTATTTTACACTAATCAGTCACGAGTAACCCTAAAAACAAGCTCAAATTGCACAACGGTGTTCGTTGGCCATGCTAATAGCAGGGTCTGCAAGCACGCGACTCTTGAGAGATTCAAAACATGCGATGTAGTTTTTTAAGGGCTACACGTCAAGTAATTGTTACTTAAACTATTGAATAAGGGTAGGACGCAATCTGACAGCCCGGCACCTATTTCCCGATAACTATCTGTTCCTTAAAATATCGTTATCTGGAGTATAGACTCGCCCAGAGCCAGCGCACTTGTTGGAAAGTGCGCTGACGCTGGGTCTAGCTTCCCTTCTTAGTGTTAACAAACACGGTGTAGTAGCACATTTAGAAACACCCGATATTGTGTCTGAATATTTAGAAAATTCAATATTTAGAAAAATCCGGGAACAGTACTTGTAGTCATACAGTTTTAAGTCTTTCCCACACAGGCGCGATCTGCACGCGGCTTGCGGCCTGCGGCCAGTTGAAACGCATGTCACGCCCCATTTTCTCCCGTTGTTAACGTCCAGTAGGTAGCGATCTGAGGCCTAGGCCGCAATCCGCTACCTGTGTATGCCAGGCTTTAAAAGTCGAACGAATTCGTTTCTGAATGTTAAAAAAAGGTTTCTGAAGACCGGTGTGGGGCACATTAAGCGACAGAAACGGATATACTGAGTTATTACGGGACAATGGATAGATGGAGGCCGACCCTAAACATACACACTAACAAAATACTTATTTTATACATTTTGTTTCAAATGTTTTAGAAATATGCTAAAATAGGTATCGATCTCTAAAATTGATCAGTTGAGTGACACTGCACTAAGGTTTATTGACAAATGCCACTCAAAATGTCGACACTTTTCGTATCCTGATGGCTGATATCGATAGAATTTTATTTATACCCCAAAGCGAAGTTAGAAAGAGGTGAATGTGAAATAAAATCAAAGAAAAACTTGCAAGTAAATTAAAAAAAAACTTTTTGTTTGCAAGATATTAATTTGTTTTGTTTCTCCGTAAGAATTTCAATCGCAAGTGCATATACTACACGTTTATAATTTCAAGTGTTAAAGAATTTTGAAAAAAAATCTAATACAGGGTGTAACGAAAAGGGTATATGAAGCCGAAGGGTACCTAATCAATAAAATCATAAAGGATTCATCATGATGGAGAGTCGTGTAAAAAGGGTAAATAAAATTATTGGTGGACATTCCTATAAATAATGGGTAGTAACCTCCTATAAATGATATCATAGTGCAGCGACGAGACGACCCGGCGACAATTAAGACCGACATAATAGTTGGCAGCATTTTAGCCTGCAAAATTAATGATAGCAAGAACTTTCCTATACGCTGACGTGACACTAAAATTGCAATAATTCACCGGCCAGTCCCCTCATACAAAACCCTTGTGACTTTAATGTGTGCTTTAAATTATTCATACAACTTCGCCATTTTCATTCAATCCATCATGGCAAAGTGGCCGGTCATCGCTCGGGACGAATATTCACACGGTTTCCTTTCCTACCGTGCATACGTAATAACTTTTTAATGGGCGCAACAGATTTCAGACTAATGACGCGCAATATTTTTTTTTTAAAAGGTTGACGACTACTGTTTGCATGTGCATCTATATGGAAAACTCACACAATGACCTTAGAAATTACCATTTGGTCAAATTCCAGCGAAAGAAATTGATGCAAAAAATTAAAAATACCTTAATATGTAAAAGCTTCAAAGCACAGTAACGATGCACATCAAATTAAAAAAAAATGATAGTTGAATTAATTTACAAAAAAAATCCCCCAAATTGTTTAATTTATTTAAACGCTGTGCAGAATTAATCTATGTCACTAGCCTAGCCATCCATTTAATATTAGCGAATGAATTCAAGGACACCCTGTAGAAGCAAACATTTCTTTTATGTTTTACCACGTGTCAACTCAGCATTACAATTTGCATATTTTTTTTCTAATGATCCGAGTATCAATACTTGCAACTGAAGCAAAATTTAAAGTACCTATATTAAGCTCCGTTTGTTTTATATTAGTTTTTTTCACAATGTCACTTTTGTGCCATATTACGAAGCTATTCTGGTGCAACTTACAACGTTTGCTACTTTGCAGCATCCTTTCAAAATTAACTTTACCATTTCCCACAATATATCCTTTTCCCGCGAAAGAGAAAACGCCAAATGAACTGATTATGCCCAAAATGCTTGTTAAATTAATGTAGGTATTATGTGAAACCGCAAAGTAAGGATAACGGATTAAAAATTAATTACAAGTTTCGAACCGGGTTTTTAGGGGCTGACATAATGAAAAAGCTTTATTATACTCATTTTCAGACAAAAGCTAGATCCAATCTAGGTTACTCTGAATTGGTTTAGTTAGACGGACGAACGAACGGTGAAGATTATCTGACTACGTCTTCTTGCATCCATTTTGTTAACTCAGTCTTCTGCCAACGTCTTACTAACTTATCTGACATTTTAGTGAACTTTCTCACCTTATTAAAAGATTTGAATGCTGCTAAAAATAAATCAAAACTCCGTCAAATTGAACCACTGTTTAGGCAGGTTTTTAAAATACGATTGTAAGTTGAATTGGCGAAAAATTCACCAATCAGAGAGCTTTATTTTTGTAAACAATACATGGTTCCGAAAAACAGACTCCAAGAGTATAACTTTGAGTATGAGTCTCATAAATTCTGGACATGGGCAGTTACAAAAGGAAGACTCATAAATCACAAACAATTTTGCATACAAAATACCCACAATTTCTTGGAAAGACCCTTGCATGTGCGTGTTTCCTGCGAGAATGACGACGGGACAGCGGCTACGGTGGACATTAATTATTACTGTCCGCTTTGTACTAAGCCTTTACTAATTTTCAGCCATGATATAATAAGTGAAATTAATTATTTATTCATATGAATACTTTAAAACAACAGGCCTTTGTGTAATAGTGATACCGGATCGGAATACAGTTCATTTTATAAACTATTCCGTGTTCTTTAAAACACGAAATTATAATACACTAGTAATGAATATCAAAAACCAAACTTCATTTCTATCATGACTCCTAACTGCGATTCACAGTTTAATTAAATAAAATACGAACTCGATATTAAATTAAATGCGATTCTGTGTAACTTTACATGACTGCAAAACTCAACTTTTCCATGACAGGGTTTGAAACTCCACTTTTATATTTACACGGAGTTCTGAGTAGTTATCATCAAAGCACGATTCCACTCAACCAATAGTTACGTAGGTAGTACGGAATAGTCAACCAATCACTGTTTATAATAATTTAGACTTTCGGCACGGCAATATATTCTACGTATGATACCTATTTCCTCCTCTGTGATGCAGGCTACATACGATCAGGTGGTCGAACGGATTTGATCCGAAGAATTTGACCGGATTTGGACTGAACATCGGAGAATCGGCCGTGCATGGCATGCCTTTCAGTCGGTTCCTGTGGCTTAAACAGGCCAACGAATGGATTTTCAATGACTAACCGCCTTCAGTAGCGCATTCAAGTAGGGATTTGATGTCATGTTTAATGATTGTATATGATTATATACATGGGCTAGACGTATTTTAGACTAAAATTTCAAACCAAGCTGCGCAACTGGAGTAGTTCTTGGCATATCTTTCGATTATTGCACTGTTTCCCTATAATAATGAACAATTATTAGTGTTTCGTGGACTGAGTGGGTGTCATTTTAATTATTTTACTTTATTTTGCACACAACCCTAGCAATCAGGTTCAGGGATGTAATATTCACTGTCGGGTACGGTCATAAGGTGTGATATCGCATGAGCGTTTACGAAGGCACTAACAAGTGCAAGTTCTGTACGTAGTATCTGTTCTGTGGTATCAGTATGCTATAATCCCATATCCATGGAAATTACATACAATTTACTCCATGTAGTAATAGTAACGTCAGCGACACATAGTTCCGGACGGTCAGCAACAAAGCGGACGGCAGAGGAGGGCGATTCCGGCCGCGGCGGAAATGGAGCGGTCGGCGCGACACGACACGACATTCACTTAACCCCACGACAAATACGGAACACGGACCGCGGTGGAACTGACATATCTAGCAGGTTTTCGATAAGAGCTGGGGGCAAATAGAGCAGGCGGTTAACTAAATTTCGGTGACCATACAGCTTATTCTGAGCCAGACGTGATCGCTACCGTAATAAATCGCTTGTCCCTCTCTGTTCACTTATAACAAATAGTCGTACATAATTATTAATACATGAACAAAAATTCTGACAGACATCCCCGTTTGGACGGGCGACGACTAGTCGGTCGTTCTAGATATTGCAGGAGATAAGAAGACAAGGATCAGCCCCTCAATTCCGCTAAGATATTCGGATAGAACAGAGTCGAACGTTAATCAGTATAAGCTGGCCTGGCAAGTATGACGAAGATAACCGAGGTGCCAGCGTATACTGGTTACGTAATGGTTCGACTAAGTTCGACTTGAATACCTTAGCGGAATCGGGGTGATGTACCGTCTTCAGGCACATATTTGACGGGAGTTGGCGCGGGATCTGCATAGCTGACGTCGTCTTGTTTTTAAGGCCAGAAGTTAAAGTTGTAAATTGTAATTTCGTTAACCCCATCAAATATAACAACTTCAAGCAATTCATTCATGATAGAGTCTGGCTAACGAAAGAGTGACCTGAGAAAACGCGGCAAATTCAAAAAATCTACATGTGGTATTACTGACTATAGCAGGAAAAAAATGTTTTGATACTTGAGTATTTTTTTTTGTATTTACGACTATCAATTTGTATAATAGTTGCTTACGAAATTAATTTCTAATTTAAAAAACACACCACATCTTTAAATGTGCATAACCTACATGGTTAACACCAAATTTCAAAATGTCGCGTGTTTATAAAGGCTGTGTTTGGTGCGTCGGAGCCTCGACTGTTATGGATGTGAGTAAAAAAACGAGTGTGTAGATATTTTTTATTAGTATATACATAATATTCACCTACTTAACATTCAGTTCATTAAATTTCTTTAACAACATGTTTAATAGGCTGATGATGTTTAATCATCGTACTCAAAAAATTCAACCTTTAAGGATTCTCCTGTATCAGTGGAGTCGTCATCACTTGCACTTAATATTATGAATTCTTCCAATACTTCTTCTGTTATCTTTGTTTGTATTTATTTTCCACATTTATTACATGGTCCGCCATTTTTTTCCAATTTTCTGCAGTTATTCGGCCAAACGAGGTTTTTATAATTTTTTCTTTTTCTTTTGCGGGCAGATTAACTGTCTTAATTAGATACCGAGCTTTTGTGGGGGCGTTTTTTTCTGGAGTGCTCCACATCCTTTCATTCGCAGATCCTTCCTTTAATTTTTTTTAATGTCGTGACACCAACCTCTGCAAAACAAAGTATAAAATGCATACTTAATAATGAAATTTGATGACGTCAAATAACACAACTTTGTGAAATGGAACAAACAAATAAAAAACTCTAAACCGATGCATGCAGGTACATACCAGTTAGTGAAGATGAAGATATTTCTTCTAAGAACATAGTCTTGAGTTACTATTAAACATTTTTTCTCCAAATTTCTTAGCGTTCCAACAATGTTTTTAATTTAGCAGAGTCCTTCAATATCTCCAAGATTATCTATAAACATAAGAAAAAGTATAAACATATCGTAAATATATCTAATATTCAGTCAACAAGGATCAAGATTACAAAGTCATACTAACCTAAAAAGTCCGAGATGGCACCTAAACATTGTTTATTTTCATGGAAAACAACTGTTTTCTCTTCTCGTTTTTATTTAAACTTACTTATCATAGTATGTAGCAGCTTTCGTACGTTACTTTTTATTGTTTTACCCATATTAAAGCAATTATTATTGAAAAATAAATCTCCCCAACAGACTTTGAGATGTACCTTTGACACTTGACTGACAGCTTAATATTGTTGCCAGATCAAAACTTTTAAGGAAACTCCAGGTCACTCTTTCGTTAGCCAGACCTAGGAAACAACGTGAAAAACCGCCTGTGCACATTGATTGCGTGCTACAGCGCTAAACAAAGGCGGGGAACACACAGGCTCGGCATAAAGGCAAGAAACGTATCGCTAAAAGCCAGATCCATCAGCGGAGCACTCTGTGGTCGCTTTTACCCTGAATATTGAAGATGCGAATACGAGTAGCTTCCAACCAAGATATTCTCGTAGCGCATTTCAAAACATGCGGTCGGATTTGCTCGGAAAGCCTCTCGATGCTGCTTTGCTACCAGATAAAGTATTAGTTGTGAGATATTATACCTTTTATTGTGTTTCTATATACGTATCTGGTACATCGTTACGTCCCGTCAACTTTTACTCCTATCACGATAAATGTAGACGACGTAATTTTTTTTCTAAATATTTAATGATTTATTCAAGTAAATAATTATACCCGCGAAACTTCGATATAACTTTATTTGTAATGTATAGATAAGTTACCTAACTTCTAGTGACGTTTTGATATTTTCTTGCATATGCGCTATGTGAAACGAAAAATATAGAAATGATAAATGGAGAAAAAAATTCATCACTACCGGGATTTGAATCAGGGACCTCGCCATTCCGTGGCACGCTGTTAGAATAGTCCAACAGAGCCATCGTGATATCGTACCCAGGTCGTGAATTTTGTCTCCATATTAGTCATAGGGACGGTAGCGACATCTATCCGTAATTGTAACTCAAATTCATATCTAACTTTCCAGTTAGAAATCATGTTTTTAATTGATGGCGCGTTCCTTTTCATATGTTTTGATATTTTCTTACATATGCGCTATGGGAAACGTAAATCTAAATGAAGAAAAATTATTCTAGTGACGTTTTCGAAAAAAGGAGTATTCGTATTTTTATATATTTTTTTAAACCTTTCCCAGCTCTCTGGTCTAATAGAATTGACGTAAAATTTGGCATTTCCAAGGCATCTAGCAACTTGTAAATATACAGTGCAGAACATCAAATTGTATTGCTGATAGCCTAAAATAACAATTCAGCGGAAAATGTAACTTAATTTTTGGATTCACAAAACTAATACCGACCTCTTATGTTGTCATACGAATATCCTTTGTATGACAACGCAGATTGAAACGTTGATATAACAAGACTAAAGCTCTGCCTAAGGCTGACTGTAACTTCACACTCAAATCAAGGAGGCATTGTTCTTTAACTTTCGTTCATTAAGCCTGAGCTCGGGTGTCCTGGGGCACATTCTCCCAGGACCGTATTAAGGATGATGTTATTGGTAATCAAAAAGGCGCATATTCACAAAAGAAATTATAATGCCGAAAAAACCTTAATAATAGTTTGTGCGTTCACAAGAGTCTGGACAGGTTCTAGAAGCTAGAAGCAGAACATCAAATGACTTCATCAATGACAATGACCTAAATGCAACGCCTCATGTACCAACTGAATACCCGCCCTAAGCCATCCTACAATTTTATTATATCAAGAACCAGCTCTCTACTTACTGGTCTCAATACGACTGGGTCTTAAAGATATGTATGTTTGGGGTTGCTGTCGTTAGACATGATGAGGATGACATCATGTTGTGTGACAAAATAGCGAAAGAAGTGATCAACCCTCTTACCATGGACTCTTATAGCAGGATTACTTCAATAATACTTTATTATTTCGTACTATGACGACCACTTGCTTTAAGGTCGTCATGGTACAAAATAACAAAGTATTATATATATTATTGAAGTAATCCTGCTATAAGAGTTCATGGTAATGGAGCAGAGAAGCGAAAAATGTAGTAAGGGATTGTGAAAGTTTAATACACTGTTTTGGTCATCAGAGCGAATGAATGAAATAAAAATCACTGCAGATATACATAGAGCGAATGTTAGTGCAATGAATCGGTAGAGGGAAATCGCACATGCGTCAACTAAATTGGCAATGTTTTAAAAAGGGACCAGTGCAAATTCACGAGTGTGCATGATTGATGAATGTGGAAGAGACGAAAGTGTCATTGGATCGCTTAGATGGAAGTACATCGTTTCTGTCTGTCTACCTTGGGAGACAGGTGTATGTTTATGTATATATGTATGTACAAGATACTCGTAACTTTCTAATCTCTGGACGAAATAACGCAACAGTCCATGTTCATTCCTAAGCCATGCGACCCTTGGCTCGAGCACGAAACTTCAGATGCACGTAATCTTTCAAGCACTCCATTAAATCGAAATAGTCTTGGACATTTTCTCATTATATTAAGGTAATCATAATGTTCTTAGTCATGCATATACCGAGTTAAACCTCACTTCCCTCAAACCGTGTTTTTGTCACTTTCACACTTTGTTAAAAAACTGGAACCGAAGGCTTACAATGGATTAATTTATATCGTTACACGCGTAAATTCATTGATAGTAAATGTTATTTTGCTGGGATCTCATGAGAACGGAATAGTGTGATTTAAGATAACCACAGGTTTATAGTTTTTGTGTTTCTGGAACATTTTTAAAATCGCGAATTTCTGGGGGCGCAAATTTTTATCAACATATATTCCGGCACTGTACCCCCGCGGAATTAGCTCTCGTTTATTTAATACTTGCGACAATCAGACGGGAGCGTCTAGGGTGAAATAACAATCCATGACGTCATCTTATTACGTGCCTTCTTACTTTTGCGTAAGCTGATGGTCCGCGTACGCTGACGCGAAAGATAAACAAAATAATGAAACGTTTAATGTTGTCCTAAGAAAGCCCTATGTAGCTAATAAGATGCTTGAAATTGTCTTTTACGTAAATTGAGGCGAATGTAAGATTTGATGTTATTATTTTTGTCACATAATACGCATAATTTTTAACTAAGCATACTATAATTATGTATAATTATGACGGACTAATTTAGTAGGTATCTCTTGAAATGTCTTCTTTTCTTATTAGATTTCATGGTCGTCATATAATTGGTTGCATTTGGTTGGATTTATCGCTTTTAGCGATACGGCCGCCAAAATTGTACATGCTGTTTTGTATTTCTGTATTGCAATTGTTTGTCTTTTATGTACAATAAAGTATATTTGAATTGAATTGAATAATTTAAGACACAAATTCATCAGAAAAAAATGCTCCTGATGATTTAATTGGTTCCAATAATAATAATAAATCCATACAGTTGTAGGCAGTGTACACACACATGTCCAAATTAATTCATAAAAACGTGTGTGAGCTCTCTAGAATTCGAAATTGCTATCGCTCTATAAATAAGCATTTTTATAGGTGATATTTTTCCATAGAACTTAATTATTGTAGGCTAAATCATAGCAACCAATAATCTCTTTATTTCTAAATGTTCCTATTGTGCTCCCAAAAAAATAATAATCGGAACACAACGAAGACACTGCATGGAAACCGCAATAAAATGGAGCATGCAGGAAAATCATGCACTGAATTTTCCATGAATTTCCCACCCAACAGACTTGCTATACTTAGTGTCCACTGGGAGTTTACTGCCCAGTAAGATTACTACTTATGCTTTTTTTTAACAAAATATCTTTCTTCACATATTTTTATTATTAATTAACAATACAACTGTTGATTACCGATATCGATCAAGTTTCGCCGACAGGTCTTCGTTCTCACCTACATATACTCATAGATCCGAAGAGATTACAACGTGAGTCGTGAGGGAATGAGGTATCCTCCCTGACGTTAAGCGCAGAGTGCAATACCGTGCTCCATGGATCGTTGGCAGACATTAATGGAATATTTATGACTATGTGGCGGCGTGACGACGACGCCCCGAAATAGCAGTAAGGACAGGTGAAAAATTGAGAACAGGATACGTTAGACAGTGCACTCAGGGATATTAGAATTTTAACGAATTTTCAGATAACCAAAATTGATGGCATTAGCTTCGATTATTTTTAAGAAAGATAACGTAAACTTAATAGTGGTAGCGTCCACTGTAAAAGACATTGCCACATTTCAATGGAGCTTTGCCCCACCTACAAAATTACGTGACCATTTAAGCTGTACCTATCATTTTGTTGGGGACTTATTACAGGTTTCCTATTGCATAATCATAATCAGTATAATTTTCTACTACTCTCGCAACTCCTATAGAAGAATAACAAAAACAATGAATAATTCGCTTCGATTTCTTACTATTTTCTGAATTCTTAATTAGGCTTTTTTTTTCGACTTGCTAGATGTACAAGACTTTGTTTTATACCAATAATTTTAATAAAAAACGGAGATATTTTTACATTTATTCGTTATCTTGTACATCTTGCGGTTGATGGTGGGGCAGAATCTGGCATTGTCATTTACAAGGCCTCTTTACAGTCACTAAATGTATTAGATCATTTTGTTACATTCTGTGGGTGGGTTCTTTGCCCTGTTTCACTGTTTGTGAATTCAGCCATACATAACCTAGTTTGTATTGTGTTCAGTCGAAGACAGAGATAAATATACATGCCTCAATAAGATTGATATTTTCTCAAAAACTACTGGACCGAATTTAATAATTATTTTACAGTTACATAGTTTTAACTTTTATCTATCAAACAGCGAAAGAATTTTTGCAATAGGTCAAGTAGTTCTTGAGCAAATCTCAACCTTAAAAACTCTCTTGTACACCTTTATCTGTGTTCCACCGTACATATTATAAATTATTACATATGTATGACATAACCAAGTGTTAACTAAGGTTGAATAATTGAAGTATTGAAATGCCTACTGTAAATTCATAACTTATTGAGTACCATTACACAATATCTATAAATAGTATTAAGTATTTTAACGTATCCTGTATCGCTACGAGTCACAAAATCTGAATTTAAACATCTAGGTTCTAGAAAATATTCCAGGTAACTGAAATGCTCCTTTGAACTAGCCAAAAATTTCAAACATCTAGTAAATGGAGTACAATCATGCGTGGCAACAGTTCAACTGTATTGTATTGCATTACATACGTCAGTGCATTTACTATACGATGCAGTGAACTCTAGTAACAACTATTGTACGTAAATTCTGTGCAAATCTGGGGAAAGTCTGTGCCTGGACAGTGCGGCAACATAAATAGACTGATGATGACTGGGTAGATTGGAATGTAGTACTCACTGATACATATATGAAGATGTTCGAAAAAAGATTTAGCAAATTTAACTAATGAGTTCAGCATAACAATAAACAGGGATATTAATAAAATTGGTACGCCATTCTTGTGTCATGATAAAACAATTGACTAGACTAATGTATAGGAAATACCAGTCCATAGATAAGCAGGTTTTAAATACGGTTTCTGATATTTAGCCATACAACAGATTTAACAATAACTTGACACAAATATGGTCACGCTGGTAGAGGGCAAAGTTCCATCTCGTGGGTAACAATCTTGTAACAGCATGATAAACTAAGATGGCCGCCATCGGTGAAATGTCTGGAACTTGATTTGTGGACCCACAAAGTAGGAATTGTTGAGTTGAGGACTGCAGACATTGGAATTGGAAAATTTTATACTAGTCTATAAAAATGGTGACCAAGTGTACTATAAAGTACTATACCTATAGTGGAAAGGTAACCTAAGAATAGATACATGCTAGATTAAATAACTAAATCAAGATGCAGTACGAGAGACTCAAAAATAATAATAAAAACGGCCAAGTGCGAGTCGGACCCGCGCACCGAGGCTTCCGTGCAAAGCAACCTAAGTGTGTAAAATGAAAAAAAATATATAAGTACATATTTGGGGAGATTTATTTTCAAATTTACAGTTTTCGGATTTTTTCCTTTACTTGTGCTATAAAATGCGATAATACAAATATGCGATAAAATGCGACACAAACGGCCATGTATTTTGATTGCGTTGACGTAGAAGTTTGATTTTTCACGGCTGCATGAGGTTGCAGACTTTGGTATTAATTTCAACTTGATCCGTCCACGAGTTTCTGAGATATATGTCTTGACAGACAGACGAACGGACGAACGGACGAACGGACGAACGGACGGACGGACAACAAAGTGATCCTATAAGGGTTCCTTTTTTTCCTTTTGAGGCATGGAACCCTAAAAATAAGTTAGGTACAGTCGAAGACAGAGATAAGTATACAGGGGGCCTCAATAAGGTTGAGATTTTCTCAAAAACTACTGGACCGAATTTAATAATTCTTTTACAGTTACATAGTTTTAACTTTTATCTATCAAACAGTGAAATAATTTTTGCAATAGGTCAAGTAGTGTTTGAGAAAATCTCAACCTTAAAAACTCTACTGTACACCTTTCTTTGTCTTCGACCGTACCTAGGTACATTCCAAAAAATATGCATGATTAATCATTAAAAGAAACATCAAAAGTGCTATGCAACTTGGTACCTACTATTAGTTAACTCATGGAAAATATTCAACATTTTAAAATACTTGATCATTTTTATCGAAGTAGCATGCTTGGACTAATGGAAAAATCAATATAAAATTACTTTACGTATCACATTCAACATTGTAGCATGTAACAGGTGTTCTAGGTACACGTAAAAGTCTAGCAAAGATGAAATAAGCTCCAGAATATAAAATTATGCCTTAAACTCTTGCATCATCAAGTGGCCTCGTCATGTTTCTCATTTCACTTTAAATCAATTGCTTTTAAAATAGGTATTCATATTATTAATTACTAAGCTTACTAATAAGGGGTAGGTAGAACCGAAATAATTTAGGTATACATTTAATTAACCCACCTTGAATAATTATGAATACAAAATACTCTGACACGATAATTGACTGAAAAAAAACATTTTATTCAACAAACATTTTATTCGTGTAAGCGTTCCACGTAACTAAAACGTTTATAATACAAAAGAAGGCACCCTAGAGGAAATTACCGGTTTCCATTTCCAGTTTCGTTCTATACGGCTCTTGTGTGTACCGTCTTACGTGGAGGGCCCTTTTAACCCCAGGCCTGTAGGTTTTTTATTATACAGCGGTTTGTTGACAAGTGTACACCTACATAGTTATACGTACAGGCTCACGGCATTTGTCCCTTGAAGCCAGATATATTTTAGGATCTTTAATGACTGTTATATAATCAACTTTTTCCCAACTTCACCGTTCATGAATAATAAAATTATACAATACATAGATGGCATAAGTCTGTAACTGATCTATAAGAACTTATTGAGAAGTAAAAGTATTGGTGAAGAATTGTTTATTAATTTAATTTAAGGGCCTTCCATGAGCCAACTAGCGCCGCCGCCAATGTTAACTCACATATTATTAATTTTTGTTAAAAAAGCTATGTACACAATCTTTATTAGGATAAACACTACTTTTTAATATACAATACATGACATAATTGCGACAAGCAAAGTTGTAGTTCTCAAATGTGCCAAAAACGGCCGTTTTTCGCAATTATGCGAACTACAACTTACCGACATTGAATCACGTTATAAATAAGCATTTACATTACATTATGTACGTAGCTTTTATAATAAAATTGATTAAATTGGAAGATATTATTTTTCAAAGATTGGCGGCGCTAGTTGGCTCATGGAAGGCCCTTAAGAAATCGTGATTAATAATGTAAAGAATATATTTGGAAAAACTCTATTTATATTCTTATAAGTAACTTATAACAGATAATTAAACAAATTTTGAAAGAAAATGAATTAATTATAAAAGGAGCCGTCTCGGGCCGTGTCTCGTCGAAAGGTTCCCATCACACCAGCAGCGTTACCGCGCTGGATTGCGAGGGGTGTACATTGGACTATAGTTATTAATAAATTGATTATTTTTCTTCAATAAATGTTTCTTTATATTTATATAGGAAAAAGGTTGGTCTTATCTTGATCTTTAGTATCCATAAACAATAGAATCTGTGGTTATGTACATGTGAAGGTCGTGCAAAAATGCAGGCGATGTTTAAACGACGTGAATCTGAATTTAAAAACGGTGAAAATAAACTCAAATTTTCAGCTTCGAAGTCAATTTGAAAAGAATTTCCCAACATTTTAGCAGCAAACAAACGTGATAGAGTGGCAACACTCATGATTTGTGAGTCTGGACTGCACGTAGAGGAAATAACACAGCGACTACAGAGATATGTGAAAGTGCCAACATTCGAATTGGAAAATTGTATATTGGACTATAAAGTTCTGGACAAAGATAGAGCACGCGTTGCCTGGGACTCTGTTAACGTTGCTAGAGATCTGCTTTATATAAAGCTCGAGTTAGTTAAAGGAACTGACTATATTTTCCAAACTTTTATGGACTTTAATAACTCACTTATATGACGAGCAAACCACCTCTGATTTCAATGTCTATGTCGGTTTAAATAATATTATGTGCGAAATATAAGGTGCCGTCATTTTTATATGGAATTATATGTTATTTGTTGAATGCTTTTGTTTTACATTTTTATTTTAGTATGTCAAAGTTCCTTTAATAAACCAAATATCATCATCAGCACATTTCGTAGTTTTATTTCTCCACCTTCCAGTCGTTTCTAATATTGGATCGAGATAAAAATGTAGATATTTAGAGTTCACCCCGGGACTGGTTCTGGTTTAAATCTTGCGGTCATTAGAGAGTCAAGCCGCGATACATTTTAATGTCAGGAGACAGCTGTGTTCCAGAAACAGGGCTACTTTTGCGAAATGACACAACGACCACATTTTATTTATATTTTACCCGCCGTATGTCTAGCTCACGATTTATAACTGTAATATTCTGTACAACGCTGGAGTTTACGTCTTATACAAATGTAATTTGCCGACTAATGTAGAAGTATGAATCATATTGTGATACCTATATGGTGGTATGAGTGACACCACATATTATAAGTTGGTATTTATAATACAAATCTCACAAAATGACCAGGCTAGACAGGACGAATGGATTGAGAAGAAGACTAAAGGCTGAATCACATTTTTTTAAAAACAGCGGAAAGGAACTGACAGCGTATTATAATGTATGAAACTCTATGAAAGATGACAGACTGAATGCAGCAATGGAGCGTCAGCGGCAATTCAAGGGAGAGGCAACTGCGCGACGTTCAGTCAGTCTTTCATAGAGTTTCATACATTACAACCACTGCAGCTGCCGTTATCCTTCCGCTGCATTTTTAATGTATTTCAGCCATTGATCTCCTATAAACAACTAGACACACAAAGGTCTTACTAAAACAATTTTAAAAACGTTTAAATAAGGGTCCATTGTTAACGTCCAAATAATGTCCAATAAAGCAATGGGTCCATTCATCTGTTTGGACCTTCTTAGCGCTCGGATATTTTTAGAAGGCAGACTGTGTATCTAGTTGTTTATAGGAGATCAATGATTTCAGCCTTAACTGAGTGTTGAATACAGTAGCCCATGGCTAAAAAAGAAAAGGGCATGAGATGATAAGAATGCAGCGTAAAGGCTCAGGTTTAATCTCTACCTACTACTCTAGAGTAGGGTGTCTGGTGTTAATGTGAAAACTTGTTAATTTTCTTTTAAAACGAAATTCGTGACAATCCTACCTCTCTGCCTCGACAAAGAAAACTTAGGAATCTTCGATAGTATCATAGTTTTTAAAATGATACTAAATAAATAGGTATACTAAGTTCAAAGAAAATATTCTAAGAATGGTTTGGTAGATTTCAACTTTGTTGTCTCATTGTTATTCAGGTCAGGGGATTTTCGACTTTCATGTAAATTCTTCACTTTGCCTTTGAGCATTTTCAATTAGGAATTATTGTAAATCCGTCGGTTCATTGTCGCACGTCGATAAACAAACGAACTTCCTGTTCATTTTATCAAGAATCAATCAGTTAATAAATAATCGGTTAATTCAGAAAAGTGAAGTTTAAAGGCAAATTGGTTTAAATTAGAGTCAAATCCTCGTGACTGAGATAAACAGGATTATTATAATCCGTTATGTACGTGGGCGACCCTCCTGCGTTCAGACGTTGACATTACACTAGAATTGGATTGAATTGTACTTTTTTAGATAGTACTTTTTTATATATATAATAACCTAATGCGATATCTACTTAGATTTATTGTACAGTCGACAGCAGATCAATGGTAACACTTGCAGTATGATTTCAAGTCTTACGACGTAAATAATAAGAACGGTTCAAAGTAGAGAAATTCGGAGAACTTGGCTGCCAACCAACGACAGCGTTGACAACAGCTTACATTCAGCCAATGTAATAACTAATAACAGAAGCTCGTAATTATTACATCATAGATATTGTTACATACATGTTTATTAAGTTTATCAATCATATGAATGTAGAGCGACGCCTGTGTGATGTGTAAGCGGATCACGGAGCATGTTTACCGAGCGCATTAGAAACCTAAACATCGCAGTCGACACAGACCAATAAATCTGGCCTCTCTTACTATATTTTACTCCTCTCCTGTAGCCCTAAGCTGATATAATTCAGGAAGCAGGGAAGATCTATATAAGCTGGTCCTCGTAAGCCTACATACATAGAGTAACACAGGCGACAGAGTTAACTGGAGCGGGTAATGTTTGACTGCGTATTATTTAGGCTGGGTAAACTTAAAGCAGGTCGTTGATTAAGGTATTGTTTGGTGTCAGAAATTCTAAACAACAGTGACAGATATCTCAGACAAAACTGATTAGGAAGTTCGGAGTGCTCTGTATGTGGATAATTTGATTAGGGAAATGTTTCGTCTAAATATAATTCGCTTTATGCTCAGAGGTTTTCAAGCACCGAGTTAATAAATCATACAATCCTATTTCCGTTGCAAGAGCTCTACTGCTGGGAATAATTCGAATTTGACTGGACTGAACGCATTCGATATTGGCTTTATAAAATGGAGACCGGATCAACATAATGGATAAATGGTTTATTTATGTTTATTATTATTATCTTAGTGATCAGAATTCGTCACTCTAGGTGTCAGTCGAAGAATTAATAGTACTACATTAATCGTTGATAACCGTACGAATTGACTAAAAAATGAGTCATCAGCGTCACGGATGGCCAAAGATGGATCTTGACCATCCATTGCAGTAAAAGTCGATATTAAAGGCTGGGTTTCCAAGCTTCAATGTGCGGTACGCATCGTACTTGATTTAATCCAAACTTCTTCCTTGATACCGGAATACCAGTTCTTGCGGAGATATTGACCTTATTTTGATTTATCTAATGATCGTTAAATTCAAACAATTGGTTTCAGTCATTTCATCCTTGTTTAGACTCTAGGAGCAATATTAATCTAATTTAATGCGATTCAGGTAGCAGGTATCTATTCGGCCAGCTGCCTAATTAACTTGTCTAATTACGTAGTGACATGGTGAGGACCAGTGGGACGGCAGTGATGTTGCGAATTTGGCCAGCTCATCATTTGATGCACATTTTGTGGATCGGAATTAATAATGAGACTTGATGGGACTTTATGACGATGACGTGAGGCTAATTAGGTACCTAATTCTGAAGTGGACGTAATAATGGTGAGTTGAATTCTTAATGTATGCGTAGGTTGGCTTTTCGACCTGCCCCCGTACCATGAACTCTTATAGCAGGATTACTTCAATAATACTTTGTTATTTCGTACCTTGACGACCTTAAAAAGCTTACTTTAAAGTCGTCATGGTACGAAATAAGGGGGCTGGAGGTTTCCGCTACACGTTTGTGTATTCGTCTACAATAAACTTGTGTCCCTCAATAAAAATTCGATCTCCAATCCTGTTTAGTTCAGTTCCGAATATTTGCAACATTGGAAAAAGTACCAACAATTTTTTTACAAAAAAATAGAGATGACATCAGTTTGTTAGTCCAATCTAAACTTTTCCATGTTTCCAACTTCCGAATCCCGAATCCTGACTCTAAGCCTGGGGCCACTAAGTCAGTATTAATAAAGGATGGGTCGCAGACCGGCCAGTGGATTTGGAGCGGAGCAATATTGATGGATCCTTCCGCCACCACGTTATTGCGACCCCCTAATGGATACAGATTGACCTCCCTGGAACGTTCAGTCAGTCACCTTTGCTTTCTGTTATGTTGTGTGCTTTGGATAATCTTAATCTAATAAGAAAAGTTGAGTTTGCAAGTTAAACCGAAACTTTTACCCAATAAAGCAAGTCATTTTAAAGTATACATTTTCTCGCTGATGATGAAGATGAAACGCTGATTTTGAATAGCTATCAACAGAATTGAAATAAATGCATCAAGTTCCGGATTTCTGGTGTTCCTCTACCTTGAATTCGCTATAAGTTTTTGAAGATAAGCCCAATGCTACAAAACTATCCTCACTAACTCTTATCTAGGTTTCTATTTCTTAGAAAGTAAGATAACAGTAGGGTAGGTCAAAACAAACGAACCACACGTAGGACTCGTTAAGTGAGTTACAATTCCAGTATAAACGTATTAAATGAAATTCCAACGCTGGAATTCCATAAAGCGCCCCTATTCGTGCGACGGCCACATGCAATTTAACTTGATTTGCATATCTTGGCCACAGCGGTTATGGCTCATGTCATTGTTGGTAATTTCAGTTTCAGTTCAAGATACGGCTCGCGTGAGTTCGGAATGCCAACAATATTTGTTATGCAGATTGTGGTTCTAGTGTAAATACTGTAACGAATACTTTACTAAGGTTAATGGCAAAACTGTTGAAGTTTTAATTAGGAGTTTTTAGAATTGAAACCAAAGTTCCTTGATCACAGTGTGCCTAAATGTCACATAATCTATACATATAATAAGACTGTAAAAAAGTTGTGTCTGTACAATGTACTTTGGATATTTTTTGAAAAGAATAATTGTAATGTGTTTTAGGATCGATACTGATACCAAAACATTTTTTAGTATTTTTGTATGTTTGTCGGTTTGTCTGTTTATCTGTGACTATGTTCAAGTATCACGCCATAACTACTGAAGGGATTTTGACGGGCGTTTCACTAGAAGATAGCTGAAATATCCGGACAGCTCATAGGCTTATAAGCCATGGCGGTATGTGATCTGAGCATATAACTTTTTCTACGCAAACGAAGTTGCGGGGTACATCTAGTTAATTTATAAAAATAAATGATAAAAGTTGAAGATGTAAAACTTATCTATTACCTACACTTATGTTAACGCGTTTTTGTCATATATTAGCACAATCGTAAAGTTTTAAGCAGCAGTTATAAGTTTTGCCTTCAATCATGAAGGAAAAAGAAAAAAAATCCTGTACATGTCTTTAATCAACATAAGTGTAGGTACCTACTCTAATAACAGTTCCTATTTCATTTTTGCAAGAAAAAAACTGTACCTAGTGGCTAATCGGAACCTACTAAAATATCTAATACGGGATACATTTTTTTATACTTAGATACGGTCTAACGCAGAGAAAAGTGTACAGGAGAGTTTTTAAGGTTGAGATTATCTCAAAAACTACTTGACCTATTGCAAGAATTCTTTCACTGTTAGACAGATAACAGTTAAAACTATGTAACTGTAAACGAATTATTAAATTCAGGTCAGTATTTTTGAGAAAATCTCATCCTTATTGGGGCCCCATGTATATTTATCTCTGTCTTCGACTGTACTTATAAGGTTTGAAGGAATATTATTGATACTTAGAATTATCATTACATTGAATGTAATTATCATTTTATATATGTGTCATGTCTAAATTTCAAGGCTGAAAGAAAACGGTGAAAAAACTCCAATACCCGACAATAAAATCGAAGGCATGTCTCAAAAACAAAGATTCGTTCAAATTACCTAGCTCAAAGGTAATGGTAAGGTAAAAGTATGTACTTTTACTATTAATTCTTCTGTTTCTTAACTATCATACTGAAAATTTATTCAAATTCCACATAGTAGCTAAAATCTTGAAGATATGAATTGTGCAGAATACTTATTCAAGATAGACTCCGTCATACAGAATACGGACTCCAAATGGTAATTCCCTTCCTTGACATACGCCTGTCGCCAGATGATATAGTGCGGGTAATGGACGGTCAAGATTATTCTATTTGTTCTGCTGGCAACAGGATTAAACCTTATGGACTCTGTACATTTACTTCAGTTTGGTTTTGTATTCACTTATACACTGAATTATTCTTTTAGAACTCGGTGGCGCAGCGGTTGGGTGAATGGACTTGCAATACGGAGGTCCCAGATTCGATTTTCAGACATTTACTGAATGCTCTCAAAACAGTGAACATCACGATGAAACCTGCCTAACCTAACCTTGTGTTACCTATCTAACGTAGATATTACTATTTATTATATTTACATACTATGCACTTCTACCTCTTTCTGATATATTTTTATAATATCCTCTGCAGTTGGTTGTCTGGAAGAAATCGCTTTTAGCGATAAGACCGCCAAAATTGTACATGCTTCTCATTTATGTAATGAATACTGTATTATGGTGCAATAAAGTGTATTTATCTTATCTTATCTGCCCACCGAGGCTTGTGTGTAATATAAGTTTGTTTTAAGAAAAAATAAAATATTTTTGTGTAGATGTAATTTTAAATTTACAGTTTTCGGATTTTTTCCTTTACTTGTGCTTTTTGCCTTTCATGATTCTAGGTCAACGGGAAGTACCCTATAGGTTTTTTTTTGCATTTTCATACAAATATGCGATAAAATGCGACATAATATGCGATAAACGGACATATCTTTTGATTACATTGACGTAGATCAGGGGCTCGTAGTTCAGTTGCGAGTACACGTTGAAAACGATCGTACAAGTTAAGCAACGCTGGGCGAGGTCAGTACCTGGATGGGTGACCGCTAGTGACACTTTCATCTGAGCCCCCCCGTGCCTCGGAAAGCACGTTAAGCAGTTGGTCCCGGTTGCTGTCGCTCGGCAATAGTCGTTAGGCCACGTCAGAGGCCTTTGGGCGGCCAGAATAACTCTGACAAATAGGTTTGGTCACTAAACCACACGAAAAAAAAAAAAGAAAAAAAAAAAAAATTGACGTAGAGGTTTGATTCACTGCTGCATGAGGTTACAGTCCCGAGTATTTGGCATTAATTTCAAACTTGATCGGTCCACGCATTTCTGAGATATAGGTATTGACAGAAGGACAGAGAGACGGACAACAAAGTGATCCTGTAAGGGTTCCTTTTTTCCTCTTGAGGTTCGGAACCCCTAACTTTTTCGAAACCTTGTGTATCGGGTCCTTTACTACTCGTCGTTCCTTATCAGTCGCGGTCATAGAACTTCAGTTGCAACTTAAGTTTAATCTCATTGTAGAGATAAGTCGCTTTGCTCCCGAACCGCCTCGAAGCCGGTTGAGTATTGTTTTATGAGTTGGCAGCTTAAAATCGAGGCTCAGATAAGTTCATTCAAGTCCAGCCGACCGGCTTTCCGGTTTCCGATGTGTTCATTTCGTTTTCAATTACTGCGGCTCCTAACAATAGGGTTTCATCTCGTGTATTGTGGAGAGTAAAATAGATTGGACCTATTTATGTGGCAATACTGCTAATGCCATATTTTTAATGAGGGCTCGTACTGGTAGGATATTTTCTACACTTAGAATTATTGATACCCGCTGCAATATTAGTGATATATCTCATTCATTAGGCAACCAGGTTAGGCCACCAACACAATATGTATACAGCTGTATGGAGGGTACTTCACCTGGTATTCGCTGGGTTGCGCGACCAATATGGTAGATGCTACTGAATTACTGCTGGTGACACCACCGTGGTGTCCTTGTGAGATAGTGCTCAATAGTTTTTACTTATAGTTTACTTACTTCATGGTATTAATATAGGACAGAAGTAGAGCTGTCTGGAGGAGGCATATACCCTGCAAGAGGAGTTCTCATCGACTACAAATTATAAAATTATGATTATAAAATGAACATATTTAGCTTAAATTACAAAATTATTATTATTTTTATGCATGAAATGATTTTTTTAATATCAAATTGTATTATAAAATCTATTGTTGAGAAATTAAAGGCTTTTTTATTTTTTATTTATATAAAAAACGTACGCGGAAAACAGGGAATTTAGTTGCAAACCGGAAAACCTTTAAACTAAGGTTTGGTTGTAAAATATACATAGACATGGTAAGACAATGAGGTGTCATTACCATAACGCCTCCGTTACATTGTTTCACAAAACATACGCCATACATTTAAGTAGGTACCTACCTATGCTACTATATCAGTTCCGGATTGGCCGATTGGCACAGTGCGGTTAGGAGTTGAGGCCACGACCGCAACTTCTTGCGTGTGACGTGCGCTTGACATGGACCAATTGGCTATACAGGGTGAACAAAAAGGCGTAAGTACGGTCTAACTCCAACAAAGTGTACAGGAGAGTTTTTTGGTTTAAACTTTTCTCAAAAAGTTATTGACTGAATTTTGAAAAATGTCTGTTATATCTCTAATAGTAATCATTTTGCCTCCTACACAAAACGCTCCAGGTTTAGCTCAGGCAACCCTATATAATTGAGAAGCTTATCCATCAGCGAACCACCCCATATGGGTCCCATCTTGGTGTCTGATGACGTAAGTTTTTTGCAGAGCGCCCCCGTACTATAAGTGTTTACTCTAAATCAAGTAATAAAGTTTTATTTCTATTGGTCAAATATAGTTCTTGAGAAAATATCAACCTTATTGAAGCATTACTATTCTGCATACAAGATATGAACGGTTCATGATTAGATTATTATAACCTTTATTATTTAAAGAAACAACATAACATTTGTATAAAATGTGTTTATGTTACTTCTCGTTCTTTTGTTTGGTAATTAATTGATGTGGTATCCAGTGTACCTACACCTAATAAATATTTTCAAAATCATAAAATTTACACAATTTGCTTTGTTAAATATATAAACATAATTTATGTACGTGTGCCGCATGCAGCCGGACCGATGGGCCCGGACTGTCACAGAATGGGTGCCATCGGACGGTCGCCGGCGTCAGGGCAGACCTCGGCGTAGGTGGAGAGACGATATCGTTAGATACAGGGATGGGTGGCTGGAAGAGGCTCAGGACAGGGATGGATGGAAGAGGAGGGGGGAGACCTTTGCCCAGCAGTGGGACAATTTATAGGTTTACAAAAAAAAATGTACTTAACAAAGTGCAAAAATTATTTTATGTAAAAAATGTTTAATGTTTGAAAAAGCCACTAACATTAAATATTTCGTTACAACCTGTATACCAGTAAATAAGCACGGTTCATATTGCGGTAAGCTAAGGCTGCTATGATAGGTTGATAGGTGAATCACACTATCATTTACCCTTCTCAGAAAATTGATGGGTATTTAAATCAACGATAATATCAAACTTTTGTGATTGCTAAAGGTAAATTGATCCCGGAAAAGCTATTATTTAGCTTTCGAGCGAAAGAAACAATTCATCAGAAAGTTGAGAGTTGTGCCTATATTAAGGATCATCTTCTGTGACGGAAGAATTGAGTTGAAATTGATTAACTATATCTTAACAAGTACCTACATCACAGGCCACTTACCCAACAGACATGAAATCGTTACAAAGTAAGCGACAAATTCTGTCAACGATGAGCGCATAGAGACGAAGCGGGGGCAGGGGTGCCGTATTAAAGAGATGCGTCCATGTAGATAATATCTCTAGGTTACACGTGTCGCGATGCAATTTTGCGCTCATTTGCGGGTAGACACGGGCGCCCTCCTGGTATAGGTCTATGGGGTAAGTAGTCCGTGACCTACATTAAAGATATAGGTTTATTTAGGTTTTCGACCTCTTAACTAAGTAATTTTTTTTAAATGAAATGTTTTAAATCAATTTTTTGTGCCTAAAAAGTGACGTTACGTCTTCGACATTTCCAACCTTGAAAGTAATGTTGAAACACATGTAATTGAAAAGAAGAGTATCGATTAAAGAAACATCGATTTAGTAAAGTTTATAATAGGGACCATTAAAAGATTTGCTGTTAAAAGCGATGGTGATTGTGAAACGTGTTTATTAAAACATGTCACAACAAGCGAAGAATCTGCGAAGACGTGAGGGGAAAACGTGAGTCGTAGACAATCTAGCGGGCGATTAGTGTGCTCTCCGGTTGCGGGAAAATAAACTAATGGACCGAGAGTAGAAGGAAATTGTAATGTAAACAGACGTAGGATGTTATTAGAACTCTGCGAGCCACGTTGACATCGTTATTATAATCAGTATTATATCGTATCCTGATGGCGGCTCTGTGACCCATTGAGATCTTTTGTGACCTCCCATTTCCTTTATACTCCTTCTTCTCTATAACACATTTGATCAGTAACTCTTGGGAAGGATCGTCTAAGTAGTTCCGGATATAGGTTAACCTCAGAAGATTCATCCGCAAATAGTAATTCATAATTGTTATTCATAGTTTTAACTACTAAGTACCTACCTATACAAAAAATGTAGCTAAGTATACTTGCTTTTACCCATATAAACTAATCATCCAAACAAACAAATCTATAATTCCAAATTAGCAGGTCCACCGAAAATATTAATTGATTTATATAAAAATGTTCTCAAGATACTTACCTACCTATTTTCCTTTACATCGGTAAAACTTGAGGTGTTTTTCTTCTTAATACCTATGATAACTTGTAGTTACCCGGTAAGGTTCCAACGTGTGAATTTTGGATACAATCCTTAGTCCCCCTAAAAAGCCTTAAATTGAAAAATGCTTATCACCAGATGTGTTAGCTATTTAGCCAGCAAACCTCATTAAAAGTCGGTGCTCATAAGACTTCAAAAGATTTTTACGGTAGGATTTTTTATTCCCCAAGAGGACTATTTCTACCAAAACTTCCAGTTCCGTACTCAAAGGTTCTTAGGCGTTGCATGTTCTACTTTTCGTTCCTTGAGGTTAATTAGCCTAAGTAACATGCCGCGAAATAGTGCCGCAATTAAAGTGCCCTCGCTTTATTGCAACGCGGCAACTTTATGCAGTTAAATCTTACTTTGTGGGTATACTTTTAACCGTCTCAACTAACCTTTGTGCGAAAACTTTAAAGGGTTGGGATTTTAAAGTAAAGTATGTTTGGTAAGGTTTATTTGAGATTTTTCGATGGGTTAGGCTCTGTTTATACTGGCGACGCGACGTAGTTACCTACTAAATATACAGCCTTGTTAGAGTCTATGGGTGGCCTGAAAACCTCGGACAATAGATTTAGCAACTAACCACAAGATAGTAAAAGAATGTGCAACGAGTAGTGGCTTTTCTACTCACCTCCAAATGCAAAGATGTCACCTGATGACTATCGAAAGAAACAGTGGACCATGCCCTGCTCAACTACCCCACTAACGAAGAACCCAGCATCAGGATGTGAACGAAGAATACAAGTCTTCCGATAAACCCTAAAACAGTGGAGCTGTTATCTACCTCACTGCGCTACTTAAACGGGCTGGTTGACCGGGGGAAATGCACATAACTCCCACCTTCATAGAATCGGTGTAGTTTCTCAGCCCATATAATAAAATATAAGCCTGAGATCCAGAGACAGTGCGAGTTAAAATACTGTAAACTTTGACAGTTGTAACTACTGTGTGTACTAACCTCGCGCTCAAAGTTGTGAATCTAGATCAGATTTACCTAAACCTTTTGTAGTGTTGATATCACAATTCAAGCTCCCGTGCTATCACGGAGGACAACGAAGCAACACATGTAGGGGCCAGGGCGCCACAGTCACGGCAGGACCATCTCGCGTAATTCTGACAAATACGGGTACATACGACCGTGCGCCCGCGCTCGTAACTGGTAATCACCGGTTATTACTGAATTACCGAGCATCCGACGTCGTCACGATCCGCAATGTTGTTAAACCACGCTGGAGTACTGTTATTAGATATTTTGATAGAATTATGGGGAGCTTTCTCCAATAGAAAGTGTGTAGGTATCAATTCGCCTATAGTAGATAAAAGCATCGAAGGTTGCTGCTGTTGTCGATACGATTTTCGAGAGCACGAATCAGCTAAAATTTCATACATTTTCTCCCGTATAGCATTCAAAAGAGAAGACACGAGAACGCAATGAATTATATGCTATGAATGAACGGAGATTATTCGGTAAATTAAGGATTGCAAGTTATTGTAAGTACTATCTATCTCTATTCAATGGAAGAGGTAAAGACAATAATGTATAGGATTTGACCAAGATAATATCAGAAAAAGTATAAATTACCAGTAAATATTATATTATGTTCTTTGCTTATCATCCGAACTGCGCAAGGCCATAAAATTCAAGCATGAGTGGCAAAATAAATAACAATGAGTAAGCTTTGTCAAGTTCGAAAGTTCAAAGCTTTTGAAATCACTTTCGTCGAAACTTGCCTAGTCAGAATTTCTTTTGAGAAAATTACTTGTCAACATTCTTATCGTCTTCCTCCTAACGCCGCCTTATCATCTTCAGGGCTGTATTAAAAATTTGTAAAGCTCGCTTTCAAAAAGTTTTAATTGCTTACGCCAAACTTTCTTAAATGTTACATGACAATGTTTCAGCTTGTTGCACAACAAATTAATTTAACCACAAATTGTTAACGGGATTAGCAGGACACCATATTCTACGAAAAGCTGCAACATCAGTCGTCATAGTCATAGACTTCACTAGGGTTCCTAGGAAGCCATTCTTCTTGCATACAGCGACGGTTATGTCTCCTTCTTGGTTTCCTAGTTCTTGGTCTTTCCTCAGGTTCACGTTCACGTTCACGTTCAGGGGAAGGTTCTTTACGCTCAGGGCAGACAGTCGGTTTTTCAGAACAAGTACAAGGTTTGTGCTCAGACCGTTTCTCTCGAAGACATTGGCTGCGAGTCGACATATACTTCAAAAACCTCATTAAATACAGCATTAAAAGCAACATGGTACCATAACATATGATTTGCTGTGTAGTCACTTCATCTAGCTCCTTTTTAATTAGCATTTTGTTTAGTTTGATATTTTTTTACACTGTATTTTTGTAAATACTTTTAAATTTATCACATTTTCTAAAATTATGTTTATCAATTTGACTTTGGACACTGACATTGTCAATCTTATTTTTTTTAAATCATAATACAAGCATAATACAATCGTATAAATAAAAATAGGTTTACTTTACTTGTTGATCTAAAAATATATTAGGTATTAGTAGGTAGAATAGCAAGATAATAATATAATATAGAATACTAACGAAGTCGAATGTACAGTTAATTTAAATGGCAGCGTATAATTACTATTTGATGGTAAGTACTACTTTCTATTAATAGCGAAATATAAAACTAGGTCTTAGAAAATTACATATTATTTAGCATTACTCATTCTTTCTACTAAATTGGCCCCCTTTTATATATAATATCCTAGAATACAACAAAGTCTGGACAATCGCTTATAATGTAATATTAACAATTGCGAAATTAATAAAGATTTTTCTCGTTACGGTTCAGCTCGCCAACTATAATTTGAACCAAAGCGAAATGCTTATGAAAAATGTTAGTGGCCGGTACAAAGCGGGATATTGCAAGTGGCTGCAAATTGTGCTGCGGCCAGCATTGTAAGGATTTAATGGTTGTGTTTCGTGCATTTTCTACTGTTGGTAGTTAAGCGCTTCAAAGCGTTGGCTTTCGCTGGCTTTCATGTTTACTAACGCATAGATATAGGATTGTGAGCCCCTAATTTGCATTGCGTTTTATAGCTCTTTGATTCTTTTTCATAAAATATTAACATCATTGTTACGCCTTTCTTCCATTGTGGTATTGGGTCTTCGATCCTGGCATACCATCTTCGCTTGTTCACATTCATCAATATCTTCCGCGAAGTTGGAACTCAGAAATAACTTTACATTTTAATTGGCTAGTTAAGTGTTCAGTATATGTTATGCGGTTAGGTGTTCAATTTTGTCGCACGCTTTTATGCGTCGCTACTCTTAAGCCGAGTTTTGTGCGTTTGAGTACGGTCTTACAACTGTCACTTACATATACTTTCTGTCGTCTTTGGTTGCTTGGAAGAAATCGCTCTAAGCGATAACGCCGCCTTTGACCAAATTGTTATGCTATGCTTCTTTGTGTAGTAAAGTGTATATATACAGATTTCATACAATTTTGACAGTCGTAAGAGCGAGTTCATACTAAGCTTGCGCTCAAAATTGTCTATAAATCTCGGTCTTAGCGTTCCACTCATTTTTAACCGATGCAGCATATGGGTGGCCCTAACAGTTGCGTTGATATTTAGGATTAGATATGATGGCCACTACAGAATCACATCTTAGGTAAAAAGACATTGCCACATTTCAATGGAGCTTTGCCCCACCTACAAAACTACGTGACCATTTAAGCTGTACCTATCATTTTGTTGGGGACTTATTACAGGTTTCATATTGCATAATCATAATCAGTATCATTTTCTACTACTCTCGCAACTCCTATAGAAGAATAACAAAAACAATGAATAAATCGTTTCGATTTCTTACTATTTTCTGAATTCTTAATTAAGCTGTTTTTTTCGACGTGCAGCTTGTACAAAACTTTATTTTAAACCAATAATTTTAATAAAAAACGGAGATATTTTTACATTTATTCGTTATCTTGTATAACTTGCGGTTGATGGTGGAGCAGAATCTGGCATTGTCATTTGGAAATGGAAGGTTTATTTATGAAAGAAACATTATTGTGATATTTCTATATGAAACCTGCTACTTTCTAAGAAACAAAATTCCAGTTCTCTGCATCAGAAGTATCAACATTGGAATATTTATTCAGTCTCAGTGAATTTGTTTGCTGCTAGTTGGTTATGCATGCCGCGGGGCCGGGCGGTCAGCTCTGCCAAGTGTATTGGACGAATGCAATCTCCTTCCAAACTTTACATTGTACTTGTCCAGAGCCAATGTGCCGAGTCTTATTTACCTGTCTTTCGTCTGCTTCCAAAGTTTGTTGTAAGACTTTGTTGTAGATTTGTAGGTTTTGTTGAATTACAGATCCAGTGGGCATTGAGTTTCGTTAACGCTAGTAGAATATAAATAAAAATGTATGGATTTGACTTTTGCTTTTTCATTTGCAAATGTTAATCCCATAATGCCACTTGGCTACGTAGGACACTGTTTCTGTGAAGTTATGTGTAAAATACGTTAATAGGTAAATCAGGTGAACCATGCATCTTCAATCGAAAGTTGTAGGTTTAATGATGAGTGCCACAGTTTGACATTCACGTCAATACATACAGGGTGTCCTTGAATTCATCCGACAAATTGAAACAGGGGGTTGTATGTATATTCATAATAAATATTAAATTGGTAATGTTTTTTAGTAAATCAAAACTGCAAAAAAATTTAACTGAGTACCTACGTCACAAGTCACACAATGACCTTAGAAATGACCATTAGGTCAAATTCCATTGAAAGAAAGCACAGTAATAATGCACATCAAATTATAAAAAAATTGATTCTTAGTTGAATTTATTGTAAATATTTTATTTTTATTTTTCCCCAAATTGTATATTTTACTTAAACGTTGTGCAGAATTAATGTAGGTATGTCACAAGCCTAACCATCCATTTAATTTTGTCGAATGAATTTAAGGCCACCCTGTATAAAAAGGGTAATAATAAAGTAATGGACTAAAGATATGTTGTGTTAACTGTATCCCTAAATTATA
This sequence comes from Tachystola acroxantha, assembly GCA_963506565.1. Taxonomy (NCBI): domain Eukaryota; kingdom Metazoa; phylum Arthropoda; class Insecta; order Lepidoptera; family Oecophoridae; genus Tachystola; species Tachystola acroxantha. Next base: position 5,337,126 of record OY735874.1, read on the forward strand.
GACACTTTAATCAATCGGTGAAAGAAGAATTTAACAATAACAAGTCATACCTAACTACATAACCTATATTAGAAAGGCCGATAGATGAGAAATAACCTCCGCTCGACATCGTCTCTAATCTTAAAATAACGTCGTAAAGTAAAAACGAAACCAGGTGGTCAATTCTCAAACCATACGTTACCTTTAATTGTATCAAGCCAATTTGCGAACACCAGCAGCCACTATTTATGTGCATTCAGCAACAGCACTGCCAAATGCAACGTTATTTCCGACCGGGCAATTCCGACTCCTGAATTAGATAATGGAGCAGGGATTAATTAGAATAACATAATAATTCAATTCTGGTGCATAGCTATGGGCGTGCTGCTGTGACAATTTGCATCTGGTTGTATATCTATCTATTTACTAATATCGTGTTACTTTGTATTGCAATGCAAGTCAGAATTTCAACACTAAGTAATATACTTGCCTTCTCTTAGTTATACCACGATATAGATAAGTATATTGTGGTTATACCATTAGCGACAATGTAGGAGGTATTGAAATTGTTAGGTAATATTTTTATTAATAATAACAAAACCAGACGGCTCTGTCTGATCGTTTGTAACTCTAGAACTATTAGGGTTCTTAGCGATAAACGTGACGTCAAGATATCGCGATCAAAAATGTATGGTTCGACAACTGTCAAATTAAATCACGGTTTAGGACGGACTATCATAAATAAAGCTTTCATAATGAAATGTAGAATGTTCGTTGTTAGGTAAACATTTGGCTCATCTCACCAAAAGGTCCAATTTTCCTACTCTTATTACATCAGTATTTCATAGTCTTAGCTCCTAATAGATTCTGAGATAGGAAGGGTGGAAAATGGGGTATTATTCATAAAGATCTGATAAGGGCTTAGGGCACGCCTACGGTTGCCGTCCCCAACGACACCGACATAGTGTGTAATTTCCCGTGGAGCCGCGCAAATAGCACAATTCAATCTCCTACAATATTTCGAGCGATTTGCACCGCCGCATATTCTGAACACGCACTGTTACCTGACAAATTTATCACTTTCGCGCATTACCAGAATAAGTCCCCTAACAGATATTTTAACAACTCAAAATAAGTCATTTCAGTGTAACTTAAAATGGGGTTTTAACATTTTTGACATTGTTACACAACTTTATTACTATCGCATTATTTATTATAAATCATTACAAGAACTAACTTACCGACCTAATTTATATTGGTATTGTTTTCATTTATTTTATTTTAGTTACTTCTCGCTCGACCTCATCTTGGGTCATTTGTAATTTCATTATACTTATACAAGACTCATACATATAGGTAAGGATTTTGTGTAAAATCTACAGGGATATATTATGGTTGTGATTTTTTCAAGAATTACTTGACCGATTATTAAAATTCTTTCACTAGTAGATAGCTTAGAGCGCAGACTATGCAATGTAAAAAAATCTAAAAAAATCAATGTATTACTTCTTGAGAAAATCTTAATCTTGATTATCCTGTACAGTTTTCAATGGTGTAGATCGTACATCGGCCTGGGGTTCGAACCAGGGCCTTCATAAAGAAAATCCAGTGTCCTAGCGAGCTCTCGTCTTATTAATAATACAAGTTACAAATCTTCGTGTACAAGGGCCTAGTGTTGACGGGATTTGTAGCAGGCGAGACAAATTTGAAGGTATTACTATAATGTATTGGGGTACGGAACGGCAGGGGACAAGGGGTCTGCAGGCTGGCCGTCACGTACGACCCTCAGTCATCCCGCGATGACTTGTCTGTGAAATAATTCAGGACAGTGTTGCCAACTTGGCGGATTTCCAGTCAAATCTAGCGGATTGCGATGAAGTGGAAACTTAGATTATAAATACTATACTTAGGTATACCGATATAAATTTAGCTGGAATTTAATCAAGGTGTAAGTGCGCAAGTATGACTTATCAAAATGTAGGGAAAAAACGAAACCTTAAAACAAATAAAAGTAAACTAAACAAACTATTGCAGCACACGACTTGCGTATTGATGTATGAATTATTGTTAGATTAATTTTGACTAGATTGTCATAGGATACATTTGATGTCAAAAAGTAATGTATTAATGTACATTCTGACATGTGTATGCAATTAAATAAATTGAAATTGAAAAGCAGGCTTTTTGTTATGTTTTGTAACATTTCACTTGTTTTCAATCTAAATGTTGAAACAGTCCTCGTGTAACTAAATACTGGTGCGGGAAAATTTGACAAATATCAACAACTTTTCTCAACGCAGTCAGCGAACACGAAAGAGGGTAGATCGTTTTGTGTCACCCTTCTGACGTTTAACACTCACCGACTTCAGTCTACTACGTGACCATAATGGCTGCAATGCTGTCGAAATATCGAGACATCAATAATAAATGTTTAACACGGTAATTCCCGTTTTATCTAATTAATATGTATACAAACCGTGAAAGTTTAAAAAGTGATAAATTTGACAAAGCCTAGAAGGCTGCTTTCATCACTTTCACACGTTTAAAAAAAAACTAAGGGCTGTGGATTTTTTAAGGGGAAGACAGAATCTAAGGTTGAGATTTATAAACAGTTTTGAGAACGAGCTTAGTATGAGCTTTCTAATACAACTGTCACACGTCTATGGAATTTTGTAAGAGCGGACTACAAATTGTCTATACCTATGTCTCGGCATATTGTAAGTAAACGTTTTTTACAGTCAAGCGGCGCGAAGGTTTAAGCCCTGGAGGAAGTTTTTGGTAAATTTTGAGTTAAAAATGAAATCCTGTGCTATATAACGGAATTCCAAAATTCAGTTGGCAACACTGTTCATGCCCTGTTTGCACATACTCTAAAGGCTATGAAAGCTAGAGTAATGACGTGTATTCCCCGCCGGTGTTTCCCGCCATTGAATTGAATAATTTAGTAGTTTTGTCTATTTATTGTCTGCCTCTGAATAAACACCTTTATTTATTCGTAACTAATATAAAATCACTCAATTGTTCTAAAATTAGTTTTAGCTCACGCCAAAATGCCACATCAATAATGCCAAATAAGACTCTATTCAGACGAAGCACGCGACAGTGACCTAAAGCGCAGGCCACACCGCCAGCGGGCGGGCGAGCGAGCTAGGCGGGCGGGCGAAGCGAGAGAAGGAAACGTCGGTAGTGGGTAGCTCGCGTTGTGAACCGAAGTATGTAAAGAGGTGAAACGATGTTCGCCCGCATAGCTCGCTCGCCCGCCCGCTGGCGGTGTGGCCTGCGCTTAAGTGTCGGCGGCGGACTTAAAAGTTATTTAATAACTACACTTGCAAGTTTAAAGTACTTACCTATTTATATTTAGTTATTCTGTGATTCAAAGCAGAGTGTATAGTATAGTTTAATGAATACTTAACCAAAAATATACCTTGTGAGTAAGTATATAAGGCGTAATGTAAAGTGTATAGGTAAGTAAGCCGAAGAGACGTAGGACTTTTCGAAAAAAAAAATATATATATATCACAAATGATCAGCTTATCGGTATGGTACGGTAAAATATTTCTATGAAAAGGCCATCAATTTGTAAAAATAGAAAAATTGTAGAATTAGAATAGTTCAGTTATTCTGGACCCCTCGCTTCGGTTTCCTACCATTCCCGTTTTTATAGTGAGATTTTTTAGTATAGTTCGTACAATACTAAAATTACGAGCCCATCTGTCTAGTACTATATTTTCTTGAAATGTAGTAAGTAATAGAGATTTATGATCAGTTCATATGCACAAATATTTCCCCCTATTACAGCTATAAAGTATGTGCCACGTGCTGCTCTAATGCGATATTTACTGGCCGGGTAAAGCGTTTTATAACTACCACCATTAAAACTTAACGAGTGCTTCTAATACTAAGTATTCCTAATTTAACTAAAATTAAACCCATTTTAAACGCGAATCGTTTTACACAGGAAACAGTTAAAATATTTCTGGTTAGTAAAGTGTTTTATTAAAATATATTGTACTTCATAGCGTAGTTCAAATTATATATATAACAGGTAAGGACTTCCTTAGGTTGACCTAGTAATATTTAAAACATCTTTATTTGCTGTAAATATGTCTACAACATTTCGTTAGAAGATAAAACTGTCAGCATTTATTGATAGATAATTTTACATTATACAAATACATACATTTATTGATTTAATTTATTCAACTAAATTAAAAAAGACCGACTGTAGGTAGTCACACACGAGACGCGAGCATTAACTAATGCATGCAGGATCGGCATGATGAGTGGCGTCTTCTCGTTTCGGAGGCCAAGAAGAAGTCCCACTTCATGTCACTGAGCCAGCGGAGTAAGTAAATTAAAAAAAGTATAAGAAACAAGTGAATTATTAGCAAAACAAAACAAAAACGGCTGTTTTTGTGACGTCAATGTCAGATTTTTGGCGAAAATTAGTACAAAAATTTCGTTCGCGCAGGTTTTGACAAGACAAAAAAGGCCGGACGACTAGCCCCCTAGATAATACATAAATATCCTGGTTAGGTCAGCGAAGTTGAAATATCGGTTAGGTAAGTATCTAATCTACCTGACATTACCTACACTAACATTCACACTTCGCACAGTAGAAATATTGACCGTTCAACGAAAGGTTTCAATGCCTTAATCGTACTTATTCACCTTTGGATTTATCATAGCTCCGCATCTATCTATCTACGTGGGGTCAGCACAACCAGGCACGGATCTAGTTGTATTTTATGTAGGGGTCCATGTTGCTACTGAAACATAAATAGAACAAATGAAACATTTATTGGTGCTGGGATCCCAGTTTAAAATGCAAAACCTATTGCATTTAATAACCTGTGCAGATAATGGAGTGATTTTTCAATTAAAGCGAGCCCTATACAAATGTCATCGTAAAAGTCAGTAGCTACTGTGATTTTATACTTATTGCTCTTAATTAACTTCAATGTCCCTTCGCAAAATTGAATCAAGTCCAAGTACACATGCTAACGTTTAGCTATGCCCCTTTATTTTTTTAATACTTATAGGTGTATCTCACGGGCGAGTCCTGCGCAAAATTATTGAGGAGGCCATGTTCTTAGGACCCCGTCTGAATCAGTACCTGGGTACAACCTGGCCCTACTGTCCTTAACCCAGCGTGACGAGTCGACCTTCCTCCGTCGACTCCTGCGATAATTCACATTGTACGACCTGGGTGCGTCCGCCAGCTATGCAGTGATTGTCTCTTCTCGATGCATGTCCAAGGTTAATAATTATACGGTTGATCTACTGAGATACATGTTTACAGTTGTAGCTTTATAAATTCATGACATCTAAAACATTGCAGCTTGCTTTGTGAGCTGCGAAATGCATTAGAATGCATCACGACTTCTTGGCTTTTGTTTTGACGTCGTGTTCGTTCGTCCGGATTTGTGGAGGATATTGGCTAGGATAAATCATGGTAGCATTTTGCCATGAAGACGTCACTATGCCGGGTCAAATATACCCCATTCGAAGCGATGGGTCCGGGTTATCACACTGTGCTAGAGATTTGATTCTGATTCTGTGCTGCGTTTTTTAATTTTAAACTTAATATGACGTTTCTAAAAGTATAGAAGTCATAGGGAGGCAGCAATTTTAAATCTGTCAAATTAAATAGTTTCGTTTTGAAAAACGCACGCAAGAATCACTTCACACTGAATGCCACCCAACCCAGCAGAAGACGAGTGATGGGTCTCATTGTTACTTGAAACAAATGGTCAGAGATTTGATGAAGATGGACGTAAATGGAGATCTATTGACAACTTTACTATCTTCTTGTGTCTTACTTTTCCGTGGCCGGTGCCCAATATACTCGTATTATAACAAGATACGTCGACTCGTATTATTTCTCGACGTCGCGTCGTCGCTTACCTTTTTTTAGATATTCTGCACATAATATTTTATTAAACATTTCAAAAAAGTAGGTTTGATATAATCTCGCACTTGTGTCAATTAGCTTATTATTAATTTGTGTTTTATTGTAATTTGTCTGTATTACAATAAAGTGTTGAAACTAACAGAAATTGTTACCTACGTTTGCGATAACATAAATAACTAAATGTAGCCACTGAATATCCCGCCGAGGTCGACGTCGTGTAGTCTAAAGTTCCCCACAGGAGCCATACGTGTGTATTGATTATCCATTTGAATCAATATCCAAACCATCTGCCGGGCAATTTGGCACGGATGCAATCCGCTAAAGGTAGTTTAAATTTATAATCGAAATGTTGCTATGATAGACATGCATATTCCCATCAAACCCTATTCAATTGCATAACAGGTAGAGCTTATCTGTTTTCACTACATAACTACATCGAAAAAAACTGGATTACTTGTAGCAGCTAAAACTTAGTTATCGATTTCTAGCCAAAATAACTACGACCTTGTTAGTCAGAGCAAAAAATTGTAAACAATAACCAATCAAACTAGCTAGGAAAACAAATAGCAAAAACAGCAAAACACTTTGCTGTCCTTACAGATTGTAAAGGTTTGGGACTACTTAAGAACTACAATTAATATTTTCTTTCGGTGTATTTCACACTATTTAACTAGTCGTAGATAGAACAGAGCACGATAAACTAGAGTCACCTGTTGAAACTCTTCCCCTAATTCGATTTCGAACTGATTACAAACTCGCTGTTGACGAAAATACTTACCTCGGATTCCATCTTAACTTAGCCATTGTGTGTTTCAAAAACTATACTTACCTCGGATTCCATCTTAACTTAGCCATTGTGTGTTTCAAAAACTATCTTACCTTGCAGTGTTTATTTTATAATCAAAGACGTGCTTAGTTACCAGCAAATATAATCAGAGATAATAATAATATTATTTGTAAAAAAAATATAGATCATTTTGTCCCATTCCGTGGGTCGGTTCTATGGCCTGTTTCTCTGTTCGTTCGTGCATCCAGCCATAACCTAGTTTGTATTCTGTACCTTTCCTATATTATAAAGTATTACATTATGTATGACATAACCAAGTGTTCCCTAGAGCTCCTAAGGTTGAATATTTGAAGTACCTATATCAATTGTATTAAGTAATAACAATTGAATCGACAGCATCATGTTAGTCAATTGCGTTATGTTTAGTACTAAGTAAGTAGCAACTTTGACGGCTCCACTAAATTCTCTAATAACTAGTTTATTATTATGACACCAGTTCCAGTCATTGTATGATAATATGCGTATGAACCTATGAATCATAAAACAAAGGTCAAGAAACGAATGTATTTTCTATTGCATACCGCCACAATCGAACCGTATTAATATTCAAATTATATCGAGAGCCTAGTACACAGCTGGGCGCCTGGTATCGAAACAGTCCATTGCATTCATAGATATGCAATACTAACTTACTGACAATTTGTTTGAGATTACAGGTTTAGTAATTACTTGGGCCTATTTTATGGTGACTTGGTATTGAGATTGCCCACCCCCGTAGCTGACGCAAAACCGCAAGAACCTAAAGCTAAGACCTAACCTAGGTCTAATCTAAATCTAGACCTAAGGTAAAGCCTAGATACCTAACCCCCTCAGAACACCTAAACCTATTAATACCTGAAGTCGAAATACCTAAGGTCGTGAATGAAGATCTAAATAATTAATAAAATGATTAGTGGCGTGATCGTCTATAAATATTATTGTTTAATTTAAGGTCCGTGATCGTCTTAATGCTTTAGCTCATAAAATAAGATGTATTATAATTGTATGATTGCTCAATTCAATTATTATTACGCGATTATTAACAAACGCAAAACGTCGAAGTTGTTTTAATACGGAATTTATGGTGGTATTATTCGCATGTAAAGGCATGCAACTAACCTGTCGGGGCAACTACTGGGTGACTCTCCGCTAGGGCACATGTCTCCGACAGGTGTCTCTCTCAGCGTCCTGTAGATTTAAAATAACAATGCTAACCAAGTTCCACTTTCAAACAAAGGTGATTTCATCGTAAAGATGAAATAGAAACATAATAATTATAAATCAAAATGAGTATTATATAACATTTATAATATGCTTGGGATAATATAGGATCTCTAAAAGTTGTCAGATTAGAGTTCGTGATAGTCAGGTAAATACTCAAAGTAACAGTCAATGAACAGCTAGGGTACGTTCCATTCATAAGCTCACGGCACGCGCGAGTATATTTGTTGTTGTATGGCGCCAATTTCGGTACAATAGTTGTCATGCTTAAACAGGTAGATTCCTTACGCTATTGTGTCACTTATATTAACAGGTGTCAGCCTCGGCGACTCGTAACTGGACATCGTCTCGTTCAGATAGCTGTAAGGGCGAACTTACATAGGCCATTTCGTTTGAATATAATTCTCGCGATTTTAGTATTTTCCCCAATACGTATTCGGCGTACGTCATGTGTGATATTGTGAGTTTCTGTATAGATAGATTGTCAGAGAGTCTTAGCTTACAGTACCTATAAAGGTAGTACGTCCCTGTTTGCACGCGAAGTGCGGAGGGCGCAAATAATAAATAAGTATGTGTTCCATAGGTATTCCAGTTTCGTAGGTATTCCAGTTCCGTAGGTATTCCAGTTTGTTGGGGCTTTGCCCGGTTTTGCTGCCGCCAACCTCCCACTATAGCGTGTCGTAGGTGCAGGGGTACAGCTTCGACTACATCTGACGTGTATCCCTAAGGATAAGGCAAGGTGCTGGTTACAATATAAAAGTGTTTGTTATCTCCTTCCATAGAGGTGTGATTGGCATTTAGAGTGCGCCTCATTTGGGTCGTTCACTCTCGTTATATTAATACATATGATAGATAGAGTCGTATCTCAGAACGTGCATCAGTTTACCCTCCATACATGAGCGGTTACAGAAGGCTGGAACCGCTTTCCTAGGACTATGAATCGGCTCTGTGCAGACAAGATGACGAGAGTACATAGATAAAGTATATAGTGTAAAGTCTTGTATTTTTACCACACCTCTTACTTCAATATTTAAAAATGAGTATGCCTTCGGCAGTGTTGATGTGTATGGCTTATGTTCATTCATACATATTTCATGCGCAAGTCATGCAAATACATTAAGCTTCCGTGTAGCTGTAAGGAAGGATTATTATTATACATATACAAGGCACTCAGCTGTCGTAGCCTTATGAATGGTTCGTTTTGGTAATACTTAGGACGGTGTCCACTGTGGTATCGAATTGACCTTGTCATTGTGGAGTCATTAAATCCACTTGTAATAATATCATTATGACCGATTATCATCATATTATAGTCCGTCGTCACACATTAATTAATTGTCTGTAGTATATAGCATAACGTCAAGTAATCTGGTCAGGTAGTCAGTTGCGATATAAAATAAATAGAAATAGTAGAGTTCGATTATATCGTTTGGATAGATCATGTGGCCGTTATAAAGCAGCTAGTCTAGCATAACATCAATCTGGACTCATTGTCGTCAGTAGAAGCCGATTTACACTATTTAGTGTGAAGAATAAGTTATAGGAGTACAATAGATGGGTTTTGTCGTCAGTAGAGCACTACTTAGTTTGATAAATAGACTTTTGTCTTAGGCAGAACACAGGTACTTAGTGTGAATGTAAATTACATAGATGATAGAATGGACTTTTGTCATAGGCGGAAAGCGGCTAGCACTACTTAGTGTCAGTATAATTTATTCTAGTTGATATCGTGAACTTTTGCCATCGGTGGAAAGCGGCCAGCACTACTTAGTGTCAGTATAATTCATTCTAGTTGATATCGTGAACTTTTGCCATCGGTGGAAAGCGGCCAGCACTACTTAGCTTTAGATCTCCGTTGCGATGAGGTTTCCGGGCTCCATATCCATATATACAACACTCACTTTGTCACAATACGTTCGTTATAAAGATCTCATCTTTATATTAATTAATAAAATATATTGTCACTAATGTAACTAAAACTGTAACTTATAAATTTATACTTTCACAGTAGTCCGACGTAACTTTTAACCAACTTATCGAAAGTTATGCGAACTTGACCACGCTCCGAGATAAACTAACTAGATAAATTCATCCCCTAGTGACGCAAAAGCGTATGCGCATCCATGGCGTCCCCGCTTTGCGATTTAGCTATTGGTCAATATTGGCTCTGCAAAAAACCTAAAAGCGTCGACATTATCTTTAGGGGTTCATTATTGGTTGATTAGGTTTTGGGTGGAGTTTTCCCATGAACTGTGAAAAGGAATATTTTTAAGTAATTTAGTAGATTTTTTGTCGCGCCAAATGTTGAAACCACTTACTTTGTCCCCAATGTTTCAATAGATCTCTCAATTGGCGTCTTAGGTTACAACTTTAAAATAACAACGTTAGTTTCTAAAGAATAACCCTAATAAATAAAACAATTGAGTCTTCGAACTGACACTTTTAAATATCGCTTTTAAGAAACACACTTTTAGAAAATTTATCGCCTTTCAGAAATACTTAGGACCATAAAACCCATTTCAAAAAAAAGAAATAACCTGCAGTTTACTTCCAAGTATTTTTGGAACTAATTCTTGTCCCTTGACCGCGTCTGTCCAATATAATTTGTATCAAGTACGTAACTGCCATTGCAGTGTACCTATGTATGTACTATCAAAAACCCGTATCATTATATAATTAGCTCAGTACTTTTTGATTTCCTGCGTTGGGGTGGGTAGCGGTCCATTACATCCCCCTCCCTGAGCATGTGTGGAAATGTGACTAATATTTACGCTCATGTTCACAATAGGTAGGTTTGCTTTCTGAAATTGAACTACCCTTTTACTTACGGATGTTCAATAGGTTCTAAATTCATACATAAATAAACTCACGCCTGTCTCCGTAATGGTAACAGAGACGATGAAATCAATATGCTGCGATTACTGACACAGCTTCTCCAAACTCATTGTATCTCGCATTCGTCCACGTACATTCATTTCAGTATAATGGTTTGTCGCCGCTGCCGACTCGTCCCTTCGCCATGTGTCAAACCTTCTTTACCATCTCTTTAGATAACTCCATATTTATTTGCTCTCTTAGCGATCCCATTAACACGCATATGCCTCGTCACTACAGACAATAATCAAAATTATAATAAATCAATTAATTGTCACATTAAATTTTACATAATAGTAAATCAAAACTAGAGTACATGTCCGACCTAGCAGAGACCTAGGAGCGTCTCGTTCCGGCTAGCGGCCGGTTATTAACCGTTAAGAGTGGCAATGGGCGAGACACAATATCTGCTAGCCATGACTTCACAATGAAGTCAATCACCAGCATTGGTTTTCAGCCTCCACCGTCTTACCTATTATAACATGGCATCGAGGGTAATTAAATAATAATTACAAATATATATAGCCCGATTACCACTAACTCACTCACTCGCTCACTCACTCACTGATTGACCGTCCTGTTTAGTTTGAAGGAATCTTCGGAGGCGAATCGTACCAAGACATCAAGGTAAATCTGACAGCAATAAATCGATAAATTAGATCTCATAGCGCAGTGGCTAAGACGCTTTCCGTTACGTAGGCCCGAGTTCGATCTCCAAATTAACAATGAAACAATGAGGCTTCCACGTTTCTTCCTCTTTCCAGAATGGAAAATTACGCACATTTAAAGTTAACTCTAAACGATAAAGGAAAACATCGTGAGAAAATCTACATGTCTGAGGACAAAACAGACCCCTGAGGCACGTGTATTGTGTAATTATCAATCCGCATTGTGCCTGCCTGGTGAATCACGGGCTCAGCTTCCCCGATGTATGCATGTGCCTTAACAGTGTGGACATTCAAATAGGCTGCCGCTGCTTATAAAATTAATTAATTAGTAATAGCCATAGGCTCTCCTAATTTCTTACTAACAAATAACCATTGCCTATTATGTGTCAATTTAACCGACCACATTATTATAATAACCATTTTCAATTAATACATTAATCATACCATTGAACCACAAGTTCAAAGTCGCTCAGCGAGCTATGGAAAGAGCTATGCTTGGAATTTCTCTGTTTGATAGAATAAGAAACGAGTATATCCGCCAGAAGACAAAAGTGGTTGACATTGCTCATAGAATCAGTAAACTGAAGTGGCAGTGGGCTGGTCACATCTGTCGTAGAACCGATAACTGATGGGGTAGACGAGTTCTCGAATGGAGGCCACTAACGGGTAAACGTAGTGTGGGACGCCCCCCGACCAGATGGAGGGATGACCTTTGCAAAATGGCTGGCAGGGACTGGATGCAGAGGGCCGAGCTTAGGGTTGATTGGCGCGCTTTGGGAGAGGCCTACGCCCAGCAGTGGACTGATACGGGCTGAGGATGATGATGATGATGACATTAATCATTTGAATCAGTATCATTTAGCATGGAAGTACTCTCCCCTCCCAGACTGTAAAATCCTGTAAAACCCCGTAAGTCAGTGCATCGCCATCCCAAACTATAACTGTTACAACCAGAAAAAACTAATTGTTATTAGTTCCTCCATCAACGAACTGAGAAAGAATGTAAGTACTCTCCCCTCCCAGACTGTAAAATCCTGTAAAACCCCCGTAAGTCAGTGCATCGCCATCCCAAACTACAACTGTTACAACCAGAAAAAAAACTAATTGTTATTAGTTTCTCCGCCAATGATCTGAGAAACCTGAACTATACAAAGCTTAATATGACGCGTCGGCGTCTCTCAATACAACCAGTCAGGTAGTTGCACACCCTTCCCATGCCTCATAATACCACACCATATGATTGTAACTTTTATTTTACTCAACAATTGTTTACGACAAGACTCTTTTAAGATTTTACTCAAACTATTGCCATCATAACCATAAATGTAAACTGTTTTACAATCGTTTATTTTATTGACGTTTTATTTTGAACAGAGTTTCAAACTCTCTCTATGCAACTATTGCTATAGTGACGGGGTAATTAAGTAATAGACGCGCGTCAGACTATTCTTTCTTTCCTCAGCAGATGGCCCAAACCCTGCGCAAACTATTGTAAAAACAAAGGAGTGACAAATTGTAAAGCAGTGTTCACTGCGCAACCGTAACAATGTTTTATCATCTATTATTATTTCCCGCATTTGTTGAAAGTTTTATTTAAAGTCCAAATGTTTTATTTTTTATGAGCTATTCTTTATATTTCCTACGTTGTGTATTTTTTTGGTTGTTAATATGTATTGAAATTAAACAATAAATTCTAAGTTGTGTTGTGTAGTAACCCAAACCCTTTTATCTCGTTGCAAAAATAATTTAACAAATTTTTATCTACTTTTCGATAGACAAAGTAATCAGTCAACTCATTAGTGCATTTAATGACGAAATCCTGGGACACCGGCAACAGATGAGATTGCCCACCCCCGTAGCTGACGCAAAACCGCAAGAACCTAAAGCTAAGACCTAACCTAGGTCTAATCTAAATCTAGACCTAAGGTAAAGCCTAGATACCTAACCCCCTCAGAACACCTAAACCTATTAATACCTGAAGTCGAAATACCTAAGGTCGTGAATGAAGATCTAAATAATTAATAAAATGATTAGTGGCGTGATCGTCTATAAATATTATTGTTTAATTTAAGGTCCGTGATCGTCTTAATGCTTTAGCTCATAAAATAAGATGTATTATAATTGTATGATTGCTCAATTCAATTATTATTACGCGATTATTAACAAACGCAAAACGTCGAAGTTGTTTTAATACGGAATTTATGGTGGTATTATTCGCATGTAAAGGCATGCAACTAACCTGTCGGGGCAACTACTGGGTGACTCTCCGCTAGGGCACATGTCTCCGACAGGTGTCTCTCTCAGCGTCCTGTAGATTTAAAATAACAATGCTAACCAAGTTCCACTTTCAAACAAAGGTGATTTCATCGTAAAGATGAAATAGAAACATAATAATTATAAATCAAAATGAGTATTATATAACATTTATAATATGCTTGGGATAATATAGGATCTCTAAAAGTTGTCAGATTAGAGTTCGTGATAGTCAGGTAAATACTCAAAGTAACAGTCAATGAACAGCTAGGGTACGTTCCATTCATAAGCTCACGGCACGCGCGAGTATATTTGTTGTTGTATGGCGCCAATTTCGGTACAATAGTTGTCATGCTTAAACAGGTAGATTCCTTACGCTATTGTGTCACTTATATTAACAGGTGTCAGCCTCGGCGACTCGTAACTGGACATCGTCTCGTTCAGATAGCTGTAAGGGCGAACTTACATAGGCCATTTCGTTTGAATATAATTCTCGCGATTTTAGTATTTTCCCCAATACGTATTCGGCGTACGTCATGTGTGATATTGTGAGTTTCTGTATAGATAGATTGTCAGAGAGTCTTAGCTTACAGTACCTATAAAGGTAGTACGTCCCTGTTTGCACGCGAAGTGCGGAGGGCGCAAATAATAAATAAGTATGTGTTCCATAGGTATTCCAGTTTCGTAGGTATTCCAGTTCCGTAGGTATTCCAGTTTGTTGGGGCTTTGCCCGGTTTTGCTGCCGCCAACCTCCCACTATAGCGTGTCGTAGGTGCAGGGGTACAGCTTCGACTACATCTGACGTGTATCCCTAAGGATAAGGCAAGGTGCTGGTTACAATATAAAAGTGTTTGTTATCTCCTTCCATAGAGGTGTGATTGGCATTTAGAGTGCGCCTCATTTGGGTCGTTCACTCTCGTTATATTAATACATATGATAGATAGAGTCGTATCTCAGAACGTGCATCAGTTTACCCTCCATACATGAGCGGTTACAGAAGGCTGGAACCGCTTTCCTAGGACTATGAATCGGCTCTGTGCAGACAAGATGACGAGAGTACATAGATAAAGTATATAGTGTAAAGTCTTGTATTTTTACCACACCTCTTACTTCAATATTTAAAAATGAGTATGCCTTCGGCAGTGTTGATGTGTATGGCTTATGTTCATTCATACATATTTCATGCGCAAGTCATGCAAATACATTAAGCTTCCGTGTAGCTGTAAGGAAGGATTATTATTATACATATACAAGGCACTCAGCTGTCGTAGCCTTATGAATGGTTCGTTTTGGTAATACTTAGGACGGTGTCCACTGTGGTATCGAATTGACCTTGTCATTGTGGAGTCATTAAATCCACTTGTAATAATATCATTATGACCGATTATCATCATATTATAGTCCGTCGTCACACATTAATTAATTGTCTGTAGTATATAGCATAACGTCAAGTAATCTGGTCAGGTAGTCAGTTGCGATATAAAATAAATAGAAATAGTAGAGTTCGATTATATCGTTTGGATAGATCATGTGGCCGTTATAAAGCAGCTAGTCTAGCATAACATCAATCTGGACTCATTGTCGTCAGTAGAAGCCGATTTACACTATTTAGTGTGAAGAATAAGTTATAGGAGTACAATAGATGGGTTTTGTCGTCAGTAGAGCACTACTTAGTTTGATAAATAGACTTTTGTCTTAGGCAGAACACAGGTACTTAGTGTGAATGTAAATTACATAGATGATAGAATGGACTTTTGTCATAGGCGGAAAGCGGCTAGCACTACTTAGTGTCAGTATAATTTATTCTAGTTGATATCGTGAACTTTTGCCATCGGTGGAAAGCGGCCAGCACTACTTAGTGTCAGTATAATTCATTCTAGTTGATATCGTGAACTTTTGCCATCGGTGGAAAGCGGCCAGCACTACTTAGCTTTAGATCTCCGTTGCGATGAGGTTTCCGGGCTCCATATCCATATATACAACACTCACTTTGTCACAATACGTTCGTTATAAAGATCTCATCTTTATATTAATTAATAAAATATATTGTCACTAATGTAACTAAAACTGTAACTTATAAATTTATACTTTCACAGTAGTCCGACGTAACTTTTAACCAACTTATCGAAAGTTATGCGAACTTGACCACGCTCCGAGATAAACTAACTAGATAAATTCATCCCCTAGTGACGCAAAAGCGTATGCGCATCCATGGCGTCCCCGCTTTGCGATTTAGCTATTGGTCAATATTGGCTCTGCAAAAAACCTAAAAGCGTCGACATTATCTTTAGGGGTTCATTATTGGTTGATTAGGTTTTGGGTGGAGTTTTCCCATGAACTGTGAAAAGGAATATTTTTAAGTAATTTAGTAGATTTTTTGTCGCGCCAAATGTTGAAACCACTTACTTTGTCCCCAATGTTTCAATAGATCTCTCAATTGGCGTCTTAGGTTACAACTTTAAAATAACAACGTTAGTTTCTAAAGAATAACCCTAATAAATAAAACAATTGAGTCTTCGAACTGACACTTTTAAATATCGCTTTTAAGAAACACACTTTTAGAAAATTTATCGCCTTTCAGAAATACTTAGGACCATAAAACCCATTTCAAAAAAAAGAAATAACCTGCAGTTTACTTCCAAGTATTTTTGGAACTAATTCTTGTCCCTTGACCGCGTCTGTCCAATATAATTTGTATCAAGTACGTAACTGCCATTGCAGTGTACCTATGTATGTACTATCAAAAACCCGTATCATTATATAATTAGCTCAGTACTTTTTGATTTCCTGCGTTGGGGTGGGTAGCGGTCCATTACAGTATCAATCAATACTTACTTATTGTTTATTTCTTTTTATCTCAATGTTTCCAACTTTGTTCGTCAATAAATAAATTAAATTATATCCATTTCACCGCTTCGTTATCTAACATCCCATTAAGTTGTATTATTGTATGATAGCTTTCGGTAAAAAATAGTTTCATTCCAACAATTTAATTAGTTCTCATATCTACCTAAGTAGGTACAATTCAAAGAATCGAGATCGACTTTCTCAACAGACACAATATGTAACAATATTAATACACTCCTTATATTACAACTATTGTATAATATTATTGAGACATTGAAAAATTTATCAAACTTGGCAAATTTTCCAATAATCGAAATGTTCATAATATTTAATAAGCATACACTTTTTCTTCTCTTTTGCTGAATCTACATAATGCATCATACAGGGTGTAACGTAAAGGGTATATGAAGCTGAAGGGAGGGTGTTCAGTATCGGTAACTGAACAACTTTTGTTCTACGACTTTTCGATTTTCGCGAATTTATTTTTTGACTTTTCATACATTTCGTACCGGTAAGCTGATCGATTTGTATGAGACGTTAATTTATTTTTATTTTTTAATCGAAAAGTCGTACCTATATAATTCGTAATTTACTTAGAGAAACTTTTGATCATAACAAACTATTCAACATATCTCCCTCCATGCTCCGTAAATTTTGTCCAAATAATAAAACTTTCATAAAACTCATCCATATTTGTACCTTTGTTATCACGGAATGCACTTTTCTGCAATTATTTGGTATACTCGATAGCACATAAACCTACACGACAATAATTCCCGTATTTATGTCATATGTGTCACTTAAATATGCTGTCGACTGTACTTGTATCCTTTGCCTGAAAATGCATTCAGTCTAAACTCTAACTAAGGATTACAACAACCTCTAAGCGCCAACCGCGTACGTTTTAACGCGTTTTTAATCCCATCATTTCAGTTCACACGAGTGCACCAAGCGTTACGTGAGCTAAGGGCAGCAAAGGGAACCAGGTGTGTAGTTAGGAATCTTTTTTGAGGAAACCCCCCTAGTAAAATGACCCTATGTTTTAGCTGACCTTCAACACGATATAGCGATGAAGGAGATACTCCCGTACACAGAAGTATTTTTATGTGTGCACTAAATTTTTTTAATAATCTAAAGTAAAATCACATTTTAGAAGAAAAAAAAATATTTAGAACATCTTGACACATTGAGTATTATTTTTGATTATTTTATTATTATCACGTAAAATTATTGCGTATAATTTATATTTAGAGTCACGCTCAATTATTTCGGTATCGCCAAATGATCGGCAGCGTGTATCTCGATCTTGAAAATGATCTTTTAAGTCTATTTTCTGAATTCTTAATTAAGCTGTTTTTTTCGAATCGCAACTTGTACAAAACTTTATTTTAAACCAATAATATTAATAAAAAACGGAAATATTTTTACATTTATTCGTTATCTTGTACAACTTGCGGTTGATGGTGGGGCAGAATCTGGCATGGTCATTTCTTTATTGCAAGTAAGCACGTTGTGTACATTTTTGCACGTCAACATATTTTTTAATTTACATTTATACCACTTTTGTGTCATGAAGTTTGGACCATGAGTGCGATGTCTTATTATTATATTGATCATTTTGAAAGGGGGTCACGACCCTGTAGCTAGATCTCCACTCTTGAGTTCTACACGCTCGGAAGTTACGGCTTTTGTTCGCGACCGTCTCGCTGACTTTCTGCAACACTTAGCAAACGTTTAAACTCCATTGTCCTTGCTGCTGACATTTTAAAGGGGATATTTTCATTATTGTCTTCCGGAGTTAGCATTGTCTATTTCTGTGGTTCATTCTGTGCTTGTAGTAGGTACTTCACTGTGTTTATTGTGATAAGTTTATTTATGAGTGGGCGATAGTTCACAATATTGTTCTGTGATTATTATTGTTCGTTGGATATTTATTCTAAGAAAGCTATATGATATGTCCCTACTGAGTTTCTAGGTCTGACTCATATCTTTGTAAACTTATCTTTATCTAAGAAACTTTGTATTATTACGAAATTGAAACTTTTCCTATCATAATTATTAGCCCTTCTACTGTTCTATTTCTTTAGCTGTCTTATCTTCTGCTCTTAATTCGCCTTCTTCTATTTTATTACTATGAACAGAATCACAAAAAATCATCAATGAATTATTGTGTATATAATTACAAGAGATGGCAGCACTGTGCCAGTGATTGCTCTCAAACCACAAAAACTAGCTGAAATTGAACGGTAAATTACATTTCCACGTCTTTCATCCTACTAACGCTTCTAGTCAAGCTGTCAACTTTTAGCCTCCATTCTCGGCTCGGCGTCCATAAATTAGCTCGTTTCAATAGTAAAGTCTCCATTGTACACGCGAGTAGCTAAACATTGCCCCTTACATTCTCGTCGTGACAGGCCGGAGCATGCAGCGCTGCCGAGGCTCATCTGTCTCCACCGAGACAACTAATTTGTCTGCCATGTGAGAACGCGACCGGATAAATCTGATACTGCTCGATGTAGATCTTATTTGCAATCTGGTGCAACTGTTTTATACGAACGATTT
Organism: Tachystola acroxantha; assembly: GCA_963506565.1. NCBI lineage: Eukaryota > Metazoa > Arthropoda > Insecta > Lepidoptera > Oecophoridae > Tachystola > Tachystola acroxantha. The sequence continues at coordinate 5,356,270 of OY735874.1, forward strand.
TACTGTACGAAAAATAGAGCCTTTAGCTAGTAAGAGATATATTACGAAAAAACGGCTTTTCAATTTCAGTATCACTGGGTTGTCTCAATATTTTATGCAGTCTACGGATGAACGGCCTGAACTTGATCTCATTGCTGTTGGAACACAAGACGTATCCGTGATATTCATAATTATGTAGGTAAGGTGGTGTCCTAGCATACATAAGTATATTTATTCTTTCTACTGCAATCTTCTTCTTCAATCTGCATTCGTATAATTCATCAATCTCAATACGCAAGCTCGTTAAACCGCTACTTGGCTCTTTTTTTAAAACATCGCCATTGTCGATAAGAGGGGTTTCTTTAATTACTGACCCTTCCACTAACTATCGTTTCATTCATTCACCCGAAAGAGTCACTTGAAATTATTCTGTATTTTGACAGTAAAACCTGTTACACACAAACATTATTCATGGAGCATGGCCACAGACCGCTTAGCAAGCTCTTCACGTAGCGATGCACTTTCGATTCACAGCTTCTGCCGTCGGCATCGGCATCGGAATGCATTCAATGGCCACTGTTTTGACAGTTTTATTTTCTGAATGTCGTTGTTTTAGAAATTGAGAATGGTCACGTTCACCAAATGCCATTTTTAAAATAACGTTTGATGAAGAATCTTATCCTCAATACTTGCTTGTGTAATTACCTTCCATTGATTACAAATGGAACGCATTGTTTCTACAGAAATCGTTGTCTTTGAATACATTCTGTATGTCGACCAAAACCAGAACTGAAATTTAATATTCGCTCAATCACCTCATTTAAAACATTGTAACATAACTTTTGAATAATTTCTTAATGGCCCTTAAACAAGTTTGTAAAATATGGCCTTATAAAGCAAATTTTGTTCATAACCGTGTAATATACTAGGCGAAAACTAATCGTGGGGCCGTAATTATAAATCTCCATTAAATTAGAGCTGTAACCCACCGTTTGGGATAATGCAGACCAGTCTGTCAGCAGAGCAGATAATAGCATGTTCCGCAAAATTTGCATGCAAAATTGTGGTATTTTAGGAGTGGTATTTTAGGTAGGGTACTATAGATATACGAGTATAAATACGAGTAAGTTATATAGGTAGTTGGAATCTTAGACGAAACAATCTCAATTGAGCGCTCTATAGTCGCAACCCCGATGGATCATTCATTTGAATATTGAACTTTCGAACAATTGGTAAACCCAATTTTTATTGCATCCATTCCACATCAAATATTTGCCTGTATGTAACTTAGATCAATTATACCCAGGCCTCACATGACTCAGGTCGTTATGTCATTCATGATCATGAACGAATGAACTTGATACCAAATTGGATCCTATAAGAATCGTAAAGGTCCTCGGTTAAAAACCTGTGAGATCATATTAGATTTTTGACTCTTATGGTAATTTTTAAAAGTGATCGCGGGAATATCGAAACATTTCTGAACTAAAGGTTCAGAAACTATGTAGATGGCAACAGTTTAACTTGTTATGAAACGCTTATAAACATACGTGTGTGTGTTTTATGATTTAAACTCGCATTAAATTGCAAAGCGGCTTATTCTAGCACCGGACATTTGCGGTGTCAGATATTTGTTTTTATAACGTGGAATTTAATATTTATTCATATGGAGGTGGTATTGAGTCCTATAGCAGCGGTTGGCGCGCCAGCCGCGAGCTATGGTGCCAAGAGAATGCAACGTATGCGAAAATTGTTATTCCTCGAATATTTCGCACGTTCGCTAAGCTGCAGACGTAGAGTGCACTTGCAACGTTACAATTTTATAGCCTACGTGAATTGTAACGACTGAAAAGATTTGTCGCTACTTTATTGCAGTGTTGGGAATTGATTTTGTGAATTTTAGCCGGAAAAATCCAGGAAATATATAAAGATAAAAGTCTTCAGACTGACTCATCAACATGACTTGATAGTAGGAATTACATTTGACAAGGGAACTCTTGTATTATTTTGTAAAAATCATCCTGTAGTGAGTACACTATTATTATAAGTAATGGAGGATATATAGAAAATCTTACGGCTACTACACGATTAGTGAATGTAGAAGTTTACACTATCCTCGCCGCGTACAAGAAATTTTTAATTATAAGTAATCCTATCGAGAAAATTCCTTGAATTAGAAACCTCTAAATTATTGTTACAGTTCCGAAGAATAGAGTGTTGGCTAGAACTTTCTATACAATTTACCGGACTTTTACAAGATTTACTTACTTTTGCAGTGTAGAAAAAGTTGTCGGGAACAAAGGAGCCGGTTCGGCGTGAGTAATACAGTGCGACTGCATTAATAGAGTGCGCCAAGTTTTTTGGCAAGACCGCTTTGTTCTTGCGGGATTCTTGTTTGACCCAATGTGGAGTTATTTGACCCAGTGTGGGTTATGTGCTCCACGTTATAAAGGACTGAAGATAGTTTAAAAATAGGTAGGTACTTAATTTTAAAGGGGATGATAATATTACGATCTACATTTTCGGTACAGAGTTGCTGTAGTATGTACGGACAACAGCAGATCAATGGTAACACTTGCAATACAAATTCAACTCTTATGACGCAGATAACAAGAATGGTCCTAAGTCCAAAGTGTTAACTTGATCTGCTGTTAGCTGTACCTAAGTTCGCTCAATAGAGAGTTCGTAAAAAGTGTATAGGAACTAGATTCGTTAACTGTGCTATTTTAGTTTCGATACTGACTGATTGGGTCATAACAATTATTATATCTACGGTTTTTAGACAAGTACTCGTTATCGAGGGACCTTATGATTATGACATAGCAACTAATGGTAATGAATATGTTCATTCTCCTACGGAAGGGTTCATTTTGTTTCTTAACCTACTCCATACCCTTCAGAACGATAGGACAAACAAATTGCCGGAAATATTTGAATAAGAATGGAACATTTTCGGGGACACTAATGTGCGAGGCGGGAAGCCCCGGACGGTAAGGGCGCCCTTAATATCTGTTTTATTTTTTCCGGATTTGTATGAGCGGGGACAAACAGCTCACCCTCTATTGCGGGGACAAAAACATTCACGCCCAATATTATTTTTGTGGGTTTTACGACTTTATTTGCCACCTCTGTTCGCCGTTGTGATTTTGGTGGACACCGTGTGTGTATAATTTGCTGTGATTGCCGTGTTACTCTAATTTAATGCCTAGAAGAAATCTCCTTTGACCATAAGGCCGCCAAAATTATAACTCTTGCATTATTTTTTTTTTTTAATCATTGGCCATGTCTTGTGATTCTATTAAAATATACATAATTATGTGACCAACTCAATACAGTTTTATTACGAGAGTTTCTTATATTTTATTTGACGATATAGGTAGTACTTACGTGGTTTTTAAGATACGAGTATTCGTCTCGAAATTTTATTACCTATTTGAAATTTGCAATATCAGTAACGGTATCTTCTATTTCAATGCCTCTGTTCTGTAATATTGAGTAGAACAATTATTTAGGCGGATTCAAATAAAGTAACACGAATTTCTTAGCACTTTTCTTTTCATTTTAACCGCCATGCGAGTAAATATTTGCACACCCAACATGTATATCTAAACATAAAACATCACTGAAATACGACACTTCGTGTTTTAGCGGCGTCAACTCCAAATAAACTGGTTACCGATCCGAGACCACGATATAAAAGGATCGCTTAGCACGTTTTCTTTCAATATTTCCCAATTTGATACGGTATTGCGCTTCGCGGAGAGACAATGGAAAGTAATCGACAGTGACACTCTGGCGGGGCTAAATTTCGTTAAAATAAAAGCGTACAGAGGGCGTAAGATATAGCGCCTACGTGGTCGCCGTGAGATCCCAAGAGCTTTTACCTGAGAGCGTAGACACAAGAAGATGTTACGTTGAGAATCGGTTGGACAGTTGCTGGACAGTGAGAATAGGTATGCGTCGTTGTTAAAAATAATAAGATATTATGCCCTCCACACACACCCGCGAACCGCCGCGATCTGTGATCTGCGATCAGTTGAAACGCATGCCCCGCCTCATTTTCTGGGCATTTTTACGTCCGGTAGGTAGCGATCTGAGGCCTGCGATCTACGTCCAGTAGGTAACGATGGCAGAAAATGAGGCGGGGCATGCGTTTCAACTGATTGCAGATCACAGATCGTTGCTAGGTCGCGGATGTGTGTGTCAAGCTTAAGAGATTATGCTTGTGGGCATAGGTATTTAATTTTATTATTCTTAAGATCTAGTGTGAGACAATAACATCGATATCCACAAATTAATCCGACTGTAATTTTTTGGTACCTATTTTCTTCATATTCAATTGTCTTTTAACATAATATCGATAATTAAGGTTCGCGTGATATCAATGTAAAAAGTATACCTACTTCAAGCACTCATCATCATCATCAGCCCGTATCAGTCCACTGCTGGACGTAGGCCTCTCCCAAAGCGCGCCAATCAACCCTACTCTCGGCCCTCTGCATCCAGTCCCTGCCAGCCATTTTGCGAAGGTCATCCCTCCATCTGGTCGGGGGGCGTCCCACACTACGTTTACCCGTTCGTGGCCTCCATTCGAGAACTCGTCTACCCCATCGGTTATCGGTTCTACGACAGATGTGACCAGCCCACTGCCACTTCAGTTTACTGATTCTATGAACAATGTCAACCACTTTTGTCTTCTGGCGGATATACTCGTTTCTTATTCTATCTAACAGAGAAATTCCAAGCATAGCTCTTTCCATAGCTCGCTGAGCGACCTTGAACCTGTGGGCCAGTCTCACCGTCAATGTCCACGTTTCGGCTCCGTAGGTCATCACTGGCAGGACGCACTGGTTGAAGACCTTAGTTTTTAGGCATTGTGGTATTGAAGACGAGAAGATATGACGTAGCTTCCCAAACGCTGCCCAGCCCAGCTGAATTCGCTTCAAGCACTATCTAAACGCAATTTTTACCTATCATAAAAACCTGATGTCAACTAATAGCCTTGCCTTGCCTTGTATGCAAATTTTTGCACTTATGTTATGCTGCCGCGATGCACTTTAGATGACTTGCGACACGTGTCTTATGTATCTGACTTTTATATGGCCTTAGGTTCTTACAATAGAGAATTGGAAAAAGCTTTTATAATCCGGCACGTGACACACATGCTGAAGCGGCCATGCCTTCCGAGTACAAAGTCCGTGCGATCGTAATTCTTTTTTCTATGTACGACTGCGTCTCGTTGCGATTGCGAGTCGGTTAAAATATGTGCAATTCCTGCGATATCTTTTATTTTTCTGTCATCGTTTTATTGGCCGTACGATAACTGCCTTTTGTGTCTGTAAGTTATCACAGAATGTGATCCAGTTATCAAATAAATCGTTATCGAAACATATTTCAGACTTAGAGTCTATGTAGGTAATCAAATAAATCATCATCATTCATCAATCTCAATATTGAACTCCTACCATGCAATTGTACAGCTAACAGCAGATCAAGTTTAGCACTTTGGACTGTTATTACTATCTGTGTCATAAAAACTGAATTCATACTACAAGTGTTGCCGATTGATCTGCTGTTCGTAGTCCGTACCACCAAAGTTCGGCAGTAGTCGTTATGGACCATGTTAGAGGCCTACAAGCTGCCTAAACAACTCTGACCATAGTTTTGGTCACTAAACCACACGGGAAGAACAAAACTAATTGTGAAACAAAGTCAAATTAAACACTACCTGAAAAATAATTTCGCAATCAACCAAGATCTTTGTTACGCGGAGACAAAACCTTACCGCGCTAACTTAGTTATAATTTTTATAATATAGTTAGAACTCCAAGTTTGCTTCATACGAAATTGCGAAGTTAATTTCCATCCAAAATTACTGGCAATTTGCAAGGAGTCATTCTCGAGGAAGTTTAATAGTTTTGAAATAGTTTTTCATGCGATTGCGGGAAGTTAAAATCATAGTTTGGACTTCAACATGCCAAATAATAGTTCAAGTTGTTAGTTTAACCTACTTAAAGATCAGTTTTTTTATAAGTTAAAAGACGTTTGAGTAAGTAGTGTAGTCAATAATAATCTAAGGAATAAAATTTAAGACAGTTTGACGAACAATTCCGTTTTGCAAACATGTTTTGTGTCTGTACAGATTTTCAACAGTTATCTAAGTATAGGGAAGTTAGATATATGTTTACTTAATTTATTCCTTTAGATATTGCACACGAAAGAAGATACATAAATATTATAAATAAAAACTACCTAACGTTTGGACTTAATATTCAATATCCAGAATTGGGAGTGAGACAAATTTTACACCTTCAATACAAAAATAGCAACTAAAATTGGTAATACTGTTTACAAATGCATAGAACCTGTAAAATTATGTCGCGTGATCGAAATACCGAATTCCGCGCAACATAATCCTTGGATAAAAAAGGCTGGAGATATTTGTTGCTTCGAATAATGGAATTTTAATATGAGAAGCCACTTTCCGGTGGCTTTGTGCCTCGAACATTTATGGCATTATTACTGCGATGTGTCGAGATGTGTTTCTTATTTCTGTTTGTGATATAATAAAACACAATCTTGATAATATCAATGCGGGATGCCATACAGATACCTATCATCAGGCTCAATAATTGTAACGTGAAATGTGTTGCGGTTCAATGCATTCTAGCACTATCGTTACAATGACAAAAAGCAATGTAAATGACAATGCCACATTTCAATGGAGCTTTGCATATGCACATGCATAATCATAATCAGTATCTATCATTTTCTACTACTCTCGCAGCTCCTATAGAAGAATAACAAAAACAATGAATAAATCGCTTCGATTTCTTACTATTTTCTGAATTCTTAATTAAGCTGTTTTTTTCGAATCGCAACTTGTACAAAACTTTATTTCAAACCAATAATTTTAATAAAAAACGAAGATATTTTTACATTTATTCGTTATCTTGTACAACTTGCGGTTGATGGTGGGGCAGAATCTGGCATTGTCATTTTATTTATTTCCTTTGTCAAATTCTAAAGTTTTGTTGTCAGAATTTATTCAGGAACAATTTTGATCGAAAGCTTAGAGTAAGCTCCATACTCTACCAAAATGGGATGATGATGACGAGGAAAGATGGGGCAGCCAGGTTGTCACGTAGAAAATCTTCGTTCGTGCCGGCGTGCGTCCGCGCACATCCACAAATGCAGGCGTTGATTCTTGATTATTTTAGTATTTTCTTCGCTTAAGCCCTGGGTCGACCCAAACGTTCTTATGGAATTCAACGCACAATTCACACCATAAATGAATTGATTTTGTAGAGAACACAAAATATAGTATTCACTACACTGGCTGACAAGATGGAAGGTTACTCTAAGCTTACCTACATCTTACAACTGTCAAATTCCATATACTTTTGACAGGTACCTATATAATTTATTAATTAATGTGAGCAGAGCGGGAGGGCGAGGTGTTGGGACGTTTTTAAGTTTTTCGATGAAGGCTACGTCACTAACTACTGAAATTAAAGGCCTGAAAAAAATATATATCAATCTTGGGGTATCTATTTAGGGACTGATGGCTACCGATACACGATTGGTCAAACTTCGCTCGATAGAAAAAAATCACAAACATACCCCTTTCCTGTCTTTTCACTGAGTAGTGTGTCTAAACTAAAACAGTTATTCATACAAAATATATATCAAAATGTAGGTTATTATAAGTAGAGGAGCTTGATAAATTAAAAATCTGTTGTTTGTAACGTTTTTTTTATACCAGGCAAAATTTAAGAAAAAACACAATTTGTATAAATATAAATGCACGGCGCTACGAGCTTCAGTGCGCCGCTGGGCGCTGTCGAGGTCGGATTTGTATCGATTTTTTCCAAATGTTCCACTTTGGTCTTTGCCTGCCTTGGTTGCTCCCACGATCGTCATAACGTAATAAAATTTAAAACAATACGAGTCGAATTTGGTCACACCTATACTTTAAGATTATTAGTTTACTAATCACGGAATGATTGTGCATCGTTTTGAATAAAAAAAGGACTCATAACCTAAAACAGATATTCCTTAACACAATAGATTTTTCGCGAACAATGTTTTTGAAGTCATCATATTACACGCGACACGAACACCAGTGTCGAGTGTCGTATATTGGGAGCGAGCAGTGGTCTGATAATTGCAGATGAAGACAAGTCGGCTAACATTACATTACAGTGGGGCTATAACATTACGGTTCTCAAAACGATCAAATCATACCATGTCATAGCGGCCGTGAAAGGGACAGTGCTATTGCATTGGTATAGCGGCGTCTCTGTTTGGCGCGCCATGACATGGTATAATTGCATCGTTTTGAGAACGGTAATAGGGGGGCTGATCAGTAACTTCCAAATATACCAAAGTGGAACAGGCCAAAACAAATGACTATTGACGGTGATTTGTCCCACAGAGCAAACGAACAAACAGCAATCGAACTTAAAATAGTTTGTACGTAGTTGCTACTTGTAAAACTATGTACAGTGAACATCACATAAAGTTTGCCACATTTTACTCTACGCACACTCGCACAGTGATAATAGATACGGGCCAGATTTCAATAGCTATGCAAGTGTAGCTGTGGTGTGTAATGTGGGGTGCGATATATACCTGTTTTACTCTAAGCACAGTGATAATACGGGCCAAATTTCAATAGCTACGTAGTTATAGACTAATGCAATATACACTGTGCCTACTTTTAAAAGTACAGTCAACAGCACATAATGTGTGTCATGTTTTACCCTACGCAGTGATAACACGGGCCAGATTTCACCATCACTGACATCACACCTGACACCAATAATAATACTTACCTAACATCACGATACAAAATTCGTCATTTATTTAGTTTTATTGATACACTTGACAGTTTGTCACTTAACGTCAAAGACAGATTTGTTGTAATGTAACCTCTATGGTTATTAAAATTTTAATAAATTTTGTATTTTATAAGAATTTATGCTCAATTTTTTATTAAATCGCATGAAAGTACTTTCAAAATATATTCCCCTAGCAAATAATTTGATTATTCCTATTTTTCACTTTTATTACAACAATATTACCTAATTGACATTCCTATTATTCCAGGTCTTTTTTTCCGTCAGATTAGTATTAACATAGTAGTTTACTACGTCATACTACATCACTACGCTACGTTACGTCAATATAAATAACTTAAAAAATAATTAAAATATATAACCTGTAGACGCGAATTTGACTGCACTGAACCCACTCCGGACGGTCGGTTTAACGTAGGTATGTCTGCTTATGACCTTCCGTATAAATAAATACGTTTAAAAGTACAAATTGCTTTACTTTATTTGTCAACTAGCTTCTGCCCACCACTTCGTCTGCGCAGGATTATAAATTATAGCCTATGTGTTATTTTGATGTATAATATGAGCTATATTATTGTAAAGTTTCATTCAGCAACATCCATCCATCCATCCAAACTTGCGCATTTATAATATTAGTGGGAGTGGTATGGGATTGTCACGAGCACAGCCCGTGTTAGAGCCAGTGTAGAAGTTGAAGCCTGGTTGGCGGCGAGAGGTGAACAGGAGGGGTGATGATGATACGGTTCCGAGTTGACATAATGTGCGACAACATTTAGTATAGACAAAAGTTCAAGATTGAAAGAAATATTTTCCGACAATCGCGAAAATTGAAATAAGTAACTCCGAAGCTGTCAGACTTGGGATATCCCTATTTGGCAATAAATGGGTCGATAATGTTGGCACCGACAAGTGGACTTCGGTATATCATCTATCCGTGGGACATTCTGTATAGGTATTATTATGGGTAGCGAGCTGTGACGTCACAGTGAGGACACTGGTTACGCTTACTCTGTGTACCTGCGCGAGTAATGACCCCGATCAATGCGCGTCATCCCTCTCTCGCCCCTCCCTCGCCCCGCACCTCACCCCCTCACTAGGCTCAAATGACCCAATGGCCTCGCCTTAAGCCAGTAACATCATAAAACAAACGCATGCAAACAATTCGGCATGTTTTACATAATCTCTTCAAATTGGATTGGATTCGTGCAGGTGCGACGATATTGCACGTGTGTGTACTTCTTTATTCACGCATTACGTTATGAGTAGCGAATAACAATAAAATGTACGAGAATAGCAGCAGATTATTTAATGACAGGCTTATGTAGCTCTAATGAAATGAAATAAAATTAAAAACCTATCACTTTTTAAAATATAGTACTTATAAGGTTTGAAGAAATATTATTGATACTTAGAATTATCATTACATTGAATGTAATTATCATTTTATATATACGTCATGTCTAAATTTCAAGGCTGAAAGAAAACGGTGAATAAACTCCAATACCCGACAATAAAATCGAAGGCATGTCTCAAAAACAAAGATTCGTTCAAATTACCTAGCTCAAAGGTAAAAATCAAAGAACGTAATATCTCTCTCTCTCTTTTATCACATATGGAAATGTAAAAGATGAAAATCATAGACCAAATACAAGAAAATTGAAAAGGCAAATGACCACTAACGAGCACACTCGAATATTGGAAAAGTTCAGCAGCAAATTGTATGAAGAGTTAGAGATGAGTATTGAGCAGACGTAATAAAAATCCAGTCCAGATTTACGCTGTCGGTTTTCTTAAAGAAACCTCACAAGGGGAAATTTTATCTCGTAAGTTCTACTATTACGTCCTTTGTACATACCTATGTCCTTAAAAATACGTGTGATGATCTTAACGCTATCGAAATGCACATGAGGTGTAAAGCTTTTGGTTTTATACAATTCTAATTGTTTGCGTCATAATCAAGAGAGGTAGTGAGGAGTTGAATTGATGTGTTGTCGAGTATTAAATCGTTTAACACTTAAAAGTTTTATGAGAACCTATATCACATGTAGATACATATAAATCCCCAAAAACATTTATGTAAACTAGACCAAGACCCAAAAGATTTGATCACCTCATCACTAAGAAAAATGTGGTAGTATAATTGCATTACACCGGTACATACATTTCTATAATCAGACGTATGAGTTTGAGAACCATCGTCGAACGAAAGAGGTTCATTGAATTAGCCTGCCGCCGGCGGATATGCGAGCGGTGCATCTGCGAATAGTCGGCGCTGAAATGATGAGTCTTTTTAAATACAAAGCCTTATGTAATTAGCGAAAATGTATGAAAGTAGGAAAAACCTGAAAAGCATGTCGCTTAGGACTTTCTTATTCATCTGTAACAATTACGAAACGAAAGGAGTACTGACGTGCGGTAAATATCTATCAGTAACTATAGCGAGGCCGAAGGCCGAGCACCCTCCGGCGAGGCCGAAGGCCGAGCTCCGCGTAGGGCGAAGCCCGAAGCGATAGAACACCGCGAGGCCGTAGGCCGAGCTCCGCGTAGGGCGAAGCCCGAAGCGTCCCCTTGCCAAGCAGAAACAACTCCCCACCTTCCAAGTAATTTTTGCGAGGCCATAGGCCGAGCTCCGCGTAGGGCGAAGCCCGAAGCGTCCCCTTACCGAGCAGAAACAGCTTCCAACCTTCCAAGTAACTTTTGCGAGGCCGAAGGCCGAGCCGGACCGCGAGGCCGTAGGCCGAGCTCCGCGTAGGGCGAAGCCCGAAGCGTCTCCTTACCGACCAGAAACCACTCTCTTCTTTCCAAGTAACTTTTGCGAGGCCGAAGGCCGAGCCGGACTGCGAGGCCATAGGCCGAGCTCCGCGTAGGGCGAAGCCCGAAGCGTCCCCACGCTACCAAAGGCTGAAAGATTCCCATGCTTTTCGGTTATGAACAAAGTTATGGAAATTGTGTACAGCTAGCAACGTTTGGTTTATGAAAACCTTGAATAAATTTCTGGCATACGGTCATTTCGAGCGTTGCTTGCTTTATAAAACACAACCATAACCAATTTTACTGAACTCTTTTCGAAATAAATGTCTTTCATAGAGTTTTGAACTTGCAACTTTCGGGCGGTGCTTGATATAATTAGTGGATGGCTTGCACGAATTATTTGCACAGCGAACAATCCGGATAATGTTTATTTAGTTGCGGCGCCTACAACACGAAAACAAAGCAGTCTCGCGGGCCGCGCGCGGCCCGCGCACCATGCAACACCTAGTTATTATATATAAACGGATATCACTCATTTATATTGTTGAAGCCGGCAAAATGTCGGTCTAATTGCCGACTTCAATAATATAAGTGAGTGATATCCGTTTATATATAACAATCAATGTTCATTATGAATATGTCTTTTTTTTTAATAAAATTTTTGTTGAGGCTTTTGGGTCTGTTAAGTCCTATGCCAGCTTGATAGGAGCAAACAGCCGTGCGCGCTCAGCTTACTGTCATGAGACAGCGCTTACCGAGTGCTTACAGCCTTCTTGCTATCTCTGAAGTTGGATCACTCAGTAGAATGTTTACTTAGCCATTACGCCCTGCCTCGTCCCCCAGTAAGCGCCGTCTCAAAGCCGCCGGCAACACTCCACTAACAAGTGATACACATCGTCCACCTGGTTGCATGTACTACACAAAGGTGTCTCCGTCCCATTAAATGGTAAAACTTGTTTGATGGAATATGACCGGATCTCAGCCGGAAGGAAATGTATATTTATTTATTTCATTATAGGTGTTCTAATTTTACAACTGTGTGTAGTGCAAGCATTTGAATTTGGATGTTTGGATTAGGATGTTCTGGTAAATGGTGCCAAAATTTCGGTGACACGTGATTATAATGCAATGAATGAACCCTTGTAGGATGGATACCACGTCGTTTGTCAAAAACAAGGAATTTATCAGTAGGTACACATGCCTCATTCCGTCTGTACTAAGTATAGCCTATTAAAATCCCTCGAATTAAACTCTATTCACAGACTCTACTAAATTCACAGACAGAAAATACAACCGATGCAAAATTATGCCACCGGATCCCGATGACGCCTTTATCCGTCTGATTCGCCAGACCTGCCCATCAAAGAAGCATTCGCCTCTGTCATAAGCTCTCGAAATAGAGTTCGTTTACCTACTACTGAGATAACTCTATAGCAGATGGCTGAAAGGTAAAATCAATTCGCAAAAGCTTTTGAAATAAAAAAGCATATTTCACTTTTATGTTTAAACTTGTGTGGACGTATTCGTATGAACGGGACTTCAGGATTTTTTCCAAGAGTAGTTTATTACGAACCTTTCAATACCACTTCATTTATTTTCTTTACATTTCTTTTCATCTGCTTACATTACTGGCTTTATTCATATTTACTTACTTAGATAAATCTTCTTCAAAACAATATTTTTTTTTCTCTCTCTCTCTTCGTGTTTCTGCTTCGTCGCGATCTGCAGGCTTGGCTGCAATAAACGACTCTTGTGTCGGACGGTTAGAGTTTCGTCAGCAGGGCGATGTCCAATAACCTCCATTCCCATATTCTCTTATTGTGTTCAACTGTTATTTCGCTAGGTCCAGTACGTTGTAAAACAATATTGAATTAACTAAATTAAATATAATTATTACTTGGGGCGCAGTAGCAAACCTGCTTCCACATAAAAATATATGAATTTAAAAGCAAAATTTTCAAAATGGACTCATTTTAAAACACCGCACCGCATATTCATTGAAAAGATAGTTGGAAGTGGAATTTTCTTTTGAAGAGGGAAAATTTCCCTCGCCCTCCCATCATTAGTGAGCGAAGACCTTTTAACTAGGCGCGCATCCCTCTTTACATCGGGCAATTCACTTTCCGGTTTTACACGCATGTAGGTATGTTTTAAACATATTATGGTGTCGGCATTAAAAATATTTTATTTTCAAATTATAAAGTAGAGTGGTAAATATAAATTTTATTTTTGAAAATATTTTCACGAGAATATGAAAAAGTTTTCGTTTGCCTGCTTTCGTTTATTATGGAAAGGTGGATATTGCAATTAAAACGTGTGATATTTTAAAAGTAAATAAAGTCTAGTGAAGTGTACGCTTCATTTGATGCACTTACTTTTGCTGCTTCCATTCGTTTGACATTTTTAATAGATTTCGTCATTTAATTAAATAAACTACTTTGCACGCTAATGAGCCGAATTTTATGTTTCATAATTAAATAAAGAAAGAACAAAGGTAATTTGTAGTGTAGAACATACCATGAACATTAAAATTGGCTGCTCTTACAGAGTAAAAGGATACTCGTTCTATAGAGTACTGTTCTGCCAGATAACAGCACAGGCCACTTACCCAATAGACATGAAATCGGTACAAATTTGCAAGTGAAAAATTCCGTCAACGCTTAGCGCATAGAGACGAAGCGAGGGACAGGGGTGGCGTATCTCTAGGTTATATGATATGTTGCGAAGCAATTTTGCGCTCATGTGCGGGCAAACACGGGCGCCCTCCTGTTACAGATCTAGGAGGTAAGTGGTCTGTGTGTCACAGCTACGATTTTCAACCTGAGGCCCGTACTAAAACGTCATAATTCCGTTACAACCTTCGTTATATTTTATAGCCAACTATTAATCGTTAATCAACACAAAGCGTAATGAAAAGAGCCTGTATAAGTATCTATTATTGAACATTAATATATTCACATTATCGAAGCGAATGTGTTAATTGAACCACCCACGTAATGTTCATGTTGTATTTAATGGTTACGATTTAATTATAGCATTGGTTGTATATTATGACGATAGCCAATTTTTTCCTCGGGCGTTACTATTAACAGTTCGTAATATTAATTAACTAGTTTTACATAAATACCTACGATTTACGAGTAGTTACCTAATTTAGAAGCATTGAAATTATATAGAATACTAGCTCTACCCGCAACTTCGTATGCGTAGAAAAAGGCTTTTTCCGTTTAGAATAAGGCATTTATTTAAAATATGCACAATAAAAGAAACTTATAAAATAATAGACATAAAAGCTAATTAAATACAATATAAACTCTGTTAATAATAATAATAATCTAATTTTCCGTTTAGATGATATATACCGTACCTACAACATACTTACAGTAACCAAAAGCTCGCATGCATTCGAGTATTTTTATACAAAAGATTATCCTGACTCAAGAACTTACACCAATGGTACGGCCAGAGTGTGGTCACTGTTCCGTGCAGCGTTCGAGAGTACAGATAGTCCTAATGATCGCCAACCTTCGTAAGAATAAGGCACCATAAGAATAAGATTATGTGCAATGTAATTTATTAATTACCTACAAACTGCAGGACGAGTATTGACGACCTACTACCTAAAGGTTGCTGCAGACGTATCGCTGTATAAGCGCCGCCACAACTCGGATCGTTCAGTATTCTTTGTATGAAACTCCATACTGCAACGCATACGAATGGCCTACGTCACAGCATCGCCTCGCATTATTTTGGTGTGCACTTGCCTTCTGTGCAAGGGATTATGGATTCTTGTACAAGCCCTTTTACAAACACTATTTAAATCAAAACAAAAGTAGTAAGTATATCGTGACATGGCCTAGTGATAGATCATGTCCGCAACCAGTTCTGCCATTTACGTGCCGGTCACCATCGGCTGTCCTCACAGTCGCATCCTGTTGACCTCGTAAACCTAGGACTAGCTTTTTTCTTTCACTTCGATCTAGTTTTTCCGTGTCAAACTGGTTGTGAGCAGGATGAAGTTAAGGAAATGTTCACTCAACGTATAATTGGTTATTGACATAATACTTGTGGAATTGCAATTGCACGAGTTTTTATTTATTTATTCCGTAACGTTGAATTAAAACTTCCAATATCTAAGATTAAAAGAGTCGTTCCCAATCATTTTCCTATTTGTTCTTTCTATAGAACAATTTAAACAAATCCCGAACTGTTCTATGAATAGAACAAGTACCAAAGAAGTGAATTATTACAAAAAACCTTTTTTGATATAAGACGTTTTCTTGATCAATCCGTAACGATACCTTATGTATATAAATCTAGCAAGCTATTTTTTTTTCTTTGTAAATAATGGAACTCCAATATTTATTCATATAACAATAATAAAAATTAGAAATAACTATAATAATTTAGATATTTACATTACCTCGTTTCAAAAATGTAGACTAAGTACCGTTAGTGATATATTTATTATTGCTCAACAAGCTACCTATTCATACGCTGAATTCTCTACCCAAAGGTTGTCTGGAAGAGATCGCTTTGAGCGATAAGACCGCCAATTGTAATATTAACGATATTAGCCTATTTCTTTTGTGTAATTCTTTTCTTTTTTGCAATAAAGAATATTTATCTTTATCTTACTACGGAAACATTATTAAATTACAATATACTTATACAAAGAAAGGTTAATATGTGACTAAGTAGAATTTAAATGTATTGTATATCTTAGTCACGAATGCTATTTACTTGTAAGTACGCCGATCTATCGCGTCTCTGCTCGCAAATTTCAGAGTCCATAAAAAAAGAAAAAAAGAAGTGTCAAGTTCCGCCGCCCCACCCAAACGGCCATTGCTAATCTTTGCGTCGATGCCGCGTGAGTGTTTTTCCTACAATTTATGGAAAATTTTGCTGAAAACGAAAAATTTCGTACTCGATCAGTTATTAGAACTGGCTAGAACGGCTTGATATCGCCTGGGGAAGATGAGAAGAAGATATCGAACAAATGCCGTGAGGTTAAGTGAAGTTTACGAATAACCTGAGTGACGAAGAGTTGTTTCTTCTAGTGATGCTTGTACAGTGTACACCCATGCGATGGGTTGTAATTTGGAGTGATAGTTGTGACGTCTAACGTCCAAACTCGGGTGAGGAATATATATGATATTTCCACCACGACCATACGTGCAAACAATTTGATGCGTATCTATCACTCCCAGCGAGAGGCTGTATTGAGAGCCTGGGCTCCTTTCACGATATACATGCGAACAATCGATATGTATTGCCTCAGGCAGGTCACGTCTGGCGTTTAGTGTGTTAACATAACCTAACCTAAAATGAATCATAGAAAGGCAAAGTACAGTAGATCGTATGACTATGTACCTTCTTACAATACATACTGGACGACATGTCACAGTCCATTCTTGAACAACGCCAACAACAGACAGACCCTGTAGACAGTCGCAGCGGTGCCCATGGGGAAAAATACCTCGGCCACTAGATAAAGAAATGAAACAAGATGTCCTGATCCAGAGAAATGTTATACTTGCCATACATTGTTCCTATTTCCAACTCAAATACTAAGGCTGTGATGTCAGAAATAATATATGTACATTTTAATTTTGACTAATTATTTAATAAATATCCTTCAATGTGAGGGAAGGTCTGTACCCGAGCACGGAGACATATACCTAAATAGACTGATGATGATTTAATAAAGCAGAAACATATGGGCTGTGTTGTCTTTTGCAGTGGATACTGCTCTTAATCTCGTCCTAAAAGGAACGATTAAAGTCCTGAACACTATTGTATCAGTGTTGCTGGCTGACTGTTATACCGATAACACTTACAAAATGTGTCTAGCCTAGACGCTTAGACACCGATGCAGTTGATAAATATCATTGCAATATAACTTGTCTGATAAATTGAATGAATGCAAGCAATTGTGTGAACATTTCTAACATATTGGCTATACCAACATCAAAACTTTTCAATTTCCGTGACCTGCTTATACCTAGCCAACAAATTCAACAAGAATCTGTTAAAATCTTCTGTGGAACCTAGGCACACCAGAACAGCCTAGCACGAAGACCAGCAAGCCTGTATTACCACCAGTATTGGATGGAACACACAGCAGCAAGGACGGCGCCAGACCAGTCCTACCCGCATTAGCCCAAAGGTAGGCTCACGGGTATATGTGCCTGTTATATACATGATTTATACAATATATTATTATTATTAATGACAAGACGGCCTTGTCATGACTTGAGGATTATAAAATACCCCTTAAACAGCAGGTATCACAGATGAATCTGCCATGCATACATACTTAAATATCAATAATACATATTTAAATGTCAATAAATCAAAAACATGTGAAATTATTCATTTGATTTTTTCTTGCATATCCGCTAGGTATGCAAGTCGTTTCATACAATCGTATGCGAGGTGTGAAATTCACCTGCATATAGGATAACTTTCAACTGATGGGGCAATTACTCCCCGGCCGTACAAGTTGCATAGGCCAACTCCGGGCCAAATTTTTTCCTTCATTTCGTTAATACCAAATCTAATAGAGAAAGGGTAAACCTATTCTTCTAAGATACTTCACTTTAAATGCCTTAATTAATTCATATAAATAAATAGGTATCTCAAATAATTTGATACATACTTGTAAAGCTAATAGACATTGTATTATAGCGTGCATACACTTAAATATTTAAAAGACACCGGAAATTCCTTCAGTTTCAAATACAGTGTCTTGAGGGGGCCCAAAATTATGTAATGAGTGATATGTTACCTAGGATCACTAGGTCTTATCTCTACAGTTTATTTGGAATCTTAAATGACTTTCCCTTATTGTAATTTTATGAAATGCTTATATCATTTCATATCGCTGTGCCGTGCTGTGTGTTGTGTATGTTATATCAAAATACCTAATAATTAATCAACATACATTTTGACATTATGTATGCAATTTTAAACAAACTAAAACTCAAATATTTGGATGCTTATGTGCAGAATATTTGAATAAAGCTACCCTGACAGCTTAAGCATTATGAAAATTGGCTTTATTATGTATTAATGCAAACAATTGATGTTTCATGGCTTCAAAAACTGTTCCGCCCTTAAGCATAACCCTGTATCAGAGGTGATTCCACACTCGCTTTCCACAAGGAAAATGGCTAAAATTACTGGCATAATGTTATAATGGGTTTATAACCAAAATAAATGCAAAATATGAGATTTTGGCCCTCTGACTGGGACCATTAACCGTTGCATGCATTGCAAAATTATTATGGTTGGTTGGCTATATACAAAGATATTTGAATGGGCCAAGCACAATAGACTCTTATAAAATAAAGATAATTATCAGATAATTAGGTATATAAATACCACATAAGTTACAAGATGATTTCGACTAGTAACTCACTTGAATAGATAGGTCAGTGATCATCAGAAGAAGTTCTGTGCCTATTAAATATTTTAAAAATTAAACGACCTAGGGTTGCTACGGTGAGGCCCGCGTATTTACGCGATTTCCAAGACATTCTATTTACATCAGACCAGGCTGTAGGCCCTAGTTGGCCTTGCCTTTCCCTCTGGGAAGAATTTAAAAACAACAATTAAGTATTTTAAATCCTTTCAAACTTTCTTGCTATAAAAACGTATGCTGGACACATGTCTAGATGAAAATAATGTTCACAATACCTTTACCATAGCATGCCAGAGCCTTATATGGGAGGTACACAATTAGGGACCTACCCACATTTAATCACATTATTAAACTACTGTGGCAACTATATAGTGACATATATATTACATACATTATTATTTGATATTGAGGTATTGGTAGAAGCCAAAGGGTCACAGCGGCCACAAAGGTGTAGTGTGACATACATATATATAATGTCATCAGAAGAAAATATTTAATCAGACACCGAATCCAACCGAAAACAGGCACGCCGAACCGGATTCGTAGACTTGCCAGTCAAAACAATGCGAAATGGGATTTTATTATGTACATTTCCACTACGTTTATTATCGTTATTTTCAATTTAGGTAACAATCAAAATATGATTTCAGAACAAACTCTGTTTCCAGGGATTTCTAATCAAATCAATTTATTGCCTCATGCATGTGGTACATACAAGGCGTTAAGTGCTAATGCCCAGACTAATTATTAATTTATCAATTATTGATTATTTGTTAATTATTAATTTATGAAAAGTGATTTTATTGACCCAGTGGTTACCCATAACCTTGGATTAACCATAACCAGGGGTGCGCTGATGGGAATTAATCGGCCAAGTACTTCACATAGTTCAGGATTTAGTTTGAGCAAAGCAGTACAATATATGTACAAAACAGTACAATACATGCCTCTGACAAGCGGCTTGTGATGTTGTATTTATGAGGATACATTCATGTGATACCTCTATTTCACAGATCACTATTGAATATGCTGTATGTTTGCTCAGCCCATTATGCTTAGCTCATTAAATTGTGCCAAATCAGCACTACCCAAATTACCACGCCCTCAAATTAATAACGATAGCGACTTGATCAAGTAATTCTTTAGGATTGATTCTTCAGTATGTCGCCTTTACCTAACAACATATTGCCTGGGATCCAGAATCCAGTCACAGGCTTGAAACATTAATTTTTTGGTTGTTTGTTTCTTCTTTCTAAGGAGACCTTTGGAGATTCTTGCAAAAAATCAGTAGTTTTTATTTATACTATACTCCTTATAGTTTTTGCACTCCAGATGCAGACCTTAATAAAGGTGTGAATTATTGAAACCCTGCCTAACCAATGGTTAAGAAATAGTTCCACTCCTATAACAATATACTTAACCTCATTTAAATTTAATTTATTTAATTTTTCATTTTAATCCAGAATATTGCTAATATTATATATTGCTTACATACCTATTAGGTATAGTCATTGCGTACCTATCTCAACTAAACGCGTTTAATTCGCAAGTAAATTGATACTGTACTAACAATAAGTCACAAGAGACCTTGATAGGCATAGGGTTCATAATCTGTTAGCAGATAAAATATACCTTGGTGGTGTGAACTGATCTATATTTACTGCTCAAAGCATTAGACATGCTGATACATCAGCTGCGAAATGGCTTGACATCAATATATTCAATTAGATCATAACTTATTAAAATTAATGATTATGTAGATTCATCACACACACATTCACTAAATTTTATGATGGAGACGTATTGCACTCCAATAATTCAAATTGCCAGAGCTTGTCAATCCCACCTTAGCTTATACACAATGCTACTGCACTAGGTCCTACCTGATCAGCACAATATCATATTAAATGGTTCAGTGACTTCATGCCGTCAAATGTTGTACACTACAAAATTGGAATTTACGGGGTTCATACCTATCAATTAATAACGATAACGTAGATTGATTGATGTGCAAATGGACATACATTCATGTAATAATAATTCATAACTTTTGTGTCGTCAACGACCATATTGCATTATGTTGGAAGAAGTAAATATAGCAAATACTTAATTAAAACAACATAGTTGCCCTAGAATATTTATCCTGTTTCATGATAGATGACACTTTCAACATCTACAAGTAAATAGCATTCGTGACTAAGATATACAATTGTAAATTAAATGAACTTACCTGTTGTGAAGTTCAATTATAATTGTATATCTTAGTCACGATATGAATAGTCCCACCCACCACTAACACTCCCTAGTAACTTGTCATGAAACAGTTATACTTATACTTTGAACTACAATGGCCGTTTGGGTGGGGCGGCGGAACTTGACACTTCTTTTTTTCTTTTTTTATGGACTCTGAAATTTGCGAGCAGAGACGCGATAGATCGGCGTACTTACAAGTAAATAGCATTCGTGACTAAGATATACAATTATAATTGAACTTCACAACAGGTAAGTTCGTTTAATTTACAATTATACGGCAATTTTAGTTTCACTCCAACATAGTAATATTGCAATGCAATTTTAAATAAAAAACAGAATAATCTTCGCTCGCAACTCACCTGAGTATCTCAAACTTTTTCTTTTGCCAGCAAAATGCTTTGAGATAATATTTTCGCCGTCGGCGTCGGTAAGCGTCACCTCTCGCCTTGTGAACCCATTATCATTAATCTTGTAGAAACAGCGCTAAAGATAATGTTCCCGAGGCTCGAGTGGAGACTTCCTATAAGAAAAACACTATCCAACTATAATAACAACTCGCAGGAAATAAATCTGTAGGGGAAATGGGATGACGGATGCCGAAAGGTTTATGATCTTATGAGTTATTCCTGTTGGACTTGATGTCGCTATTAGTTATTCAGATTAATATGGCTATACGCATATTCGGGTCGACATTGCCGGGCAAAACAATCGTATATGTGTAGATAAACATTCAGGGAAATAGCCGCTAGGTCTGCCTGTTTCGGAACCGCAAAAGCAGAATCGAATGTGCCGGGCCGAATATGTTTATAGCACGCCTCAAGATGTTATTATTTTACCAATCCTGGTTGGCCCTGAGATGATAAATTAATTATATTCTGTCCATGTGTGCTTTATGTTTTCTTTTCTTTGTCAAATCTATAAAAAGAAAAACTCGCCCTCGAAATTCGTACTGGTGGAGTTAAGTGTCAAACTTGCTGACTCCACCAACTTGAACTAAAATTATTGCTCAAGCTCAACTACAGATGCGGGTTTGGGAATAGTTTTGATATCTACCGTATAATAGTCGGTAGCACCAACATTGTAGTTGAGCTATCGAGTAATTTAAAGTTTTGATCGCACCCAACGGTGCCTTTGGCACTTATAGCTCGAAGCGACGTCTTATCCCACCTCTCTTCTCAGGTAAAGTGCCTACTTTATCGCACGATAACCCTGTTCTCATATTCAAGTTTGTATTAGGTGAGGTTAGGTAGTAATATGTTAGGTCTAGTAGGCTATGACAGGTAACTTCTCAAGCTGGTCTTGTTAGCGTTCATCAATCACAGACTGGGGGAAATAAATGACGGTGCCTTGTTTCATTTTTCTTGACGAGTGGAATGGTTAATAATAACAATAGAGAAGCCCTTTCTTGTTCAGTATGAATGTTTGACTTTACTATCTCTTTTCTACTTCTACGACTACCATTGTCCTTACTGTACCCAGGTACTTGTGTTGAGTAAGTATCGATAAATCTAGAGGTTACTATTTTATTTCAACGAGTGATTCTAATTTGATTGGTATTTTATTGTCAAAGCTGAAATTCTCCCCCATAATAGGTACCCTTGTAAAAACTGTTGATAGTTTTATATTCGCAATAGAATAACGAATTTAGTCAAATAAAACTTGTTCAATCGAAACACGAGTATTCGATTATATTTCCACACAATGGATACGTGCACATTTGAGGTACCTCGGTTACTTTAATTGGCTGATCTATCCATGTCGCTGGTTCGTCGCGAAATATTGAAATATTTCCACTAACTGGTTTCGTCTCGCTTCACAATAAATGTGTGTGCGTTCGTTATAAATTCTCGCTTAGATGATTTTATATATTCTACGACGGCCCCAGCTTTCTACCAACTGCCGACATTCACTGAGATTTTTTTTAAACTCTCATTGTTTTTCCTAATGTTACTGTCTATGTGCAATATATTTTCTCACTATGTCAAGCATTTTAAAAGTGATTGACTATAGCTAACAAATCATGTCAACAGGTAAATGACATTGTTACATTTCAATGGAGCTTTGCCCCACCTACAAAACTACGTGACCATTTAAGCTGTACCTATCATTTTGTTGGGGACTTATTACAGGTTTCATATAGCATAATCATTTTCAGTATCATTTTCTACTACTATCGCAACTCCCATAGAAGAATAACAAAAACAATAAATAATAAGCTTCGATTTCTAACTATTTTCTGAATTCTTAATTAAGCTGTTTTTTTCGACTCGAGATGTACAAAACTTTAATTTAAACCAATAATTTTAATAAAAAAACGGAGATATTTTTACATTTATTCGTTATCTTGTACATCTAGCGGTTGATGGTGGGGCAGAATCTGGCATTGTCATTTATTTTTGCATTGTATAAGCACTACTTAGATACTAATTCTATGATGCCAAGCATTTGATCTGTATCTATTACGTTAGTGTCCACTAGCATTCAAAAACAACGTTCTTCATTTACAATATTGATCGTTATAAAATTGATTGATACCCCATTCTCAAAAGCCCATCTTTACGAACTCAACCCTTTCGGGAATAACAATGCAATGGGGCGCCGAAACGTGCCCGATTCGACTGAGTAAATCCAATTTTATTACGCTAATAAAAGGCAATCCAATTAATGCGGGTTTTTTACTGGCATCGCTCCGGATCTGTAGAGCTCTTCGATGGAGAGCCAGACTCTTGGATGACCTGATGCTACAGGTTTCGAGTAGGCCACAATAGTACAATGGCTTGTAGAGTAGGTATTATGATATATTCAGATAAATCAGATTTTTAGTTGTAAAAATACCTATTGTATTGAAAACAAATGGTAAAATATTCGTTTTTTTAATTTTTTTCGATAAAAGTACTAGATAAGATAGTTAGTAGGGACGTCAACATTATACGGGGGGGGGGGGGGCAGCTGTCCTCCCCTGCCCCTACCTGGGTACGCCCATGGATATGTTGTCCTAAGCTGAATCGCACCATGTACAGTCGATAGCATGTACTGTGGTCTCGGGTATGTTATACATAGGTTCTGTATAAGGTGATTTGCTGTCAACTTTACATAAACAGAAAACATTAATAGTCAATACCACAACAAATTAATTAGGCTCTACGAGACTCTGCCACGTAGGAGGAGTGTGTTTGGCACGAAGTAAAAGACATAGCCACATTTCAATGGAGCTTTGCCCCACCTACAAAACTACGTGACCATTTAAGCTGTACCTATCATTTTATTGGGGACTTATACAGGTTTCATATTGCATAATCATAATCAGTATCATTTTCTACTACTCTCGCAACTCCTATAGAAGAATAACAAAAACAATGAATAAATCGCTTCGATTTCTTACTATTTTCGGAATTCTTAATTAAGCTGTTTTTTTTTCGAATCGCAAGTTGTACAAAACTTTAGTTTAAACCAATAATTTTAATAAAAAGCGATACTTTTACATTTATTCGTTATCTTGTACAACTTGCGGTTGATGGTGGGGCAGAATCTGACATTGTCATTTTATTAGAATCTATTACAAAAGATCCTAATATGTGTACTTATATCCTGCCTGACTGGCAAAATTAATTTTTTTTTGTATCATACATATTCAATAGTATAGAGTCTAATGTTGCGGTGCCCTTACAGGGTTTATGTGAGCACTTCCTGTACTATCTAACAACCATGTTACCTACCACATAAAGCAATGAATAAATGAATTATGAATTATGTCTGTCTAATCATATCAGAATTTACATGATATTTATATTCCAAATTCTTAAAGTTCAAATCGAACACTAATTACCTTTTACAATATTAGTACTACCATTAGCTACTTAGGTATTTACTCGATTCCTTTATAACTAATTCTATATAAAAATGTTACCTTTGAATACAAGGTAAATTCCCTATAGAAATATTTGGAACACGATTATTGAAGCATCTCTAATGAGAAGACAAGTTATTAAACAAATTGCCGAGCCAATTATGACCGCCAACAATTTAGTACGAAATTTAGGTCGCAGTCTTTATTCGTAGTTTACAACAAAAATGCTAAACACATTAATTGCTTTCATTAGACTATTAAAATAACTAGTTGTGTGGTATATGATGTAATGACGTAGAAAAGAGGTATTTTAGGATACTTGGGTCAAGTCGAGTTTCGCAAGTATTACATATTTTAGGAACCATCCAAAATTTTATAAATTGGGCGACAGCCTACAAGTGGTGAAACCTGCCTGATATTTGGTATCAAAACTACCGAAAATTATTACTTGCCCCTCACTATTTACCGATTGCAAGTTGTAGCCATTTTTTATCTCTTTCACAAACTCAAATGTACCACTTGATCCGTAAATAACAAAGAGGGCATGCATTTTTGCGGCTGTATTTTAACGATCACAAGTGACCCGGAATAACGCTGCTCATTGTTGTAAAACTGGAAATTAAAATATAATTGCAACAAATGAATTACCATTGGATATACACAAACTGAAAGCAAGGGCTCTGAAACAATAAACCACAAATATGAAATTAAAATCAATATGCGTTTTAACCGTTTTTGGTCGAATACATCACAAAACGTTTTTCGCATATTATTCTGTATTATGCGATGCGATGATTGCCCGTCGTTAATCACTGTAGCCTTCCAATATTAATCATATGCTCGTTATCTGCCTGTAAATCTGGCTCGGTGCTGTGGACACTAGTTGAAATGGAAATTATTTCAGCGTAAATTCTCGTGAAAATGTTTCGTTAATGTAAATATATGGACTCGTGGCATTTATCAGAGAGCTATTCAGAACTATTAGAATGTTTTACGATTCTATTAATATTTATTGCGCCATTTAAGAAACTACACCAATGTCATGTTCTATGCCAATTCAATAAATTATTTATATTTAGAAGACGTGTAAATCCGTCTAATTTCTTAATTTTTTTAAGCTGCCGTTGTTGGCACGTGTAAGATGAAATCTGAAAGTACATCGTCATTGTATGACTTAAACTAGTTACCTTCTTCTTTTCAGAAATAGGTACTTACCTACTCCAAACATCGACGATGTTAATTATCAACTCGTGATCGGTAAAATACCGTAAAAATTGCTTGCTCCTCTCTAATTATTATCAATCGGAAGTGGTACAGAAAATCATTTTTCTCCTACAAACTGATATGACTACTAGAGAGGGGATGCTGCTGAATACGGCACCAGATGGCATCTTTTTTATCCGTTATACATTACGTAATCATCGACTTTGGAGCTAGACGTACAAAGTCTATATTTACACACCTAACCTTCTACGCATAAACAAATTTTGTACGCCTTCTATTAAAACAAGCAAAATAAACTTCATTTTCATTGTTATTGTTGTGCCGAGTAATCACAAAACTGAGGTTTCTGTGTAAACTTTCTCAAAATGAAAGCTGTAGTTGGCTATTATCAATTCAGGAGCGCTGAAAATTTTATGTCTTCGTATTTACTGGTAGTAATAGACTTTAGTACATATTAGCTATTCCTCTATTCCTCAATCGCAATGGTTTTGAGTAGGATCAGTTGCTGTCGAGTTTTTGTCGAGTGTTCCTATAGAAGGAAATACCTACCGCCCATATCTAGGTAGGTACAGTCGACAACAGATCAATGGTAACACTTGTAGGACGATTTCAAGTCTTACGACGCAAATAATAAGAACTGTCAAAAGTAAAAAGTGTCGACTGTACGAACAACAGCAGACCAATGGTAACACTTTCAGTACGAATTCAACTCTTATGCCGCAGATAATAAGAACGGTCCAAAGTGTTACATCAAGTCTAAGTATTGAAATTCACTTCAAACGTTACCATTGATGGGTCGGAGAGTCCATTAAACTAAACATGTACTAATAAATTAACGTGATTCAAATACATACCTGATTGCGATGGTTTTAGGTAGGGTTAAGTTAGGAGAATCTAACATATTACATGTTAGATTCTCCTAACTTGAACCTAATTTAGTAATAAGGGAACTGTACCAATAACCGTCACTTTTTGAACTTTTCACTTTTGATTTTGTAGCCACGGCCGTAGTATAAGACCCACAGGGAATGAAATGGTGCCAAGATATAAACAATTTATTTATATTTTATTTAATTAAATAATGTTTATTTAATTTTAAGATTAAATAAGTTATTTTTAGACTTATATGAAATAATACCCCTTTGCCCGGTATCCGGCATGTCCTTGTACAGATATCCGACATACCCATGTCCCAATAGCCGTCATATATGTATATAGTTTTTGTGTAGGTAATGTATGACGTATATATATGATTGATCAAAGTGTTATAGTGTAAATGGAACATCTGATTGGACAAGCTTTATGTTTTCGACATTTCGACATTTCTCAAATATATAAACCAAAATAGTCAAAATATTCATTGTTGCTGTTCCAGCCAGTATATATAATTCAGATCATTATGCCTATAATTACTAATGCACCCAAAGAAGTTTTAAAAATCCCAAAGATGTTTTTTTTCTCTAACCTCAAAAAGTGAACAGTGTTAGAATTTGTGTATTGTATTAAATTAATTAAATAATTAGTTTATGTGTCTAAATTACGCCAAAAACACGTTATTTAGTGAAATTGTGCATTGTAATAGTGGACAAGTGTTATCTCGCAAAAACTCCGACATTACATAGTGTAAAATCAAATTGACTTTTTTTTACGAAAAATTAACACGACTTTTTGTGGCAAACTTGTTTCCAAAATGAAGTGCGATAATGATCATAGCGATGAAAATTTGATACAGTGCGATGGTTGTAAACGGAACGTATGTCTTAGTTGCAGCAACCTAACAAGCAGCGAGGCTCGTGTCATGGGGTTGAAATCCAAACGCACCCTCATATTTCTATGTTCGCCTTGCCGCGAGGCCTTATTTCAAGTGCCTAAACTGATCCAAGCATATGATTGTGTACGTGAGGAATTGGACGACGGATTTCTGCACCAGTGACTCATGCAGTTTCTACTGCTACTCCGGCCACTTCCTTAGACACTAACAATATATCGGAGGAGATGGCGGAGCGTGATCGCAAAGCAAATAACGTGATCCTTGTTGGTCTCCCTGTAATGGATACGGGTGACACAGCTATTCAAGGGCCCACTGATGAGGCCACTGTCAGAAGGATCCTGGTGGAGATTACGAGTGAACAGATATCTTCTGACAAACTGGTGAAAGTGTTGCGACTTGGTAAACGAGACAACAGTAAACCGCGCCACATGAAAGTGATCCTCAAGTCACGGCATGATGCAGTGAAGGTCCTTAAAAACAAGAATAGAGCCATGGAGGTAAGAGTGTATGATGACAATACACCGATGCAGCGGCACGAGCTAAAGGAGCTGAGGTAACGTCTCCAGCTACGTACCGAGAGTGGTGAGTTAGATCTCACTATTAAGTATGTCAGCGGTGTGCCGAAGATAATCAAACAAAAAAACTATTTGACCCCAACAACCCCTACACTGACCTTACCTTCCTATACACCAACTTATGCTCGCTGTCATTAAAATTCGACTTATTTCTTTTATATGTAAACACCAACAAGCCATCCATTATAATTGTCACGGAGACCTGGCTGAACAGCAGGGACAGAAACAGCACATTTGCCATACCTGATTATACTATATTTAGACAAGACCGGAAACATCGACCTAAGTTGCAGGGTGGCAAAACGCGTGGTGGCGGTGTTGCCATATATGTCAGAGACCGTGTGAACCCATTATTGCAAGAACTCATAAGAAGTATGACTGTATGTGATCTTACGGAAGCCTTGTTTTTGGATATTCAATATGACTCTCACCATTTCCTTGTTGTTGGGGTCTATCGACCCGATGATAGGGAACCAGATATATGGAAACGACGTGACTCTAAATTATTGGCTAAGCTGCTTCAGCGAACAATGTGATAGTTATCGCTGGTGACTTCAACTACTCCGACATCCTATGGCCTCAAGACATCGAACATGACCTCAAGGGACCCGAGGAACTGTTTAAGAACATGTTTCTCAACAGTAATCTTCATCAATTGGTCTCCCAGCCGATGAGATGACACGTTTCCGCACAGGCAACACTCCATCCTTGCTCGATCTGATCATGACAAACGATGAAAACTTAATCACTGGAATATGTTATAAACCACCTATAGGAAAGATTGATCATTGCGTACTAGAGTTCAGCATCCAATTTCTGATACAAAGAGTCCACAGTCAGCCCAAACTTAAAAGATATTACCATTACATTGACTTTGACAACTACATGGAGGAACTGGAGAAGGACCTCGAAATCTTGGAATCTACTACTGACGTGGAGCGTTTTTGGAGACAGCTAAAAACCATAGTGGATACAAACACAGACAGAGACGCTCCGCTTAAAAAAGTGAAGAATAAGGAAGGTAATAAACCCTGAATCAATGACAATATAGTGAAACTTGTATCTGAGAAGGGAATACTTTGGGATGTTTATATTGGCACAAAGGATGACGAGGACTACCAGCGCTATAGAACCGCCAGCAATCATTGTGTGGCAGAAAGCAGAAGGAACAGAAGACTGTATGAAGCAAAACTACTGGAGAACGGACAAAAACCCTTCTATTCCCATCTGCGAAGGTGCATGTCATCCAAAGTGAGCATTCCACCTGCAATGAGGAACCATAATGGCGACCTAGTTACAGACCCCACCGACATAGCGGAAATCTTCGCGCAGGAGTTTCAGAAAGCCTATTGTCGTGAACCAGATGTGACCATATGCTAACAAGTGACTACATTAGCCCGTGTGGAGCACTCGAACTGTGACATAAACTTTACACCCAAGGATGTTGAGAAAGTTTTAAAAGGACTCGACACAGGCTCTGCTCCTGGATCTCACAACATTCCCAGCATTATTCTAAAAAACTGCAGCAAAACACTTGTTCCTGTTCTCACTGAGCTTATGAGGGTGTCTTTTGAGGTCGGACATGTCCCACTTGACAGGAAACATGCCGTAGTTACACCTGTGTACAAATCCGGTGATAAAACAGACCCTGCCAAGTTTAGGCCAATCAGCTTGACAAGTATTGTGGGTAAGGTGATGGAGAGACTAATATGCAATAAACTGAAGAATTTCCACAACAGAGAAAATGTTATATCCAGCAGAATGGCTTTGTCGAGAAGGGATCCACAATAACGAACTTACTGTCATGTGTGCACCCGTGGACTATGGACGTGGACCGTGGCAACCCGGTTGACGTTATTTACCTCGATTTTGATTTTGCTTTCGACAAAGTCCCGCATCAGCGCCTGCTTATAAAATTGGAGCATTTTGGCATTCGAGGTCGGCCTTTAGACTGGGTAAAGAGTTACCTGTTGGGAAGAACCTTCCAGGCCAGAATCGGTTACTCCTTGTCCCAGAAGAGGGACGTCCTGAGAGGAGTTCCCTAAGGATCTGTTTTAGCCCCCACACTTTTTGGAATTTTCATCACGGACCTCATTGCGCTGATAGACTCACAATCTGCATTTTTTGCTGACGATGGGAAATTCTTTGGCAACCCACTCTTAGTGTCTGGACAACTACAGAGCTCTAAACAAGCTCCAGGAATGGACGAAGCAGTGGCTAGTCAAGCTGAACATATCGAAATGTGCTGTGTTGCGTCTAAGTAGTAGAAATCCTGGCGTGGTATACACCATTGATGACACTGATATAAACACTGTGGAATCCCAAAAGGACCTTGGAGTTGTGGTTTCAAAAAATCTAAAATGGGGAGAACACATTAATGGCATTGTCAAGAAGGCTAATTCATTTATGTATGTTATAAGGAGATCCTTTCAATATATTACATCCGAGGTTCTTGTCAAAATCTACAAAACATACATTAGGCCTCTTCTGGAATATGGATTTCAAATATGGAACCCATGTTTTATAAAGGACATCCGATCTACCTACTACCTACTTGAGAGCGTGCAAAGAAAGGCAACAAAGATTCCATATATTAAACTGCCCAAGAAGTCCTATGAAGAAAGGCTTAAAATCTTAGGTATTCAAACCCTGGCAGAACGTCGACTCAGAGGTAGCATAATGCTGGTGTGTCTATATCACAGTGTTGGTAAGTTTAGTCTATGTTGTCTAATGTTCATATGATTCACTACACATATTGCTTATTTATATAATGTTTGATTTTAACCACATGTCGAGGCGATTTTTAAAAGAGTTCACTAATGGTGCAGATACTACATCATCAGACAGTTTGTTCCGTGCG
Source organism: Tachystola acroxantha (assembly GCA_963506565.1). Lineage (NCBI taxonomy): Eukaryota > Metazoa > Arthropoda > Insecta > Lepidoptera > Oecophoridae > Tachystola > Tachystola acroxantha. The sequence goes on from OY735874.1 coordinate 5,387,817, forward strand.
TGGACAACTCTGTTACTTAAGAAGTGATGAGCGATTTTGGTATTGGCGATAGTGCGGTAGATTTTCATATGGTGTCCTCGTAATGGACGTATGTCTTTAGTCTCAAAGAAACGGTGGACATCTGGGAGGTTATATTTGTACGTGAGAATTTTATATGTCTCAATTGATCTAATTGATATGAAAATCTACCGCACTATCGCCAATACCAAAATCGCTCATCACTTCTTAAGTAACAGAGTTGTCCACGCACGGAACAAACTGTCTGATGATGTAGTATCTGCACCATTAGTGAACTCTTTTAAAAATCGCCTCGACATGTGGTTAAAATCAAACATTATATAAATAAGCAATATGTGTAGTGAATCATATGAACATTAGACAACATAGACTAAACTTACCAACACTGTGATATAGACACACCAGCATTATGCTGCCTGTCTATCAAATGAATAATAAAATGCACAAAAACGTCCTAAACCATAAGAAAACACATCGTAATGTTTGGGACGTTTTTGTGCATTTAGGGATGTTTTGTGTTTTGGGAAGTTAAAAAATATTATTTTACGGGTACTGGTGTGAAAAGTAAGCAATATCTCTATAGTTATCTATATATCATATAGATGACGGGTACTGGTACATTTTGCTGTTTGGTTGAACCAATAGCCGTCAACGAATTTAAAATGTTATTATTTAATTAATTAAAACAAATAGGCATCAAATCAAATTACAGAATGATATTAATATTAATAAAGTTTCATTTTAAACATCAACACTTACAAATAAGTAAATACATGAGCCAGCGTTGAAAAAAAACCGTAGTCAGTAAAAACAGCAGTTTAGTAATCGAACTTCGTAACTTTTTTACAAAAACGTGAACACAAACTATAAAGTGATATTATATTATGTTATTTGATGTTTTATTGTATTTTTGCAAGTTAATTAGCAGCAAAACAGTATTTATTTTCATAATATTGCAGAGAAAACGAAATAAACTACCATTTTCGTGAGATATAGGTAATTTAAGTTGACTTGACGGGCATACGTACATTGACGGCTATATGTACACTTACCTTATCTACTTATACGAAATATTTTCTGAAATAAGCTAGATATCAGAAAACTAATGGTGCTATTAAAAATTAGCAAAAAATCTTTCAAATAAATGTACGAGTACTTGCCTACTACATATTTAATATCTAAAGTAAGTTATGAAAATTGACTAAAAAGTTGTTTTTTCGCTCTCCTGAAAAGTAGATTGTTGAGTTGAACTCTTTTTTCCAGGAGGCACAGATATACGTAACTAGATTGCAAGCTAAGTTCTTCAGACACAGTGAAGTGATACTAAAATATTATAATTCCCTCCAAATGGGGCATTGCGTCTACGTCTCCTTGCACCCCTAATTGCATCCTGTTCCATTGTCGATGCCCCAGCGGTTTTAATGAAGCGCACTTTAAATCTTTCCAGCGCTAACGGAAACCCGCGTTAGCTGAGGTAAAGCAATTTTAAACTTCGCTTGCGCTACAAAAGAAAATTGTCGGGAAGTTTGACTGCTCTTAATTATTGTCGGTTGATTATCGTACTCATTCCAGTATAATCGACGGCACATCAAATGTAACACAACTCTATAGCGATAATAATACAGCATAGTTTACAATGGCTTTATGTAAGTTGCGCTGTCGACCGTAGGAACTATTGCAGTCTGCGCTGGAGTTTGTAGTTTATGACCGTAGTTTCGCTGTATGCGATTTTAAATGGCTACATTCAACCACACGCGGAATTAAATTTTAGCTTCACTTTAAGCTGCAATTGAAAATAATTGAAACTGCTCTACTGTTGTATCGGTAATGGGAGTACGGAAACATACTAGTCAGTCTTCACTGTGGTGGATTTATGGACGTGGTTAATGGGGTGAGAAGACATCATAAACACCTCATAACACTCACGGCTCAAACTAAGATTCCTGTAAGGTACAGAGAAATTCACAAATAATTAGTACAAGTGAGATTTAATGGGACTCGTTTCTTTTATTTATATCATACGACTGTACGTATAGGTGTCGAATTGAATGTCAACTTTAGGGCCGGCGTGCGTACAACGTCACGTCGCGGCGCCGCCGTGCCGTCGCATGGTGCGGCGTGTCACGGTGTCTGCCGGCCCCGTTTACCGGTGCACGATGTCGGCCGGCGCCGGTCACAAGCGGACAACATTCGTGCCGGCGGACGGCGCCGTCCACTGGCGCGGTACACGGCATCGTATACGACGTCGTCCGCCGGCGCCGTTCTGTTGTACGGTAGCCCTTAGATGCTTGTAAGCATTGGTTGCCAATAGGTAAAAAAAAATCTTTGTTAAGTAAGTATATGATTGCTTATTTCTTCCTCCAAAACTATATAATATACCTACTGAGTATAGCCGAGTGAATATGCATTACTCACGAGAACGTAAACTGCGATGTATATTGGAAAGTTGATGCGTAATAAATAGTTCGATGGAACTCGCACTAAGCACAATCTTTTAATCTTACCTAAGTATAGTTCTTACTAGAATCTAGTAAGTTCATTAGGTACTTCTAAGTTCCACCGCATTTAAGAGTCTTAACTCAAATGATTCGGACCCACCTTCACAATTCTCAGTAAACTAATCAATCTATCCTCCCGTTTACCAAACTTTTCTGCGATAGCAAACGCTACCTTTAACTTTTAGCTGATATTTCGAAAACTTTCCGCACGGCAAAGGTAGGCTAATCCCTATGTCCGAAGGGTTATTTCCCAAGTCTAATTAACGATCCTATCCGAGGCATAAAGTAAGGAAAGGCTTGTAAGCGTAAGCACTGACATTATCAGGAACAAGCGATTATTATACTGTACGTGGTCTGCATTCCAAGCAAAAAGAGCAATGTACAGTGAACAGCACATCAAAACCATTGCAATTTCGGAAGTATTACCGCGGCGTAGAGTGCGTACACGTGATGTGCCTGTCGACCGTACTCGAATGCCGCAACGTACAATTTGGTGTAAATGCAAGATGGAAGGAACAGGTGCATCTACAACAGGGTATAGGATAGTTTACATACATAAATTTTCTTCAGTTCACTCAATAAATCTTGGCAAGGAGGGAGAAAGCCCAACAACTCAATCTACGGTGTGCGACAAATATAATAAGAGTGCAGACCAGGTGGATATATTCTGCAATCAAAGGCGTAATTGCTAGCTATAATTTATCAAGAGAAGCGACTATATGTCTTAAACTCAATGTTGTTAAAGTTAGTTGTGAAAACTTCACTGGCTTCTGTACCGCTCAGTTGTTTAATCTGTATGTGTTGTTTTAGCTGTATGTTTTCCAAATAAAATCTAGGACACCCATCATGAACATGAGACAAAAATACCAGCAACATTAAAAAAACTGTACCTTTGCACAAACTAAATACTTTAGGTACTTATTTGCTTTCTTCTGTATGAAAACCAGCGAGCTTATAAAAACCAATTTCGTAGATAGCATCTAAATTGCTAAATATTACAAAACGCAAGAACTGGCTCATTCATACAGCTTGGAGGATAGATAGGCATGTAGATACGTCTTAATTTCAAACTGCTACGAAACTTTTAATTGCTATAATTTGTGGATATACTGTACAAAGTTTTAATTGGGAACCCGTTAATCATACAATTTTCTAGAATATTTTAGTTTGTATTTGTTGTTCTGGTTAGAATAATAGCAACGAACTAATTTAATCTCTACGAAATTTGAAATACAAATTGTTATTGTGTCAGGCTGCCTGACTCAGGTATAAAGCCTCTGAATTAACAAATTCAAGGGTAAACAAATATGAATTTAAGTATATTTGTATTTTCTAATGTTATCTTAACACATCTTATTAAAAACAATTGCAACCACGTGATAATACTCTGTTTAATATGCAATGGATATTATAATAACGAAAACCGAAGTAGGTACAGATATCATGAATTCAGCGATAAAGAAAATGGACAAAATCGTTCATCGAAATTGATAAACGAAAAATTTCATAATTATGGATATAATTTGAATTAAAACACTGTGTAACTGTAGGTGACTAATGATAAAAACTTCCTAAACCGTAGTTTAATTTGACAGATAGATGCTTATGCACCACAATTTTATACTGCGAAATCCAGCGATAGACTCAACCATATCTTAAACAACCGCTCAGCTACAAACCGGGTGTAACATAAATAAACCAGATACTTAAATAAAATAATAAATAATTTATACAAGTAATTTATTATTATATTTTGGCTAAATATATAATTACTGTATAATACTGTGTACACACTTGTTATGCCTGCTCCAGATCTCATCTCTCTCTCACTGGTTTGCTGGTAGAGAACTCTATCGTAGAGTTAAGCACACCTTATGTACATTCAATTTGTATTTCATGTAACGTGTATTTATTTTGTGTACATTAAAGAATTACAGACTAATTGTTTACTTCAGGTTTATTCCAAAAACAAAAAAGCCTACAAAAGGTACACGAACTCCTAATAACAAATAAACAGGCATACCTATATTCTTCAAACCATCATACATTGGACATAGTGTCCAAAAAACCTCCCGAAGTATCTGCGTCTCTTTAAACACCCAGTAACGCCTAATATCACTGTTGAAGCGGAAAATCCGATATCTCAAGCCGGGACATTGATGGGTGTTTAAATATTCATGAGCGACGGCACGCTCTTGCTTCTACTACACTACAAAATGACGGCTGTCACCGATCACACTCGGCTTCGAGCTAAACTGGGAATTTGTGTGTAGCACCTCTATGCATGTGCAGAAGGAGCTATTGTTTAGCTTGATGAGATTTTGAATGCAATATTCTATCTAGCGCTTGTGTAAATTAATATTATGACAGAATTTAATCAGACCTCTCCAGAGGACCCAGCTAAATGCCTTTTTCTTTGATGCTAGTAGAATATAACAGCCTTACTTATAATCGATGATTATAATTAATACCTTGTTTACAAATTGTTTTAAAAAAATGTTTACTTATAAACACTATTTTAAGTTAATCAACTCCTGAAGAACCGAATAAGTAGGTAGCTGTCAGTTTATACAACGTCGTATGCTTAATTAACAAAATGGCGGACCGAATTCGGAACAGCTGATTCCATTTGATACTGATGATTACTTTTTTAAGGACTTTGGAGTAGGCATTACCCCAATTTAGGCCTAATTTCGTTCTTTTTTTTGAATTCATTCAGCAGTGTTACCGTACCTAAATATTTTTTGGTGTTTAAAATGACGATTAACTAATCACTGCTTAAATAACGTTTATAAGTAAAAAAAGGTTTATCACTTATTAACAGTTTAAATAGGGTTTTTTGAAAATGGCGGGAAACGACGGTTGCGAAATTATTTAATAATTTTCAGTTTAATGTCTACAGTGAGTGTTTTGTGTTTAATATCACGTTAAATTAATCAGAAAATGTTCGCGAATGACAGTATGGTGAAGTTATTGGAGAATTCAAGCAGGATCTGAAGTTTGGCGCCATGGTCAAGATTCCCACTACGAGCTCGGGAGTGAACGTGACTGTCGAGCTGCTTCGTCCACAGTGATTGACGCTACGGCGTCTCCTGTGGATGAAGACATGAAGACGCGGCTACCCAGGGTGACGACGCTACGGCGACTCCCCTGGACTGGAGGAAGATAGAACACTATTATACATTGAATTTTCTGTAACATGACATTGGCAAATGACGAACTGTCGAGTCCATTAATAAAATAAATAAATAAAATAACAGTTTAAATAATGATTAGTTAATATGTAGCTCAGTGCTTGGTTAGTGTTTTTTTATAAGTAAGAGGGTAAATGTTTAGGGTTGACATTCGCTGTTTCGTTAACAAATGTCACTTCTTTACGTTTTACTTTATTTATATTATAATAGGGTTAACGAAAGGAATTAGCCACTTGGCTAGTCCCCCAGGAAACTGGTAAAGTCAACCTAATAGTACGAGAGCCCACGACCAAAACCATGTCTCATAGCAATACGGCAAAAACCCTATAAAATCGTTAGATTGTATGATTCTGAACCCGACTAGGTGTGTAGTAACGGTCGAAAGTGTAGCAACTGCGTGGGAGGCCATTTCTGCTGTGTCAAAAAAAAAAGGCAGTCGGTATTATAGCAATACGTCTGATAGTGAAAATGTACATAGATTTTATAATTGTATTACGAAAAAGTTTGTTTTCAGACATTTTGCGCGTAGCACATAGCCTGAGCGCATTTTTGAAAATGTCAACAAATTTAGCCGACCTGTATCATAGCAATACGGATAATTTTTTTTTTTAACTTTTCGTATTGCTGCCATGATTACCAAAAACCTGTTTTCAGACACTTTAAGTGTAGCATATACTCCCAAAAACGAAAATAACGTTTCGGAGTCGCCTGGCCGACGCCTCTGTTAAATGTTTTTTTAAATTTACAGTTTCGGGTAAATTCTTTGTTAATTATCATCTAATAAATTCAGGGTCGCAACGTATTCATTGGTTTGTAACAGAGAATTCAAGATGCCTCAATACGATTTTTAAATGATATCTGAGTATCGAAAAGTTGTCTGATAGAGAAGGTGCTACACTTAATTTGTCTGATATAAATTTTTCGCACATGTGGACAACTTATTTTATCATGTTCAACAATTTTCAGACATATTGCTATGATACCGATCGGTAAAATTTGTTAACATTTTCAAAACGGTCTCAAAATTTAATGCGTTCACATTTCCGTCTGAAAATTGTTTTGTTCGCATCAAATAACCAAAATTTACTAATAAAAAAGATTTTCAGACGTATTGCTATGAGACATTTTTTTTGTCTCATTTTTAATTTTTTTAAGTGATTTTACGGGTTTGAGCTACACCACTAACGTCTGAAAAATATGTTTCCGGTATCTCAGAACTATCATTCAACTACAGTCTGCAAATCAGACATATTGCTATGATGCAGTTCGGTAAAATTCTTTGACAATTTTTAAAATTCGGTCAGATCAAACGCTACGCGGAAAATGTCTGAAATTGGTATTTTCGAGTTCAGGATAATCGTATCTATCGATTTGATGCGGTTTTGGCTGTATTGCTATGAGACAAAAATTTTGGTCGTGGGCTCTCATACTATAAGAAAAAAATATCCAAACTAGTGGCAAAACCTATAAGATCGACTTTAGACAGGATAAGAATGTGATCAAAGAACGGTGTGGTTTGAGAGAAAATTTACTAAGCTGGATTGAAAAGCGTTACAGATTATAGAGCATATTATGTTATGCCGGTTTGCATATTTAGAGCGGTTGAATGAAAGAAGAGAATATGAGAAAGTAATACATAGAACGTATGTTGGTGAAAAAGTCGGCAGAGGTAGATCGAGGAGGACACATGTCCATCAAATTCGCGGTGATTTAAAAAGGGGTCATGTGCGGTCTACTAAAAGCCGACGATCGTGCATGAAGAGATTGATGAATATCGAGGAAGTGAAAGTTGTGTGCCAAGATCGCATCAGATGAAAGTTCATCGTATCTGCCTATACCTACCCTTATGGGAAACCGGAGTGAGTTTATATTATATTTATAGTAAGAATGTGGCGTTCATGATTCTTTTTCCAGATACCAATAGAGAATAATTAATACTATTGGACTTCAACTTGGCAGAATTTCATGGTATGGATGGTATACTTGAACAATATTGTTGACCCAGTAAGTAAGTGGACTTATTCTTAAGACGTCCTTGACATACACGCGTAAGCCAATAACGCCACTTACGAGCAAGTCCACGGAAGTTCAACAGAGATCGAGGGCTCTCCAACGAAATTAATTAGTAGGTACTTACTCGGTAATCAATGAAGAAGCTTTATAAAATGTTCGTCGAGTTTCTTTCACGCTTGATTAGTGATATAGAAACAGTAAAACAGATGTAAGACGAAATACAGTTCTTCAATATCGGACATGGCAGTCGGTAACAACTTTTTGTTTTCTAGGACTTATCAAATCATCGTCGAAGTCACGAATTTTTCTCTCAAAAAATTACCGATAATGAATAGGTACAATTGGTAGGTGGCTTACAATTGTAGCGATTTCAGAGGGTAGAACGTAATTTTAATCGTCACTAAGCGAGATGTCCGGTACGTGATACGTAACATACGCGAGCATATTGAGTGACAGTTGCATTAGTTTATTGCAGTGGTTTAGTATTGGACTCAGTAGTCACACCTATTATCTCTTACACATCAAAGCACATCAAGTGTAACACTTTGGACCGTTCTTATTATCAGCGTCGTAAGAGTTGAAACCGTACCGCAAGTGTTACCATTGATCTGCCGTTGTCCGTACCTACTTATAATGTACTGCAATCGAATTAAAAAAAACTATTCCAGTAAGTATTTGGTTATTTTTTTTGCTAAAAGCGATAAAGTGCCGACAGTTTTCAACATTGGTTATTATAAAATTATTATATTATGCAAGTTATCATAATCACCTGATTTTAATGTGAGATTTATGTAAATTTTTAGGCGCAAATGTTTGAAAATTAAAAATAATAATATGCTTACTTACCCATAATTTAGCAAAGTTTCCACCCCAGACACTTATCATAACTGTAGGCTTTATTATAAACAATTTAGGACACTTTAGTGACCACAGAAAAGGTTTACAAGGTGTTACAAAATAGAAAACTTGCCTGATTCATTATAATTAATTTTAAAGCTTAGGTTCTCTTAAAGTTTGGTTATAATTGACAACGCGTGTCAACGTCTTAATCTTACGAAAAACAAAGTATAGGTACGAAAACAAAGACACCCTGATTCATAAGAGCTAAAATTTAGCCCGAAACTCATAGAATAAAAGGCAGGTAAACTACTGTTAGGTTAGACTAGATTCGAGTATGTTAATACAACTTGTAGTACTGAACCATGTACTAATGCTAGATTCTTATTTAATACCACAGTTAAGCCTATGCTTTATCTTAAATGTTAGATAGTGGTCACAAAAATAATATATCAAGCACTAAATTCGGTTGGCATAATAATTAAGTAACAGGCTACTCAAGGCTGCTTGGGTCCCAGCAAAACCCTAATAGCTGTGGTTTCGCAACCACCAGTTGTTCCAGTTACTAAAGCCTAGAGTCCAAGTACAAATTATTTAGGACTAGTGTGTCATAGCGTCATAACATTTCGATCAAATAATGCGGGAGTGCCTAAGGAATTTTGCTCGACGACTGCGTGGTATGAAAACTAACGTATTAGTTAAATTAACTAGGTATTAATTGATATTGTACTTACGTCATTATTGTGTATGTTAAATTAAAATATTATAGGTAGTTAATCATCATCAGTCCATTGTTGGACGTAGGTCTCTCCCAAAGCACGCCACTCAACCCTACTCTCGGTCCTCTGCATCTAATCTCTACCAGCCATCTTGCAAAGGTCATCCCTCCATCTGGTCGGGGGGCGTCCCACGCTACGTTTACCCGTTCGTGGCCACTATTCGAGAACATATCTACGCCATCGATTATCGGTTCTACGACAGATGTGACCAACCCACTGCCATTTCAGTTTACTGATTCTATGAGCAATATCAACCACTTTTGTCTTCTGGCGTTTCTTATTCTATATCTAACAGAGAAATGCCAAGCATAGCTATTTCCATGACTCGCTGAGTGATTATAGGTAGTTAATTGCCTGATAAAAAGCTACAGCTGCTTATAAAGAGCGTGAAAGACTTTGTCACCGGTCATGTAGATATGGGGATAAGTTTGGCACAGAACCATACCAATCGAAAGTGCGTACAGGAAGTAACTTTGTACCATTCTTATTGCACTATATTTCTTATGGCACTAAGCCATAAGAAATAAAATCTTCTCAAATATTGACTTTGATGTGATGTACAGTGTACTACGCCCTGAGATAGAGCTGTGGCTAGAGTAAGTAAATAATGAATTGTGTTCGGCGGAGACCTAGGAATATTGAGTCATCAAAGATTAATTTGTAACACCTTGTTCATTGTATCTTCTGAACTTGACAAGTAAATACTCATCATAATAGGGTTGAAGACAATGGCTGTGCTGTCATATGAATCTTTAATTAATACATGTACTGACGATAGCACAACAGCACCCATTGCAGTTTCAGCTGTATTACCGTGGCATAGTGTCCGTGTGCTACAATTGAGTTGGCTGTATCTACGTACAATCATACAATAATGACTATATAGAATCTGATACATAAAGGATGCTAGATGAACTTTAACGTTAGAAATAATTAGATAACTGGATAAATTTCCTTTTTTAACCCAATGTAGAAACATCATCTGATACGAAAGCCCCAAAGTACCTACCTACTGAAGATTTGTAAATAAGTAAGTAATTTTAATATTTAGATGAGTAAGTACTCATTCTTAAATTAATTTTTCTGAGTGTCCTAGCAATATGAAGGTAAAAATTCGTAGGTCGACAGTTAATTTATTTCATGCCAAGAGGCCAAAATATAAAATCATTAGGTTAATCCGGTCAACTAACGTATATAATTTGTGAAAATAAGAGTAAATGAAAATTTTAATAGCCTAAGTGAACGTATTAATTTAATTTGTCTTCAAATATGAAGTTAGTATGTAAAGACTTATCTAAAATAATAGGCTTGGATTCGGAACTTACTCAATTACCTGATCAAGCGTGCATAACTTCCAGAACCGGTAGGTTGTCAGCAGTGAATCAATGTCTGCCATTCATTGGAGCTAGTAATCGGAATTTGAATTTAAAATTGGTCCGTTTGAATAGCACGTGCTTCGTCGGCGGTAGCGGCGCACGCGCATACGTTGCGCAAACGCATTGGTCAGGTGCCTGCGGGAATTTGCTGAATGTACGCCTTTATTATGTCTTTAATTCACACTAGTGTAATAAGTATATCACAAGTAAGTACACTTAACTAGTAAAATTATGTATTGGTACTAAATATTATAGTGCATTAGGTATATCTTCGGAGTGAGTATGTCAAAATGTACGAAAATAATATGAGCCTATATTTATAAAAAAATATTCTCAAAATAACATGGTAATGGGGATTGTGAAGGATTGATCTGCAAGTTATTGATAATTGTGACGATTCCAGAGTATATCACGCTAAATATAATCGTCGCTAAGCGAGGTCTCCATCACTCATATAATGCTACATGACGTATAAGAGTGAGCGGTTACGATTAAAGTGCACGTGCCACACATTGGAATCTACGCAAATTATTATAATATTAGATCAGTTACGAAAAAGGGCACGTCCTTTTTGGAAATGGGTTAATAACAGGTGTTTCAGTAGTTAATATTGCAATGGACCAAGAAATGGATGGCTTACACAATTTTTGGGTTTCGTCTTACTATACCCATGGGCGATAAATAGTTGGTTGATTTACATAATCATAACATTCAAAGCAATGATATTGTAGAGCAATTACTTGCGAAATAATTTCGCTCGCCCTTAGCAACTCACTATCTCTCAATCAAAATCAATCTGTGTTGCCATAAATTGGTAACAAATAACATAAAACGTTAGGAATAGATTTTAATATTAATTTACTGCACGCAAACCTTTAACAACTGCTTGTAAACTCTGGTATCTTGGACCCTTGTACCTGATCTCCTAGGCATAATCATGTCTTAGATTTAGACTCTAGGAGCACGCCAACAGGCCAATGAGTATTTCGAAACAGTCCATTCGTTACACGAAATAATTGTCAATATCAAACGAGCAGTTTCCGATCGTTTCCGATTTATCTTACGGGTAAAATGGATAATATAGACAGAAATCGGACAGACACATCGAGGTACAGGCTGAACTAGAAGTGATGATATCGATAATGTGCAGCTTATTATTTTAATTGCCGAAAAAGTCTTGTTATTATCTACTAAAGCCTTCTTCTGCTGCAATCAAAATTTAGGGACTTTTATTCCTCCTTTAATAATCATCCTTACTTCTTGATGTTACAGACCTCATGCCTTCAGTATCTATCCATTATCTAGCTATAATTATCCAATCTAAGTCATTATCCTTGCTCTCTCCTATATTGTATAAAAATCAGTAATATATCCAGATGAATAGAAGCCTAATTGGCCACTAATTTCATGATTACAGTTTCAGTTTCCCAACGGAGCGTCGGCTCTAAATTATACGGCTTCTAGTTCACTGGAGTCTGTGATTTCCGAGTGGATAGTATAATAGGAAATCCTGCGCGTACTAATACGGGTTCCTTTCCAAAGCGCAATGATAATAATGTTGCGAAATGTTGGACCGACTCGACTGTGGGAGTCCGAGGTTAATGTCGGCAGGAACGCGGGCCCGCGCCCAAATCCAGTTCCAAATAGTACTATACACACGGACAGACTTTAAGGACAGAATTTTGGAATAAAATGTTGGACCTGCGATTTGATAAGTAACATAAAGATAAAAAAAAAACTCTTGAGTGTTAGTTGCTTTGATATTAACCTAACCAACATATTATACCTACTGACATCGTGGCATACATCAGATATTATTTCTTCTATGATATACACGAGTTCATCGGTATTTAATTTCGACTGAACGAGTAGTCTAATTATTATGTTTACATGGATTAAACTCCCTTGTTTCGTTGAAGCCGGTATTTAGAGCGACAGTTTCGATTGATTTTTAGTTTTTTTTTAACGTAAGCGCTTACGCCCACGTTCGCCTCAGCCTAGCCGGTGACGTTCCTTTTATTTGCGTACTATGTGTGAGCTGTAGCCGTCTAATACCATGGGATCATTGATCTCCTATAAACAACTAGATACACAGTCTGCTTTTTAAAAATGTCCGAGCGCAAAGAAGGTCCAAACGGATGAATGGACCCTCATTTGCTTTATTGGATATTATTTGGACGTTAACAATGGACCCTTATTTGGACATTTTTAAATTGTTTTAGTAAGACCTTTGTGTATCTAGTTGTTTATAGGAGATCAATGCATGGGATACAATCCAGCCAGTCGATCTGCTGCGCAAAGATCGTATTGTACCGTGTGTAGTGTTTATAATCTGCGTGCCGGCAGCTGCACTTCCGAACGGAAGTATTGGTGTAATACCTATATTTTACGTGTAAGCTGGGCACGGTCTAGAATTTTATGTGTTTTAAATTATAGTGCAATTTATGTATTTGTCGCACTAATCTGTCTATTAGCATTTTAACGACCTGCAAGTTTTTCCATCGATACTAAACATTTAGTATTTTTCAATGACATTCCCATACGTTTGTATCGCATTTAATGGGTTGGATTAAATGCCGTTTCACATACGAAACTTTCGACTGTGTGCCCATAGGTATAAATAATATCAAAGATAGGTATTTCTCGATAACATAGACGCCAACCATTCATTGACAATTATTTTAGAATTAAAACCATAGTCAGCCATAACTTCAAATTATTATATTCATTTTTCTTATAAAAAAGCGTAAGTATTACAAAACTTATGAATTTAAAATAAAACTTTTTAGGAGAAGTGTTTGGCGACCTAGACGACCCTTAATATGGTTATGCGAATAACAGCTGTAAATGTTATGACAAAACATGTTTTCGGCCTAATAGCCGTTCCTACATATGAATTATTTATTTAGGACCACTCGGAGGCAAAGGGATACTTATCTTTATCGTACATAGAATTTATTATGTACTATTGTGCCCTAAAAATGGTTAAATGGTGTGATAAAAAATATAGTTCTGTAAAAGTTCGCACAGTAAATTTTTAGATCAGTGTTACGCATTTGAAACGCAAAAATATCTGGTTTTTTGACAAGTGCAGTTTACAACTGGTGCAGTATCTAGGTGACTTAGTTCTATCTTTAATCTTAACTACTTATTTGATACTTATAAATATTATTTTTCTGTGCAAAATTGCAATACTAGATATAACGAAGTATTTGTAAGGATTTTAAGAGTCATAATTACGATGAAAATTTGAAAGAGCATTCTGAGAAAAGTTTCGATAAAGTAGATTCAGTTTTACCAACCATTATAGCTTGCGGAACGAGGAAGCCTTAGGTTTTATGATTCTTTTATGATCACTATCTCGTCGTATAATAATTTATGATTAGCTACTTCGCCGTCGTAACTTTAGCTATATTATGTACTATTAGTTAATAAACCCTCAGTAACTCAAGGTGTAGGTATGTAATTAATTAATTAATGTATTAGGTCTTTACGATTTCGCGTATGGTCGAAATGCTAGGAGAGCCGAATCAGACGATAGCGGATGATCTTACAATGACATTGTAGAACTGCATAAATTATTAGTCAAAACACATAACAAACAATAAAGACATTTTGGTTCTAATTTTGTTACATTTAAAAAGTTTTAAATCATTGCCACTTGCCATCGATAAAATAGCAAATAAATAGATACGGGCAAGTATTTTTTTTAATAATTTACCTATCACGTCTGACTCAGAAAAAGGCAGCTGAATCAATTCGACGAATAATTCGTAATAAATAAAACAATTGCAGCCTTTCAGTGTCCAAGCATATCGCTAAAGCTTATTAGCTTAATACAAGTTATCCAGCTAATATCTATAAACGGAATTGACGTCGAGTGTACGAGCAAGTTCGCTAAGACTGTGTTCCGTGCAACTGCAAACTGCCATCGTGAATTCTCTGATTAACTAAGAGAAACTAACGTTCTAGGTCGAAAGTTATTTTAGAATATGAAACCCAATTATACGATATCTCTAATTATTGGCAAAAACAAAACACTCAGTTGCTTTTTGGCATAATGTTAGTTGCATGATCAATATGAATTTAATGCTTACATATATAAAAAAATTCAAGCCACTACCTACCCAAAGGATCCGACATTATACATACACCCGATAAACATTACCCTCCTTCTTTAAACAGTCGATTCGTATTCGTAACATAAACAACTCTAGACTAACAAACTATTTTAGCGTCTGCGTAACAAAAGTTGAAATCGTACTTCATGACTTGGGTACCAAAATACCAATTGATGCGGTCGAGTAGTTATCCCAGAACGCCCGACCGGCCATCGTCGAATTTCAGAGGAGTTCTTTTAAAAACGAATAATAGTGGAGAAAAAGTGCATGCAAAATCGAAAATCCAATCAGGTATCAGGCAACTAACGGGTAGCCAAGTTCGCTTGTTTCTTGTTTGCGCAACGCGTGGCATGGTGATGACGGGCGGCGCTCGACAAAGGGCAAATGCGGGCTTGCCTCGCCCTCTACTACGATGAAATCACATTTTAGGTAACTATTGACATATGTATGTATTCCTAAGCCCACAGCACTGCAGGTGTCTCATTTTGTCAATAAAAATGGCAATCGCTATGTGTGCTATTGTATGCTAGGATCTCAGCAGATGGAAGTCCATCGTCTCTGCCTACCCCTGCGGGAAATAAAGGCGTGAGCTTATGTATGAATGAAGTTTAAGCTTTGCTGTCATTATATCCTAATTATTTTCATACACGGGATCACGTTATGAAAATGATGAACAAATTCATTCAATCAGTTCCTTTAGTGTTACACAACAATAGGTAAATAGATGATCAATATCTAATCTTATTGGAAATAAAAATAAATGATTTGATTTATATTTTGTTTACAAAATAAGACACTTGCCTTGATGAGGTGGAAATGATAAGACATTATCTGGAAGATAACAAAAGTTTCAGACATAACAATAATATTCGTCATGCAGCAATGGGCTAGTTACATCTGTCGTAGAACTGACAATAGCCGAAGAGGTAGACAAGTTTTGAGTAAAGACCAGCAACGTAAACGTAGAGTGGACGCCCCCGATCAGATTGAGGTCTGCCTTGTAAAGTACTCATACTCATTTATTAAGATCGTAGGAACACTTCGGTACATTTGATCACGTCAGTAAACTAACAATATACTTAAGTATACAAATAAAAATCCTGTAACAGCAATGCGAAACGTGGCCGGAGAATGGTCCATGTGAGGCGATGCGGCAGGCATCACCAGGACAAACCAGACATTAGGCACATTACATTATAAACCTTTCATAAATTTAAATTAAATTATAGCAGCTGTAAAGAGGCATTGTCATAGTGATTGGTACAGACGTATACGGATATGATATTCGGATTGAGTGACAGTAGTGGCTAGCTCCTACGTTGTCCGCAATAGACTGATAAGGGCTGATGATATAACATACCCTTGACGTCCGAAAATTAAAATTTATTTATGATCTTAAAACCAAGTTTGCCTCTTATGTAACTGACATATTCTTGGTAACCATTCTATCTTTTTTTGCAGAGCAACCTACCAAAGATTACGAGCTTTGATTAGTATCAACATAGATCAGGCTTCAACATATGTATATTGCGATAAGAACTTGTATAGGATGGCTGGCACCACTCAACCCCTATAAGCAGATCATCGTGAATAATTTCAAAGCACTTTACATTTGCTAACTAATTAATTAGAGTATTTACTAGTTCATACATAATTATGAGCATTCGTATCACACATAGATTGTGTGGTTCGCCCTAATGTATTCCTGCAGATTAAACCAGTACAGTGTAATCAGCTAATTGCGGGACGCGAGAGATTCCATGTGGAGCACATTACATAGTATGCGTATAATCAATGCATTTGAACAAGGATCTCGGCAGTGTCATACCCTCCATACACAGCCGCGACCTAGCCGCGGCTTGCGTGCTGCGATCAGTTGTAACGCAGGCCCCGCCTCATTTTCTGGGCATTTTATTATCCAGTGGGCAGCGATCTGAGGCCTGCGATCTGAGGCCTGCGATCTACGTCCAGTAGGTAACGACGGCAGAAACTAAGGCAGGGCATGCGTTTCAACTGATCGCAGGACGCAAGCCGCGGTTAGGTCGCGGCTGTGTGTGGAGGGCATAACACTGCCGAGATCCTTGTTCAAATGCATTGATTATACATGCGTTTCAACTGACCGCAGCCCGCAAGCCGCGTGCAGGCCGCCTGTGTATGTGTCAGGCTTTATGGTGAAGCCTTCTTTCGCAGGTTGACAATTTTTACTATCTACGAAGCTACACGATCATATAGATCTGTTGTTTCACTGGTATAGTTATTTCTTGCTATTTTATACATGTTGCTTTGTTATACATGTATTCCGAGTACAGTAACACAAATACACCTTGCAAATCTTCCTTGTTTGCATCGCAAACGGTGTCAAACAGAAAGTCAGGTTGTTTTTCATTCTCATGGGACGGCCAGTGGTCAGTCACATTAACCCTTTTACAGATGGGTTAAAGTAAACACTACCTCTTTGCCTAGATAAATACATCCAAATACAATGACGCACACAGTTTAACTTTCATTGTAAAAGTTAGTCAAGTGCCCATTAACAAACATGGGATTATATTGAAAACCCCGGTGGCCTTATGCAGTTACATTTACCTCGTGATAAAGCATATTTGGATAATATTTTTAACTAGTATTTCAGTTATAAGTCCATCTCAAGTACGACGAGTTATGTATATGTTATGTATGAGTGACGAAAGTAATACCGCGCTTAATGATTAATTTCTCCTGTCGTTAACGTCCAGTAGGTAGCGATCTGAGGTCTAGGCTGCAGATCACTACCGAAAACTAGACAAAAAGGGGGCGGGGCTTGCGATTTGACTGGCCGTAGGCCGCGTGCAGGCCGCCCGTGTATGTGTCAGGCTTAAAACATCCTCGGAATGGTGGATGTATGATTGCTTGGGGTCTTTCGCTAATCAACTGAATAACAACGACAAAATAAAATGGCGAGCATTATTTTTTTTTTAATGGTCGCCTCCAGTTTCGTAGACATAGGTAGCTATAGTGATGATGTGTATAAGTGAGTACTAAAACCTGACTAAATCCTTCCTTGGACGAATCTAAAGAGCTCTTCAGTATATTATCTCAATGTAAACTCACCTTCACTCACTAACTTATCTATCACGGCTAACTTTGTTACAGGTCGAAGAGTCCTACAGTCTCAAGTTTTACAGCCACAAATAGGAGCTACGTTAAAAATTACTTCTCGTACTTTGTTTCGCGCTACTTTGTCACTATTTATGATATTTTATAGTTCGCCATAAACCAGTAAAAGTGTCATTAGGTGTTAAGTAATAACTTTTACCGCGATACGACGTTACATTTGCGAAAGAGCACTGCACTAAGCATGCAGCCACAAAGTGGTGTAAGTATACAGTTTTGTCGAGTGTTGTAAAATCTCTCACAAATTTATAAAAAACAACGATTGTTAAGGCCAAGATTTAGAGGCAAAAGACAATGTTTAGGTAGGTACATATGTCACATCCTTTGTGGTCTCCGATAACTTAAACGGTTTGATGGACTCTGATGTATGGGCATCGTTAGATTCGTCTTGAACACAGACCACTTACCCAATAGGTAGACATGAAATCAGTACAAATTTGCAAGCGAAAAATTCTGTCAACGATGAGCGCAATAGACGAAGCCCCCTGCTTCGTCTATTGCGCTCATTGTTGACAGAATTTTACCAAGAGCAGGGGTACCGTATTAAATCCATGTCGATATCTCTAGGTTACACGTGTCGCGAAGCAATTTTGCGCTCACGTGCGGGCAAACACGGGCGCCCTCCTGATACAGGTCTATGGGGTAAGTGGTCTGTGGTCTTGATCAAGTGACTGACATAGGTATACCAAAGAGTGTTATTGTTTTTCTAATAGATCACTTGTGATAAATATAACTTATTTCTCGTCTCACATAAACAAACCTTTAGGTATTGAAATTCTATACAACTATTGCCTATGGGGTGCCTAAACTAAATATCCTAGAAATGGACCGTATCTACATGACACCACGTACCATTATGAAGTTAGATATAATACAAAGCCCATCAACAGTGCAGTGATAGAGATAATTATTAGAAATTAATGATATTTTAAAAGCAAGTCCTTTGAATTGTTCCATTTGTCCGGGTAATTATGATGTCCTCCGAGCTAGCGGTAGACAAAGTTTACATGCAAGAGTCGCTCATAAACTCTCTACGATTGGATTGTCTACAGGACAAACTTTGATAGCTAGGGAAAACGTAGTTTAGATATGAAAGTTGGTCCACCGTCTATGTTATGTTACTGACTATTTGTTAAGTTAATTTGTTGACATTGCCTCGACAAAGTTCACGCCAATCTTTAAGGGCCATATTATAGCCGTTACGGCCGGTTGAGGTACTCTAAACCTTCCCTTACATCGAGGGTACTGAGACCATGATCTATCAAGCGGGCCTAGTACGGATTGATGTCTTACACATGCCTTAGACTTTTGTTATGTTTCTGAGGCATGTTTCCTCACGATGTTTGCCTTCCTTACCTAAGAGCGTTCGTACGTAAATTGTCAATACGCCAAATACAGAAATATTGGTGACATGCAAGCACTTTACTAATCCACAAGCCAATTTAAACCTCACAAACAAAGATACCTAGAATAGGTACCTACTAAATAAAGACGCAGACGCTCTAATAGACAGTGATTTACCCTGTACGAGTATAGGTTATTCTCAATTTGTACGCCGAATGAAATATTTACAATGCAGGCCTTCACACCGTCTAGACCTAGTAAATTGCCGAATTAAGAATGCAAGATGCAAGAACTTATAAGAAACCCTATAGAAGGGTCGAAAACTAAACACTATCAAAGAATTGCATAGCAATTTGCAAGCAATTTTAGTATGAAAATTGCTGACTCGAATTCTTGGACAGAGATTATACTAATTGCAACTGTATTGTATGTACATAGTACTAATAGTACTACGTAGTATGAGTATCGCAACGAAGGCGCTCCTGAGGCGATGGGAGTAACTAAGGGCTGACGCACAACGCCGCGGCGCCCGTGGCGTTGTACGCTAACAGCAGATCAAGTGTAACACTTTGGACTTTGGACCGTTCTTATTATCTGCACCGTAAAATTTAAAATCGTACTGAATCATTGATCTGCTGTAGGTCGACCCTAACATTGGAGAGATTTGAAAATTGCAAAGACTGTATTCCTTGAACAGCACTCTAATTAAGTATAGGTACAAAACATTGTCAATTGTCATTGTCAATTTTGTGATCAAGACGAATCATAAATAAACAAATATTTGTGAATATAAATATAGTATAAATAGACACGTAATATAATACCTACATACCATTATACCTGCTTAATTTACCTAGACGAATCTAGCGGTAAGTATCTGATACGTCATCAAAATTCAAGCCGTATTAAGATACCAGTCCAAGTTTTATAACCTTTGTTTAAGCTTTAGTAGCATAGAAATAAAATTAAATGGGCATTTGCTTTTCGTTTTTCTTTCTATTCTAATAGCGTTAACGAAAATAAATGCCACTTGGTTACGGGGACTGGAGAAACCGACACACACAAACATTCGAAAAACATAACCTTTCTACTTCCGACAGTCGAGTAATTAACTCTCACTGCGAACAAAATATCGATTTCAAACTTCTCAAATCGGAGTTTCCGAAACAGAGGTTCCTGAACTTGTAGCAAGCCTGCAGAAGCTTGAAAACTGTAATTGTCTGCACGTCACGACTGCATTCTGTGAGCCGTGGGATAAAGTTCAAAGGGCGACGCTATCGGGCCTTTGTATCTGAGGCGGAGGTGTGAGCTGTGACCGCAAAACTGTGGTTGGTTGCTGGCGGTTGGGTGAGCAATTATGATTGTGGTTGCCCGGTACTTCCTACATATGCCAAATGTAATATTTTCAATTTTGTAATATGTAGTTTTATATGTAATCGATGTATTCCTTTTTTGTGCAAATAAAGTATATTTGATTGATTGATTGATATTTACCGATCGCAAGTAGTACTACCTAGTTCATTTTAGCTCCTTTGCACGAACTACTATCTACCACGGTGAAGCCTGTGGAAAGCTAAGATTGAGGGACACAAACACGTGAAATAATATTATAATTTAGAAACCCTTAAGTATATAAGTATCTCCAGTTACTCAGAAATCTTACTACAAGGAATATAATTTGGATTCGAAGCTATAGTCTGTCAACGTCGTACTTGCCGCGCCTACAGGGTACAGGGGTTGGCAAAGACGAGGTAATACTATATGCGCGTCGCGCTCGCTTGCCCTCCTGGAACACCGCCCGCAGCACCCCCTAGACCGTATTCCCTCGTCCCGCCAACCCAATGTAGCTTTGTGGGCGGGGCAAGCACGACGTTGACAGACTATAAGGGTTTTTCTTTAAATTAGCTAGGTATTTAATGAAATCATAGGGTCCTAGATGGATACTTATTAGGTAGATACAATTTTTGAAGAAATTAGATAGAAGAAAATCCGCCACATTTCATAACTTGGACCACAAAATGTGAAACTGGAGATTTCTGAACTTGGTGGCTCCAACACAGACGGTGAACTTCCTCTCAGGGCAATATTTCCCAAAGTTCCAAGACCTTATATCCTACAGCGGAATCATTTTGGTACGGCAACTTAGACTCAAAGCGAGGTACAGTAGAAAACACGTCAAGTGTAACACTTATATTCTAAAACAATAGGTTTCAAATTTTAAATAATATTATGGTCATGTACAACATGGTCAACAGATCTTCGCAGCACGATCTTCGCCCATTATCACGACGTTGCGGAGCCTGCGGAGTCGAGCAGGTTTGATTTCGCCTATGATGTTGGGCTCGGATACCAGCTCCTCAAGTTCCATCTAATCCAACCGACGATCGTCGACCGGGGCGGACGCCCCAGATACCGCTGGAAGAACTAGGTGAAGAAGAACCTGCACTGACTACAGGCACACACGTGGCGGGAGACAGTGAACAATACCCCTAAAATACAGAATTTCTGGTATGGTGTTGTGATGTTGAACACGACAGTTTGCTAGAGCACGGGAAACTTCCTCCTTGTTCTATGACAAGCCGACATAAGCGGTACACTCGTAATATTTAGCGCCTGTCTGACTGGAATAGTGATGAGCCCAAATTGCGAGACCGAAACCTGAACCGGGCTTATACTGACGCTGGTGACTAACGTCGATATAAATAGGTGTAAGTATCTATTATCTTTAGTATTTTCTAATATGTGAGTCTTATAAAAATAATATAATCTTCATAGTGTGTTCGCCAGAAAGGTTATCCATGGAAGGCCATATCTGTTATAACTTATAAAGGGGCTTAGGGGAGTAGACTTCCGTGCAAATATAAGCTGAGCTACGAACGAATTGACTTTTTAGTTGGAAGCATAGTTGGCATTTTCATAAAACAAATAAATAAAGTTTGGTACCCAGAAATGATTATCAAAAATAACTTCATTCCCAGCTGTAATTTATCAGTTTCCCAATAAACCTGCTAACCTGGACCCACCCTTCGTTTTTGCAAGACTATTTCGATTAAACTTAGCGAGAGCGACGAGGTGAGAAGCGATTAACACGAAAGCAATGTTTGCATTGCGCAGATCTATATGCAGTGTGGGAGCACCTTTTTTGTTAGTTCATGTGCAATATAAGTATATCATCAACCATCGACGAAGTACATACTAGCGTTTACGTTCAAAATGGTTATTTTCCTAAATATTCAGAAGTTTATAAATGTCGTAATTCTCAAAAAGTCTCGGAAGGTTCAATTCCCTAAATAACCAATCGCTATAGTAAATGAATCGAAATATATTTATTAAATGAAATATTTATTTAGTTTCAAAAAGTAATACAGAGAATAATGTTCAGTAAGAAAGTAAGGAACCGATTTATAAAAATTCAAAACCAAGTTGTAATTTATTGAAGTTTTCGCATCCCTACTACGAGGCCGTGATATCTGCGGCGCTCAAAACTTGGAATAAAGTAAGTTCGGAAGTTTCCTTACGAGACGTATAAAGTTGAGAAAATCGCTCATTCATGTTCATTCACAAGAAAAATCTCGTCTGAAGGGATATCTGCTTCATTATTATACGTATAAGTAGACAAACATTTCGCGTCAAAAGATAATGTCAAATTATCTTTTTAATATAAAATCAACATTAAGCAACGTTGGGCGAGGTCAGGACCTGGATGGGTGACACTTTCATCTGAGCCCCTCGTGCCCCTTGAGCACGTTAAGCAGTTGGTCCCGGTTGTTGTCGCTTGACAGCAGTCGTTAGGCCACGTCAGAGGCCTACGGGCGGCCTGAATAACTTTTACAAATAGGTTTGGTCACTAAACCACACGAGAAAATAAAAAAATATAAAATCAATATCCCTTCTGCAAAGATTAATACTCAGACCATGGCGATAACAACTGACATGTAATAAGATCATATAATTCATTTTACTTATCTAAATTCGGATCTAAAATCGCAATGAGCGAAAATGTTCCGTTCTTGGGCTCAATTTGTCTCAATCAGTCATAGTATAAGGTCATATAAGGATAGTGGCTATTGTTAAGTTAGCTATTACATTTTCTTTCTGATCTACTCGTATTAAGTAGTGGTGTAAATGTAAAATAGAGTTGAGTGGCGCGCTTTGGGAGAGGCCTACGTCCAGCAGTGGACTGATACGGACTGATCATGATGATGATGTAAATGTAAATTCAAAAAATATGTCATCGCGCAAAAATTTATACAAACAACGTGCTTACTTGCAATAAACAGATTTAACTTTGACTTTCAAAAAACACAGGACATTCAGTGAGATTGCTAGGATCACGCCTTTGACAATGCGAATCTTGTCATTGTATCTACTTTGCAATGATGTTGTTTATACCGCAGCGGGCGCAGCCCAAATCAAGTGTCTTATTTTGTAAACAAATATGGTCGTCTAATTACCTGTTGTGATGTAACACTAAAGGAACCGATCTAATAATGTAAAAATAACTATGCAATAATGTGATTATAACAGCTTAAAATTATTATATAGCTTGAAATGTTAGTAGGGTAGGTTAATTTTTGTTTACAAAATAAGATATTTATTTTGGGCTTCGGTTTAGATTATTTCAACAGGTACCCACAAATTCAACAAATTGTACCAAAACTCGAATAATTTGTCAAACAAAACAATCCTACTCCTCCCCGCTCTAACTGATTACAAAAGTTCCTGTTAAAAATAAATTACCGTTGGAATTTTTCACTTTGGTAACATTTTGGTGACAGAACAAGAGTGATGGACGGAGGGGCTGAACAGAACTAAGATATGCGTCTGTTTTCACTTCAGATAGGCCGAGATAAAATATGGTTGTTTTATTACAAAGGAAAATACACATGGTATAGGTACTTACCTAGTACGAACTCAATTAGAAAAAAAACCTACAGTAGGTACAGTCGACAGCAGATCAATGGTAACCCTTGCAGTAGGATTTCAACTCTTATGACCCAGATAACAAGAACGGTCGGTACCGTCCGTCCGTTTGTCCGTCTGTCTGTCTGTCAATACCTATATCTCAGAAACACGTAAACGGATTAAGTTAAAATTAATACCAAATACTCAGGTCTGCAATCTCATGCAGCCGTAAAAATCAAACTTCTACGTACATACAATCAAAAGATATGGCCGTTTATGTCGCATTACGCTCGCATATTTGTATGAAAATGCAAGAAAACCAAAACCTATACCCGAGGGCGCGGCAAGCACGACGATTATAGTACCTATTATTTAAGTAAGTATTATTAATTATCTAAGTATTTAAAAAAAGATATAAACATGGAAGAAGAATATAAAAATAAAACAGAATCTTATTATAAAAACTTATACCTTCTTGGACGCGGAATGGGCTATATTATACAAATTAAAATCAACGTCTTGTATAATATATTAATCTAATATATTGATGTAAAATGTAGAGAAAGAAACTTATTTCTCGAAAATGAAAAAGTTTTAGAACAAAGCTTATTTAGTTACCTATATCACAATACAACTTTCATTGTGCCTATAGATACTAAACACTCTCATTTCAGCTTATAAATATTTTTTTACATTGAGGTTGAATTGTTTGGTCAAAGGATTCACTGTACATATTTCATGTATGTTTAAGCAAATGCATTTCAATATAAAAATTTGCATTCGCACAGACATATACAAATACGCTGAGTGCCAATGTCGCTATTCATGGTTTTCACTCCATTACGTACATTTGCAAACAAGCATTTTTTATTCCTTTCAGTATTTTTATGTGCCATTGTTAATTCAGTGAAAAATACGCTTCAATTACCCTCATATATACTCGTATAGTAGACATCACATCAACCTATATAAATACCAATGTATTCTATGCCGTATTACTGTTGCATATACGGTTTGTATGCGCTTGAAATGCTGTCGACTGTACATCTTATTGAAGCACGCAATGGGCAAAGCATTTGTCATTGGCAAATTGTTTAACAACGATGTAAGAAGAATTGACATAGGTAGCATTTTAATTAAGTATATTTTATGAACGTGTACTTTTAACTATAGATACAATCTGATTTTTTCTCGCCCGTTTCTTTTTTAAAATATCGGTCCGGCGTGACGACAATTTGTCTTACCTATATTTTGTACAGTCGACAGCAGATCAATGGTAACACTGGCAGTACGATTTCAAGTCTTACGACGCAAATAATAATAACTGTCAAAGGTAAAAAGTATTACCATTGATCTGCTGTCGACTGTACCTTGATGTGTTTGTGTGTGTACACGAAGATACAACTCAAAAAGACCGCGAGCGCCATCTAGCATTTGGGAATACATCGCTAAGTTAACTTTGGATCAAATTTATATTTCAGAGCCATTTAATAGTCGCTACTAAGTAGCGATTTTGCCTTAACTTTTCAGTGTTCAACCTAACATAGTTTTTACTCGCCTGCCAACGGAGGAGGGTAATGTTTTTAGTCTATAGTGTTTTAGCAGCAGGTGCAGCGGAGAGCTAAACTCAATTGGTGCAGACTTTAGGTTCGAATAGTTTCAATTGTTACAAAATGCAATCAATTTTAATATGCGCTCGACGTCGTCGTCGCCGCGTTCACTAATAACTCTACACATGGGTCTAGCGAATGACAAACAAGGTAAAACTATCTTCTATAAATCCATAGCATAATATTTGAATAGATGGTGATAAGTTGCAGTCTTTTGATCTTGAAGATATCAGGCTTTTCAAATTTTGCGCATGCGTTATAATTAAAACAAATCAATCACCCTATAAATTTCTATTTAATTATCTAATCAAACCTGAATCAATCATATTTATAGCTATTAATCTTATCTATGCTGCAGTTTAACAAATCAATGATATTTTTTATTTGTTGCCGTATAATATTATTTTTACGAAATTGTTTTTAAATTCTATTTACTCTACTAAATTGAATTGGTATAAAAGTCACGTCAAATCCCTTGTGACTCATTGAAAATAACTAGTTTTGAACAATTCCCAAACCAATAACGGCATCACAAAGGCAATCTTGTAAAATAATAAAGAAAAATAAACACCAAGGAGTTTTTGTTTGTTTGTTAGGGTAGTGGTATTTGGCGTTACGTTCCCACAACCTCGTTCCAAACGCGATGCGTTGAACACCTTGAGGTATTAGTAGGTATATGACAGTATTATGGCGGGAGTCCCGCATACTCACCGCGCGCCCCTCCTCATTGGCGCGGTGAGATGCGAAAAGCATTTCCCCTAGTTAAAAAAAAAGGGTAGAGTCAAGTCAGTCTTGCCCGCCATACCTAAACGCGCATCGTTTCGTAAAAGTAAACCAAAGGACCTATACGTAAATTAATAATATGAGTATTACTTGCTACATATTTCAAAAAACATTTGTTTCGATTAAAAAGGTTTATATTTGTAGGTATAGGTAAAGTTTATAATTTACCTATTCCTACAAATATAAACCTTTATAATCGAAACAAATGTTTTTTAAACTTTACTTTATTGTTTTTTAATTCCTGATCTAAATAAATTCGACGGTAGAACAAATGAGAAAAAAAAGTCTCACTAGTTCAACGATCGAACTAATGAATCGAACTAGTGGGAACGAAGGCATATTTCTAGTGAATAATTTTAAAATGTGGACCTTAAATGTAGACCAAAACAGAACTGGTAGAATAGATCCCTAATTGGCATAATGAAGACTCGTCATTGGTCTATTACAAAAGTACTAATTGTGTTAAAACTACAAATTATGTTGACCGAACTAACTAATAGTATGTATATAGTTACAAATAGCCAATATAGATCCACAAGAGTAAAGTTTTAATAGGCAAATGGCCCTGTAAAGCGAGCATTGCGAATTGTAGCGTACACCCGCATATCCGATATAAGCAATGCATATGAATGTTTATCGGGGCAATATGGCCCGTTCCACCATAAACCAAAATTTACTGGACTAGGCTTTCGGTTTATTGCCGCAGTATTTTTTTATTCCATGTCAATAAAGAAACCAATGTAGAGAGTCGTTTTCATCCTCGTAGAGTTTAAAACCTAACATTCTGCTCGCTTTCATTGCAGTATAACAACAACCGCATATTATTTAACTTTAAAAATAGAACTACACTATCGTTTGAAAGAAAAGGAACTTTAAGAGCCTTCCATGAGTCAACTAGCGCCGCCAATCTTAAAAAAATAATATCTTCCAATATAATCAATTTTATTAAAAAAAACTATATTTTACAAAATGTTTATTACGATAAATCCAATTTTTAATGCTTATTTATAATGTGATTCAATTTCGGTAAGTTGTAGTTCGAATAATTGCGAAAAAGGCCGTTTTTGACACATTTGTGAACTACAACTTAGCTTGTCGCAATTATGCCATGTATTGTATATTGAAAAATAGTATTCATCCTAATAAACATTTTGTAAATAGCTTTTTTAATAAAATTGATTAAATTGGAAGATATTATTTTTTCAAGATTGGCGGCGCTAGTTGGCTCATGGAAGGCCCTTAATTCAAATTCAAACGATTTATTGCAGTCACATAGACCATATAAGTGTTAGTAAGGTTCTCTTGAAAATGGCGGGAAACGACGGTTGCAAAATTATTTGATAATTTTTCTTTTAACGTCTACAGGGACTATTTTGTGTTTAATATCACGTTAAATTAATCAGAAAATGTTCGCGAATGACAGTATGGTGAAGTTATTGAAGAATTCAAGCAGGATCTGAAGTTTGGCGCCATGGTCAAGATTCCCACTACGAGCTCGGGAGTGAACGTGACTGTCGAGCTGCTTCGTCCGCAGTGATTGACGCTACGGCGTCTCCTGTGGATGAAGACATGAAGACGCTGCTACCCAGGGTGATGACGCTTCGGCGACTCCCCTGGAGGAAGATAGAAGACTATTTATACATTGAATTTTTTGTAACATGACATTGGCAAATGACGAACTGTCGAGTCCATTAATAAAATAAATAAATAAAAGTGTTAGTAAGTACTTAAAACTATGTTAGTGTTTACATGAGGTGTAGGTATTACGCGCTATAACATGCGACTTAAGTCCGACTCGGAGACCCCAGGACTACTAGACCGAACTTAAAAAAAAATTCAGTTAGGTACATAGTTTTCACTTTTATCTATCAAACAGTGAAAATTATGTTTGAGAAAATCTCAACCTTAAAAACTCTCCTATACCTACACCTTTCTCTGTGTTCCACCGTACGCATTTCTATCTCCCTCTACGTAGTAAAAACTTTTTCGTATAAAATTGCTGGTTTTCTTACTCGATAAGTGAAGCAAGTAGTGTAGCTAGGTGTTGAATTTATTTTGTTGTTAGACCAGAACTTTTACCAGTGTATTGAGTTCAGAGTTTAGAGAAGTTCCTTGTTGTAACTAGTGTTATCTAATACCTCGGGGCACACCGTCCCACGTTGATACTGGGTAACATAAAACTGTTACAACTTCAGTAAATAATGAGCAGGAAAAAAAGACTCTTGAAAATAATAGAGCTAGATTAAAAGGGACATAAGAATTAGATTTAAGAAAAATAAAAAGATCGCAAGTGCAAAATTGCACCTGAAGAAATTAATGAATGTGGAGGAAGCGAGAGTGAGATGCTACTCCGCAGGAAGGCTTACTCCACCTTGGTCATAGACTTAGGTCACACCTTGGAATGCTTCCACGTACGTCACACCTATTAAAGATTAAAATATTACGAGTCGACTTTGGGCACATCCATACTTTTAGTATAGTTTACCAATCACGGAATGTGCAGCGTTTTGAATTTAAAAACGACCGATAACCTATACTAGATATTATTCCTTAACACTATAAAATCATATTTTCTCAAGGCATGTGGAAGTCCATAGTCAGGCATACCGCTTCAGGAAACAGGCATTAATTAGTGTATTTTAATTAGCTAACTTAAATTGTTTTACGTTATGTAGTTGCTTATAAAGAAATAAGGTGTTGAGGTTTTTAGTGCTAAAATAAGGTCAAACCTATTGATCTCCTATAAACAACTAGATACACAAAGGTCTTACTAAAACAATTTAAAAAACGTCCAAATAAGGGTCCATTGTTAACGTCCAAATAATGTCCAATAAAGCAAATGGTCCGTATTCGTTTGGACCTTCTTTGCGCTCGGACATTTTTAAACTACACTGTGTATCTAGTTGTTTATAGGAGATCAATGGTCAAAACGAACTTATAGGTGTCACCATTTAATGTGCTGCTGAGTGTACTCGTACAACTGTCAGCAGATCAAGTGTACACATTTAGACTATGGACCGTTATTATTATCTGCGTCGTAAGAGTTGAAATCGTACTGCAAGTGTTACCATTGCTCTGATGTTGTCCGTACCTATATAAAAACATTATTAACAATGAGTACAGTAGCGAAGTGTGTCCGTGATGGGTTACACTTAATGTGCTGTCGACTACCTACTTGCAACGAAGAAGGTTTACAAGCGTTTAATCAGGATAGTTACCGATATTGGTACTCGTATTTAATTAGCCAATTACAATTACCTGCTAAATCAGTTGCTGTTTCGTCAATATACAAATACAACTCCCAATTAATTCGTATTCTACAAATTAAACACAACTAAATTGTTCATTTTAGATCGAAATTAGATATATCTGCATTACAATATCAATATCAGTGTATCAATATCCAATTAATCACCGTTGGTTTGTACAGTTAATTAATAGAGTATTAAAGAATAAATTAAATCGATGGAAATGATTAGGGCTCACAAAAACATGTTTAATAAGTAGGTATCACTGTGTTACGCTTGATTTGAGATAAATTGGCGATCGGTTATGAAATATGGAAACGGAAATTACAAGGTTCTTAATTGTATCACACCTTTTGTTTATTAAATGGACGTAATTGTCCAAGAATAAAAAGATTTTGTCATTTTCATAGGCACCAAATTGGAAAGCCAGATTGTATTTTACAATTGTGGCAATTTTCTATTTACTTGATTATTCTAAATAACTTTATGGTTTCGTGATGTGACGTTAAGTGGCGATTCCAGAGCGTAGCATGCTAAATTTATCGTCGCTAAGCGAGGCGTCCCGCTCACTATTATATGAATGACAGTGAGAGCTGCGCTTATGTTTAATTTTGGTAACCAAGACAAAATATTGAACTGATTCTGGTTTTAAGTTTTATTATCAAAAGTTTAACTGCAACACCACTACTCCATCCTTATCTTACTTCCTTCTACATCCTTACGTATAGTCATATTAGCATCATTTGTAAAGCGGAAACCCTAGTCGAGTGTCAACCAAAATTGTACCTTGTGCTAATACCCAACACCGTCTGAAATCACAAAAACACCATATTTTGTAATGGCAAGACTTTAGGGCCGGCGTACAACGTCACGGCGCGGCGTGTCACGGCGTCTGCCGGCACCGTCTACCGGTGCACGATGTCATGTCGGTGCCGGTCACAGGCGGACAACATTCGTGCCGGCGGACGGCGCGGCGCCGTCCACTGGCGCGATACACGGCGTCGTCCGCCGGCGCCGTTCTGTTGTACGCTAGCCCTTAGCACAGTCTAAATTAGTAGCTAATTAAATACTTCGTAGGTACATTACATTTGGTTCAATTCGACTTACGCTTGACCAATTTTTTTACACTTATCAAGTAATTAATAAGTTTATGTTACGTAACAGTGTTTATGGACAGCTGTTAAGTAACGCGTTAAACACGAAGTGACGCGAGATGAGGAACAAGATAAGACGAGCCAGTGACATTATAAACACTCTAACTTGGCAACAACTTTTTGTACACAAATAATTATTCTTGTCTAACTATAGTACTACCCGCGTGGCTTCATCATCAGTCTATTTATATGTCCCCACGTTCTGGCAAAGACCTTCCCTTACATCGAGGGAGCTCGGGCAATGATCCACCAGGCGTGCCCAGTGCGGATTGGCGGATTACACATACCTTAGATTTTTTTTCTACGACATGCATTTTTCATTACGATGTTTTCCTTCACCGTTTTGAGACCACTCGATAAATGTACGTAAGTTTTTCCGACCATCTTTTAAACAAAACAACTTTGAAATCTATTCAATAGGCCACCACCAGTGATAAACTCGGACGAACGGACAGATGTTTAGTTACAGAGATAATTATGTATGTACGTGAGTCGTGACATACATGCCTCAGTCTTAATTAATGTAAATTATCTTAAACTTACATCAACCGTGATTAAAGTTATAGTAGGTACTTCTATATTGACATCATGACAATCCAATATAATGAAATAGCTAAACTGACTTCATGACAACCTGTGTAAAGGATCAACCAGAATTTGTATCATATCGAATTATAAATGTACGTACGGTCTAAAACAGAGAAAAGTGTACTGGAGAATTTTTAATTTTCATTTAATCAAAAACTACTTGTGACCTATTGCAAATAATATTTCACTATTACATAGATAAAAGTTAAAACTATGTACTGCAAAAGAATTATTAAAATCGCTACAGTTTTGGAGAAAATCTTAACCTCAATGAGGCCCCTGTATACTTGTCTCTGCAGCTGTTGAATAGTGTAATATATGAAGGTCGTTTAAGGTAAGCATTTTCTCATCGCACTGTCAAAAACGCGGGCAGTCTGTTGTTAAATATAATTTGAAGTAAATCCACGTGTTTTCCTTAATTCTCAGTGATCCTGAAACCCTAGGCTCATATACAACATTGGCGACAAGATACGAACTGGCGCAAGGCAATTTTGGAACGCGACCGTGTTTTTTTCCCATGAACCCATAAAAAACCGTAAAAATGCCAATCGGAAAGATCTACATTTCTGACCCTGAAAACGATAACTGGACACTGTATGTAGAAAGATTAGAACAGTATTTTGTGATTAATGGGATTAAAGAGGAGGCTCAGAAAGTAGCACCCTTAAAACCTCATAGGCTCAAGGCTCATATACAACAAATAGATAGGTAATCAATCAAGTAGCTCTTGTATTCTTTTCTCTGTTCAACTGTACCTCTGCAGGTAAGCGTACGAAAGCACACATAATGAACTCACAGTACTATCTGTGTTCTCACGAAATGCAACCAAACTTTATCTCAACACGTCGGATGAACCGGCTGCATTATTCAAAACATTCACCCCTGCCTCGTGTTATCTTTGCATTGGAAACTTGGCGCCACTCAACCTGAAGTTGGGAAAATAATATAAGTTTTAGCTGGGTTCGATGACGTCATAATGCTGAAGCCAGGGATTATACCTTGTCGTGTGCACGGAGCTTTGTGGAACTATTGTTAAGCCAGTGAGGATAAACAAAGATGTGACTTTGTTGCAACGTGTTATAGACTAGAGTTCAACTGCATCTTCTAATAAGGTTTCGGTCCCTTCGTTTCACTACAAAATCTTTTTAAGCAAAGTTTGTTTACTTCTTTCAATAATGAGGCTTACCTACTTAACTATTTTTAAATTATAATTTAATTTCCATTCAAATTTTATAATTATCTGAGACAATTTTAAAGTGTGACTCTAATTTTAATCTTCGCTAAACGAGGCATAATCATCAATAGTGATAGTTGCGTTTAGGTTTAGGATTAGATTTGGTGGTAATAATAGAACAGATATATCCCCAAGGTATATTCTATCATTATCATACCTTAATTTAAGATCCTCATTTGTAGATTTAAGAATCTGTACTACTACTACTACTCCTTTGTACCTTTCGGGGTAGAGACGCTGGGCCCCTGGGGGCCTGCGGCTCGGCGGCTGGTGAAAGAGCTGTCGTCGCGCCTGCGTGAGGCTTCCGGGGACAGGCGGGCTGGCGCGTTCCTCGGCCAGCGCATAAGCCTAGCCATCCAGCGGCCAGCGGGGGAACGTCGCCAGCATTCTAGGCACACTCCCACAGGATGGGCACAGTTTTTATTAAAGTTTTTTACTTATAATTTTTTTTATTTTGTTATGTATTTGATAATTGATATAGTTATTTAATAATAAACATTATTTATACTGAAGGGATGTGAAAAAAAAGAATCATATCTAACATTTATTTACACAAAAGTTTGGTCCTAAAATGATATCTGCTGGAACACTAGAACTATTCTAGGCAACTCAAGATTTCTCTTTGAAATTGTGCGGGATGACGTCATAGCTTTTTACAACGTAATGTAATGAGTTTCATGTAACATTTTGTAAGCAAGTTACTCCTGCAGCATTACAATATCATTATGGAAACTCGCATACTACGAGACGTGTTTACTAGATGTTCTGAAGACATCGTAAGTAATTATTATCCTAATATACTTACTCCTACGAGTATATTAGAATGTCATCCTATGATTCTAATGTGTTTTTATTGTTGTTTTCTCATTTACGTATGAAAATACTCGGCTCTTTTTATCTTGTGATAGCGAACGTAGGTAGCAATTCCGATTTGTATTTTTTATTGGTCTAAAAATACCTACTTACGTCATTTCTTTTACTAATATATTTCTAAATTTAGAAAAGTGAAGCACCTAGGTACTTTTAGAAAGATACAGATAACAGCAGATCAAGTGTTACACTTTGGACCGCGTCTTATTATCTGCTTCGTAAGAGTTAAAATCGTACTGCAACTGTTACCATTGATCTGCGGTTGTCAGTACGACAAAACAAAATTGTTTTTTTTTTGCAAACATTAAATGTGGTCTCACGGTTGGCGTTACAAGCCTTCTTCTTATATCAAAGGGGTTAAAGGCATGCTAAACCAGTGCAGATGGATGGATTACACCTTAGATTTTTATATTCTCATATGTACATAGTTATCTTTATCTACTTCATTCGATCACCAACACAACATTACATACGAAACTAATACATGTAACGCCCATGTAACCATGAATTAGAACCTATTGTCCACCATTACACGAAAAAAGCATTAACATAACATTAGTATCTATCAATCAGACGCAGTCAAATGCGCACCAACAATTTATTAGCTCGTATTATAAGAAATATGAGAAATAAATGATACGTTGAAGTCTATATTTAACCTCCAGCGAAGGTCTTAAGCTTATAAAGCATTGATTAAATTGCAGCAACGACATAATATCGATTGATTAGGTGTCATAGCAGCATGTTATCAATCCATCGGCATCGGTCTCTGTGTTGATTTATGTTTATTAGTTACCCGTACATAAAGTCTCCTTGGTCATACCTAGCTGTGATACTGGCTGAAAAATAAAAAAAATAAAGCACTGATGACAGCCAATACGGGACATCTATTGTAAACTATTCTGTTGATTTGGCAACTATTGAGTAAGTCGAGTAGTTAGTATTTAGTAAAGTTTTAAAGCTCTGCAAAACGGACCAGGAGAGTTCCAGACAAGGCTCATGGTGGTTTTTTTAATGAATGTATGAGTTTGTATGAATCCTGCCACATAGAGACCGAGCCCTAACGGTGTGGTACCCTTTGTATGGTAAGACTCAACTTCTGTCTGTCCATCTACTGTATATAAATGTGAATTACATAAAGAACGTGTACCTATATAAATTTACTTACATTGACATTGCAAAAATTCTGGTCCCAAACTGAACTAGATTGAAACTGACCATATACATATCATAATTAATATGATTATACTCATAATTCCGTACTGTTATCGTTAACGAATAATTAAATTGTTGACTCTTGTTAATAATTAAATGCGTTTTAGTAAAACAAACCAAAATGACTAGATAATGGTAGCGACATATAATCATATACTCACATAATCATCTGTCCAAAAAACACAGAGATATCTGTCCAAAATTTTAACTCGTCAAAATGTATACCTAGTTTAAATGATAAAACGCATACTTACCAGAATCACAACCTATAAGTAGCCAATAAATTTAAGGACTAAAATATAGTCTATACAATAGATATTAGCATCCGGGTGTAGTCCGATTGCTATCTCACCCCTGCAACTTCGTCCCATAAATTAAGTCAGTTTTTGCTTGCCTGGACAAAATCGTGCATTGTTAGGGGCCCAATATTTAGTGGAATAGTTTCGCAACTACCTCTCATAAAGTTTGTAGCCAGGTGACTGCCCGATAATGGCGGTGATTACAGAAATACTAGATATGACTTTATAACCAAACTTACTATTCCTGACAGACTTCGCCAGACAGATTTGTCGAAGGCCAAGAGCTACTTCTGACCTCAGGGCCATAATGCTAAATATTATTTGTAGAACTGATATTTTCAATTATTTATGTTGACGGAATTGTTTTGTACCAATTTTTAACAACTTTTCAAGAATTGAATTACCTATTTCTATTTCTAGACTCTTTTTAGTGTTCAGAGTCTGTCAAAATGGCATAAAATATGGAATAAAATATTATACAGTTCCATGATCAATGCAAATCTAATGATACCCCTCAATTAGCAGTTTACGCTGCAAGATGATGTATATTGGTTCCTATGTCACTGGTTATAAGTGTATTATGTACGCTTACATGTACTTCAATTAGCACTCATTTTATATAAAGGATAATTCAATACTATGCAATGCTCTTGATACATTATCGTTAATCCCATATCTTCAAAATTCTCTGATCGAAGGATAAAACTTATCTGCACATTTAATTGCGTCCTGCACGTTATCTCTGTTAAATGAATTAGCTGACCCAATATCGAGATAATTGAGTAGGTACGCTGTGTGTTTTAGGCTTTATCATATTTGCATGTTTAAACTTTCGGAAATAATTATTTAAAACATGTTTAAAGTGACCTATCGCTCTAGTATCCGTTCTACTTTAAAGTACGCTCGTTACGTTCTACGTAAAACTAAAGTTTGATTTGAATATATTCGTAAAAACTTATATAATAGTAGTCGTATTCTACCTGTGTTACTTAACTATCCATTATGGCGCGTATTCATAAACGTGATTTAAAGTTACGCCACCGTTTAGGTCCCCTGTATCTTTCTATCTTAACCTTTTTTAACGAAACGAACACGATTTAAGGAAGGTGAGGTTTAACTAGATTTATGAATAACAGCATAGGTATATGTATGTAGAATACCAAAATTAAATGATAATTTTAATCAATGTCGAGCCGCTTATCCTTTCACATTGCTGTTATTTGTGTCGGATTCGCTGTTCCCGTCATCCTCATGTATTGTGAACTTTAACTTGTGTTATTTTAATTAAGTACGGAGATCGGTTGAACTATCTGTAATGCTAAGCCATTCAGATAGTTCAACCGACCTATTGTACATTTAATTTTAGTTTAGTTTATATTTTTTAGGTTAATATTTTTTAGAATTTTTATTGTTGTTTTATGAATAAATATCTCATTTTAGTAAGTACCTAATATGTAAGCGATTTGCAATGCTTAAATGTTTTACGAATTATTACAATCCGATGGGATTGTGCAGAATAATCTTTAATACCGTAAATCTGCAAGTCAGTGATCGGCAGCTCTCTTACTAAAGAGCGAATTCACTGAATTTCTTCTCAACTCTTTTGTTTTCTTTCACTGCTTTCTTCAGCGACGATGAAAAATTCCCTATAGTAAAAAAGTAATAAAGGACCGTCGTTTCCGCCAAAGGTGAATCTCAATAAAAGGCTTAACTTAGTTTTATCTCGGGCATATTATGGGGTAGGAACTTTTGAAAGGGGGAAGTCGCGATTTGGAGGAGACAGGGAAAAGGTGGAACCTTAGTACAAATAAATTGAAATCGGTTGTGAGCATAGAAATGAAAAAGGGCAAAAGTTGAGGTCTGCTGGTAAAAGTAACGGGGATGCGAGTTTCAGAAGATTTGTTGACAAAACAGTTGATTCAAACCTGCGTATCTTCGATCAATAGATCCTATAACAAAAGTAGCCTTGTAAGCTTTTTGTATTAGTCATTGTGTTTTCAATTGTCATTTTATTTTGAGTAAGTACTACTTTTTCTTATTAGCGTTGGCATCTTTTCCTTGCAAAGTGGCGTAAATGTAAATGATCATGCCAGATTCTGCCCCACCATCAACCGCAAGTTGTACAAGATAACGAATTAATGTAAAAATATCTCCGTTTTTTATTAAAATTATTGGTTTAAAATAAAGTTTTGTACAAGTTGCGATTCGAAAAAAACAGCTTAATTAAGAATTCAGAAAATAGTAAGAAATCGAAGCGATTTATTCATTGTTTTTGTTATTCTTCTATAGGAGTTGCGAGACTAGTAGAAACTGATACTGATTATGATTATGCAATATGAAATCTGTAATAAGTCCCCAACAAAATGATAGGTACCTACAGCTTAAATGGTCACGTAATTTTGTAGGTGGGGCAAAGCCCCATTGAAATGTGGCAATGTCTTTTAAAAAAATGTTGACGTGCACAATGTAGATACCTATTTACTTTGTAGATTTACTTGCAATAAGTAGATATATCTTGTGTAAAGTAAAATCTAGTCCCAAGCCTCTTTTATCAAAAACCTTTGACATTCTACAAACTCTATCAGTATAAAATAAACTCTCTGAAATATGGGTATCGACATAAACTTATTAAAACATACACCAACGCCCGCAAGGGGTTTACAAATAGGTTACCAACCTAAAACTTAATATGAACCTATTAAAACTAAGCCACTTTATTACCAGACTTGCAATTACCTGCGACTCTGTCTGGATCCAAAGAATACTTTTTCTTCTTTCAATTCGTCAATACACACAAAATCTCTCTCTCACACACACACACACACACACACACACACACACACGCACTCATAATAGGGCACATTGCAGAAAAATGATAACTTTGACTGAGTATATAAAGTATTAATTAGATAAAAACGGGAATTACCGTGTTAAACATTTATTATTGATGTCTCGATATTAATATCTAATTAATGTGTATACAAACCGTGAAAGTTTAAAAAGTGATATATAAAGTATGTATTTCACATTGACACATACACTTACGACCGATGCACTGCATAATTTTAATCGATTAATGTAATACTTAGCTACCTGTCATTATATTTTAATCATTTTTTTTTTCATTTTTTGATTTTACTATTGTCTTTTCTTTCCCAATGAAGGCCTCTGCAACTTCAAACCTATAGATACCTATATCTAATAAGATTTATTTATGACTGTTGGTTAGGTACTAATATGAAAACTAAGTTTTACAGACAAACAAACGTTGCAATAGCTATATAGAGAAGAAGAGGCGTTTTACAGCAAAACTGTTATAATTAAAAACACAGGGCATTTTTCAGAGGTCTCTCAGTTTAATTAAGAATACTTTTTCCCTTTCTTCTGAAAGAGTTTCGTTCAGCTTAATTACGGTTAATTCTTTTACCCCTCTGTCATCTATTTTATCTCGAGGTATAGTAACAGTTCGCTGTTGTAATTAGCTCGGTAATGATGGGTTTTAAGGGCATGAAACATCCCTTATTTATTAGTGTAATTCAACTTTACTGCCGCTTAGGGTGCGAAAAAAACAATTTAAGAAAAGGGGTTCTATGAGTTTGGCTGAGTACAATGAAAATATGTAGCGAGGATAAGGTTTGGTAGGTATTCACCAGTTAAGACTTAGTAGGCCTCAATAAGGTTGAGATTTTCTCA
Source organism: Tachystola acroxantha (assembly GCA_963506565.1). NCBI lineage: Eukaryota > Metazoa > Arthropoda > Insecta > Lepidoptera > Oecophoridae > Tachystola > Tachystola acroxantha. The sequence goes on from OY735874.1 coordinate 5,426,749, forward strand.
AGAACTACTTGACCGATTGTAAAAATAACAATAAAACCCTTAAAATAACTATTTTAAATAATACTAACCTAAAAATATATAGGTATATATATATATATATATAAACTAAACTAAAACCTATATGTACAAAGGGTTGGTTGAACTATCAGAATGGCTTGCATTACAGATAGCTCAACCGATCCCCGTAAAAAAATATATTTTACTAGTAGATAGTTTATTACACACTATGTAATTGTAAAGTAACTATCAGTCAAGTACTTTCTGAGAAATGTTCGACCGGTACATTGTTTTTTGCGGGGGGGGGGGGGGGGGGGGTTCTACGTTTTGCGATGACATAAAACTAAAACCTACCTACCTAAATATCAAATGGAGAAAAATCGCGGTCGGTTTTTCTCCATTTAATAGGCATTTAGATTTTCGTTTCGCATAGCTAATATGCATGAAAAATTCAAATACCTACCTAATACCTAATTGAATTTACCCAAAATAGCTAATAGTTATTTGTAACATAAGTTTAGTACTTTAATTAAATTCTTCGTTTAAAGTTTCATGCCCTATTTAGGAAAAGAGAAATTCTAAACGGGTTATTATGTTATCTTTATAAGTTTTGCACAGTTGCTATAGGAATAACCGTTCCTAAGTTTAATTAAGTTAATTCGACCGACGTTAAGTTTAACGACGCAATGCTTACCCTGCACTTTGCCATTTTTCTTAGATATTAATAAAAACTTATAAACTGACCTCATATTATTAAAATCCTTAATGTTAGCAAACTTTTTCTTCCTTCCAACAACGTAAAGTTTTAATGGTGTCTTTCCCGCGACAGAATAATTTGCCATTTAAAAAAAATTGCAACTCGAAACCATAAGAGACTTTAGTAACTCACTAGACGTAGGTACCTACGAAACAGCACTTGCCTCGCAGTGCGCCTCGTCCGCCGACCGCTCCGCGCTGTTACCACACTGCAATATCGAAGTGTTACTATTGTTTCGCGATCGCTATCGAGTTAAGTTTTTCACAATTCTTACTGTCATTTCTTTATTTAAGAAAAAATATATTATATTAATAATTCGATAGTACCTAATATCGAGGCTAAAATCATCTCGCTACGGGAAAACAACCACTAAAACGTCACGTTTATATCCAATAATTTTATTATGACCAGCGCTTTTATAATTAATTTTAAAAGTTCATTTGGTTATTTAATTGCGACCAAACATGTTTTGTTTGTTTATGAAATACTTATCTAACTGTTAATAGAGTGTTATAATCGAGTTATCACATGTTGTTGTTTTCATTGACTGGAACCCACTAAACTTTTAGAGATATTTATAAACGCCTTTATAATTACATAAATAGGTTCGTAACGAAAAAGAAAATACTATGGTAGGTATCTCACATATTATTATTTTGAAAAAATGAACTAGAAGAAATTAAAAATTTGTGGTGATTTATGGTTAATGATATTATATCATGGCCATACTTTATTACTCAATTTACGGAACAAGTTTGATGAGGAAGGAAGGTACCGATGAAAATATTCCCCACCGGTGAATAGGAATCTATCCCATGTTAAGTAAACTACAGTTAAAAGACTATGCCCACAGACCACTTACCCCATAGACCTGTATCAGGAGGGCGTCCGTTTCTGCCTGCACATGAGCGCAAAATTGCTTCGCGACACGTGTAATCTTGAGATATCGAAACGGGTTTAATATGGCGCCCCTGCCCCCCGCTTCGTCTAATAGCGCCTATCGCTTGACAGAATTTTTCGCTTGCAAATTTGTACCGATTTCATGTCTATGGGGTTAAGTGGTCTGTGACTATGCCATATTTTGCAACACTATCAAAGTACGATGAGCAAGATAACAAATAAATGTAAAATAAACTCCGTTTTTTAATAAAATTATTGGTTCAGAATAAAGTTTTGTACAAGTTGCGAGTCGAAAAATCAATTTTAAAAGTTTTTGTACGTTTTTTCTTTAGTTTTAAATCGAAACGTAAGAAATTGAAGCGAATTATTCATTGTATTTGTTTTCATTTTCTACTACTCTCGCAACTCCTACTGATTATGATTATGCAATATGAAATCTGTAATCAGTCCCCAACAAAATGATAGGGTACAGCTTCAATGTTCACATAGATTTGATAGATTTGTAGGTGAGGCAAAGCCCCATTGAATTATGGCATAGTCTTTTTGGTATTTGAGCTAAGGAAGTATTTTATATTTTAATATTAAATTAATTACTTTGCAATCAAAAACATAATCTGCCACCGGCAATGTTGTTCTATAAAATTACGAAATCTAAATTAAAGGGGTAGGATTCCTTTGAAATGAAAATTATTCAGCAGTAGGCGTTCCTTTGTTTTTCTTTTTTTTGTATCATGAAAATGTTTTACTTTACGTTAAGCAATAGGGTAAAGGGTTGATGATGTTGACAGCGGGTACTTTTTCCGTCGCTCATCTGTTTTTTACGCAACTTTGCATTGAGAGCCCACCTTTTTCTTGTTTGCTCCTGATTACTTTCTCTTTTGTAAATAGATAAGATACAGTATGATGTATTTTTATTGAAGTATAAGTAAATGTACCCATGCCTAATTAAGTCGTTTGCATTGCAGCTGTGTCTAGATTGCAATCAATGGCACCAAACACTACAAAAGAAACGTAACTATTATTAACCGAACTGTTTCAAAGGTCGCCAATAAAAAAATATGCCACCTGTCATACAAGAAGGACGTGCATGATGAGTAGTGGATACTATTGAAATCGTAAACGATTCTAAAACAATCTTTGGCTAGCCCGTAAATAATAAATGACGTGAAACCATATTATTAGCTAGGTATACTACATTTACGTCCCGCGACTTTGGATGCGATTTTAGATTCGGTATACACACTGACTTCATTCTGTAGGAATATACTCGTAACTCGTAGCATTAGATACCCTAACAAGGCAAATTATAAGCAAAGTTAAATATTTTTATATATAATACGACCAGAATCACAAATAACATTTGAACTTTCCGTATTGCAAAGGTAATATGCGATTATCATAATGAAATTGCAAGCGGTCGGGGCTATAAGAAAAATGGAAAAATTTGTGGCGTTAAATAATATCGTTAAATGCAAAGAAAAATGGCCCACCCTGTAGGGCGGTCGCTCCTCTGAAATTGCCAGTCGTATATTACGCAGGGAATTTTCAATTACGGCAATCCAGCGGTTTTTCATTCGTAATGTGACTTTTAGGCTGCGCCGCGAGCAGTTCATTCATAACCAGCCAGGACATGGAACAGAGACACGTGTTTCATTTATATCTCGTCGGATTGAACGTCGATTACTGGTTATATTTCTTTTTTAAATTGAATTGAAAGCGTATAGTAAGCCAACGGGAGTGATTAAGGTTGAAATCATTGAATCAATGAACATCTGGATTCAGGGCCATTGCACGGACACTTACCTACACATAAAAGCATATCAAGTGTAACACATTGGACTTGGGACCGTTCTTATTATCTGTGTCGTAAGATTTAAAATCGTACTGCAAGTGTTACCAATACTATTGATCTGCTGTTGTCTGTACGCAACTACGCAATTCATTAAAGCAATACAATTCGTAGACTTTTTCACTGTAAATGTCAATTATCCATTTCATATATTCAATTGTACTCGTGGGTACAAATAATTGTATCCGTTTAAAGCTTTTTCAATATTTTTTACTACTTATAATACGAAATTTTTATCGCTATTGAAAATCGAGCTTTTCATGCCGATCGTCTGAGCGAGCTTCCAATAAAAATTTATTGTAATGCAAATTGCATCTCTTTGTGAAGTATGCTCCACTCTGAAATCCTTTCAGTCGACTCTTTATGGGTCCTTCAATAAGTACTTCATGTGAATTGAACGAATTGCTTACGAAGCAATGCCGTTATAAGGAAGAAAATTTCTATTTTGAAATATCGGCTGAAATAGCGTCTCTTCATCCATAGAACGAATTATGATCCTATTGCACATTGGATAAAATCTATTATTAATAATTTTAAAAAGGACCTCAAATAGGATAACGGAATAAGCGGTACCACCTGATGATAAACGGTCACCTACCTAACCGAGAACCATGTACCGTCGGGGACCCGGGGTGCTAGCACGCGCAGTGTTAGCGATCGGCGCAACGCCCGCGGAGCTGCCAACCGCCTTGTAATAAGGTCAGTTTGACAGCTTCTCGGCGTTACGCCGATCGCTAACGCTGGCGCGTGCTACAATGGCCGAACAAAACTGTACATACTTATAAAATAGGAATTCACTAAACACTTATTATTCAGAGTAACGTCGGTAGCCATTAAGTCACGTTAAATTCAGCGTATAATCTCGCTACGGCGGATTCGAAAAAATGAAAATTGCAAAATATATTTCACTCCGAAAGATATAATACCTCTACGCGTGCCTCTTGCCCCTTACAATTTGAAACAGAGCTATTATTCTCACAGTAATTCAACTTTGAATCGCATCTGGTTTCTCTCTATATCTGTATATATCTCAGCCCACATCAAGTCTTATTTTGTAAACAAATATGATCGTCTAATTACCTGTTGTGATGTAACACTGAAAGAACTGATTGATCGAAACTGTTCTTCATTGTGAAAATAAAGTGATTCGATCTAATAATGTGAAAATAACTATGCAATAATCACAGAACAGCTTACAATGTTAGTATAGTAGGGTGGGGTAATTTTTGTTTACAAAATGAGACACTTGATTTGGGCTTCGGTTTAGACAGGATTCGTATTCATACTCGTATTATATGTTTGAGCGTTTTCATAACTAAAAGACTATGTGACATTTTGTTGACCACGATTGAGAATTTGGGTCACTATAATAAACTCTCTTGTCTACAATATAAAGAGATCAAAATAACTAATATTCCCATAGTTAGTTTTATATTTAAATAAGGACTGTAATATGGGTGTTGTAGTACTGATGTATTTGTTCAACTTACATTTACATATCTCAAGATTTAAATATATTATAAGTTACTGAATGTACTTGTTCCGCCTACTGCATTAGTACGAAGGAGCTAATTGCGAAAGCGGTAAATTTAAAAAAAATAGAAAAAGAAATATTTCGACGTAATTAAGCCCTCTGAAATTCTTTTGGGCGTAGAAAAGGAATAAATAATAAACGAAAAACGGCGTAAATCTCCTCGGCTGCTTTTCGAAATTATTAAAATTGTAATTAAAATAATTAGTCTTCTCATTAGGTGCATAGCAGAGAGGCAGTAAAATTACCTTAATTTACAGCTTGAAACGTTAAAAAAGTAGGTAATAAAGGGGATAAGAAGGTGTTTAATTAGCTATTATTAAATGTCGTAAAACAGACCTAATTGCTAGGAACAAGAACATCCTTATAGAAAAAATAGAAAGGTTTTTAATTTCATAATGATTAAATTATCAATCCATAAGGAAAGCCACAGTAGGCACAGTTAGTTACCTATACTTACATAATATAAAAATACTATATTTAATACAATAATGTGCGTAACAAACAGCCTTCGACCATAACAGCAAAAATCGTAAATTGGCAAAAGAAGCGTCAGCAACTAGAAAGACTTTGATTGATTCGAACATATAGGTTGATTAATTAGAATCAATTCCACTAAATTTACCAACTTCCAGACACTTCTCAGACAAATTAACTCACTATTCGACTAAAAGACACGAGTAAGTTGAGTCCGAATGAAACACAATTCGAGCTCGTCTAAAAACAAGGTGGTCGGAGAAAATAATCAAGAAAATAAGTGTAGGAAAAACTGCGAGAACACGAGTAATCCAATCGTTTACATACCTTTGTAACTATTGCTGGGGTAAAAAAGTCGTCGGGTAACCCGGTAATGGCTTACCCAACGTGCCCAGCGCAGGTTGTAAATAAAAAAGGGTAGCCAGTGTTGACAGCGGGGTCTCCTTCAGAGCGCTCCAGTTTTCTGGTAAACTAGTAATCTTGCAAATAGGTTCCACCTTTTTCTTGTATTTGAGATTACTTTCGCCATAGTAATAGTGTCGTTAAGTTTTTGCCTGTTTTACATAGAATCTTTATAGGTGGTAGTAGCAAAATGAATTACTTACTCAATTATACCTTTTATACTAGATGTGTTGTGGGTACTTAATAACTCTTTCTTCTTCTTTACCTGCTGCAAAGCTGTGTGAAATATCATCATCGTCAACCAGTATAAAAGCCAACTGTTGGACGTTAGCCTCGTGACCAAGGTGTGCAATTTCCTGCAGTATCCAGCACCCAGTTCCTGACAGACATATTGCGCAGATTATGCAGCCATTCATCTGATTGGCGTAAGGCGCGGCGGTTAACCGCGCCTGTGGACTGCGCCGTCCGCCGGCACGACACGACTCTGTCCGCCTGTGACCGACGCCGTCCGACATCGTGCACCGGTAGACGGTGCCGACATGCCAAGCGACGGCACGGCGCCGTGGTGTCATGCGTCGGCCCTAAGTCCCGCACTGTGTTTACCCTCCAATCCCGGGACACGGTGTCTCCGACAGAGCACGATGTCGCACATTAACAGTCGATCACATCCGAAATCAAAAATAACATACCGTAAAGTCGTGTCACAGTGCACTGCTGAAAATTTCATCGCACTCCTGATTTCCAATGTGATACTTATTCCCCCAACTTTTCAAATAAAGGAATGATCAATATTCTTGTCACGATTTCTCATTACCGATGGAAAGTATAAAATCTACGATATGATCAAAGTTGAAGACAAGCTCGTATGCTGACAAAACAATGGCATTTCGCAAACTCATTACAAGATTCATCAACAAACTTCCAGTGTTTTATACTTTCTGCATTAGGCATGCTGTTTAGAGAATTATATAAAACAAACAAACAAATAACAAGATTTGCCGGCGAGAAATAAATAATGTAGCGGAAGCTAAGGAACTTTTTAACGCTCTCTTAAAAGTTTTCCTTGTGCTTAATTACATTTTCATTTATCTTTTCTTTCATCCGACCAGTCAACTAAATCTGAAGCGATCCTAAGAAATATTCACCGTGTTTTTGTGTACCTTCCTTAATTATTTATCTAACTTGATTACTTACGATTTTTATGGCTATTGTGTCTCCGTATATATATCATCTTAACATTCATTACTTCCATGTTTAATTATAGGTAGGTAAGGCAATTTGATAGAAGCTTTATTGAATTCCGCTGACACTGAGACCCTCAGCGATGAATCACAGAGGACGCTAATCAAGGAAATCTCAATTAAAATGTGACAATTACATTTTCTTCGAGCGGGGGAGATAGGAGCACATTTTCACCTTATCGCCAAAACGCAGGGAGGAGACAGTCGGTCGAATTGCCGCTGACGTGAGAACACCTGGCTCTTTTCGTCGAAATTAAAAAAGTTTCACTTACCCAAGAACTTCGTAGATCTCGTTCATTTAAATGCTAAGGGATTCTGTTAGTATTCATTGTGAGCTTTGTCATTCGGCGGGAAGTTTTTAACTTTTTTGGCCAGTTTCGGTTTATCGGATCGGAAATTTGCATTTCCATTTTTTGCGTGGGCCATTTGTTTGTGTTTCGATAAGGTGCTTGCAAAATTGGGGACAAATTTTATTATCCGCCACGGGATACGTTAATCTCTAAATGCAATGGACCAAAACACGGTTGACGTGAAATTAGATCATAGAAAAGACTGTTTACTGTATGTAAATGGATAACTTCTTGTTATAAATTTTAAATGCGTCGACTTGGGTGAAAACCTGTAAAGGCGTTGGGCTGTAAACATTTATAAATTAGGAGTACAATTTGTCTCAATGAATAGGTACTTGATCTGAATTCATATAGGAGTATCATAATTCATTCATGGTCCTAACTCTAGCGAAGGCCTATAATCCTGTGATATCGGATATTGCTGATAGTGATGACTGATGACCGCTTAAAATCATTTATTCTTTCCACATTTCAAACTCTATTGAATATTTTCAACGTGCTATTACAGCATTAATTAGCGGAGTTTCATAAGTGTTACGCGATATCAATTAGAGCGGCAAGCTGATAATTCGCCACGTCTAACGTTAATTACCAATTTAAAATGGAAAAATCATGTTATGGTACTGCCACATTCAATGATTCCCATTAGTACCCATCGTATTCCTGATCTTTCGTGACTTTACTGTATATGTAAAATGACACTGGGAATTTAATTGATCGTCCACAAAAAGTTTACTACCTAAGCCCAAATCAAGTGTTTTATTTTGTAAACAAAAACTACCCTACCCTACTAACATTTTAAGCTCTTCTGTGATTTTTGCATACTTAGTTATTTTGGGTTATTGCCCGTGGTCCACCTCGGCTGTTCACCTCGGTGTACCACGGGAAGAAATTTTTTCCCATGGTACACCGGAAGGTCCATAACAATACACATTGTAATACTAAAGAAAATTATGGAATAGTCAAAAATCGATTTACCTACCGAACCGATCATTTTTTTTCACATTAATATAGGTACATATAGTTATTTTCACGTTATTAGATCGGATCACTTTATTTACACAATTATGAACAGGTTTGATCAATCAGTTCCTTCAGTGTTACATCACAACAGGTAATTAGATGAACATATTTGTTTACAAAATAGGACACTTGATTTGGGCTGCGGTATACGTAAAGTCATAATAAGTAACACTTCATACGTTTTTTGCCACTTTTTAGGCAATATGTTGATGTACAAAAATGTACACAACGTGCTTACTTGCAATATAGAGATTTGACTTTTGACTTTGACTTCATATTCTGCTTTCGATTGTCAGACCTACTTATAATCTAGGTAGAGGGAATGGAGTAAAACATATCTCTAATTTATATAAAATCCTCCTAATAGGTAGGTTCTTACATTATATTATCGGTATTTATAGAGAAATACTTTGCACCGCTCTATAACACCAATCGATTGACATATGAAGCGCCTTGGGTGTGTGGGAATTCTAAGAAAGTGTTATCGACTTGTACAACCGCTTAATGAAGTTTATTCTAACTTTCTTGTGTAAAGTAGCTTAACGCTTCCTGCCGAACATACAAAAACTTTGACATAAAGAAAACATTGAGGCTTTATGAATAAGAAAACAAATTTATAAGTAAACAGTGTCTTTATTATTATATTCTCTAATAACCGATAAAGCAATTTCCGTGATATAAAGGTACAAATAACGAGCTATATGTGTATTAAAGAGGCAAAATTGGGTAATTAAACATGGGAAAATGGGGTAAATAAATGTGTGTCCGCCATTGATACGTAGAATATGTAAATGGTATATATCCGTCATGCATAACATTCATATACATTATATTAAGAGGTTTTGAGGGCAAATTTATCAGAATTGATTGCCTAATAGTATCAACGACGAGATACGCAAAATGATGAAGACTACCTGACTAAATTTATTAATAAATTAAAAGTCATCTCAAACTGAAACATCACAAAAGTTATTAATTTAAAAGAAACTCCATGTAATTAGATTATGTGAAGGTACAATTTAAAATTTAGTCTCATATAGCTTTTTGTACCCTTTGTACGGCGCTGGCGTGCGTTGGCCCTTACGCCGTTTGCCTTTTTAGACGCCCGTGTTGAGTCGAATCCAAGTGCGGACGCTGGAGACGTTAGTGTAGACGCCTGGGTAGCCTGCGCGTGCGCAGCCGGTCCCAAATGACACTATTCCCAGCTGCACGCCGTTATCATTTACAGCTGGACCTCCTGAATCTCCCTGGGGAACAATTAAAAAAAAACTCGTATATAAATCACGCTATGAAATATGAGTAAATAGATAAATACGTATTACAAAAGATATACCGACTAAGATCTGTCCCAATCCAATTTTCTATGGAGGTAAACAAACCACTAACCGCACTTACTTAATAATGATCACAATACATTGCTTTAGCCAGCTTTGACCAGTACAACTCAAATGAGCCAGTTCAAAGTGAAACGATCGAAATTACCAATCATTAATTAGTCTACATTGTTTTGGGTGAAATTTCAAACGCCATGTTTGTTTACATCCATGGTAAATTGGATTGAGACAGACTATCCTTCTAAAGGCCCAGCCAAGTATCTGTTACTTTCGTCAACGCTATAGAATAGACAGAAAAAAGCGAAACGAAATAGCAAATGCCAGTCCTATACATTTGTCACTCTCTTCTACTAGCGTTTATAAAAGTCTAAATTAATTAAAAGAGGACCTACCTCTGGATCTCTAGAATAGATTAACAAACCTGACAAGAGTCCTTGCCGCCTTCAGGGACACCAGCACACAACATCCTCGTGGTGATGGATGAGCCATATGCCTTACGGCAGTCCTCGGTTGATACTGTGGGGATCTTCACTGCCATAAGATTCTGGCTAGTGTCACCATTTTCCTGGAAAATAATAATACCTACTATACGTCTATATTAGCTTTTATACCCTTAGGAACAGAGATATGATGCATATAGTATTTAAAGGGCGGCGATTAAGAGAATAGAGAACAAATTAGGTATATGAAGTGGGTCGAAAGGTTTGTGATCTTGTTGATCGGTAACAACGAGTAACGTAAGATCCTCATTTATCTTGACTTTATTAGTTGATAGGATAATGTTGTGTACCTTATTTAAATAATATACTGTCACACTTACAGTGGTAGTTCCCCAACCAGAAACTAGAAGCTCAGTCCCAGGTTCCACGCTGGTGCCAGTTCGAGCTAAACTCACGGTCTTCATGCTAGTTCCGTCCAGGGTCATGGCTCTTCGAAGCCTAATGACCCCGACGTCATAGTCGCTGTTACGAGTATTGTACTGAGGGTGCTGGATCAGGAGAGCGGAGGTGTACATGGTTCCTCCGCTATCTGCGTTTGTACTGCCAGCTCGAACGTAGGCCGTTTGAATTCTGGATTGGAAAATGTCATTTACAATAATTCCTTTTTATATGGTATAACGCGAAACTTTATGGAAGCTGATGATGGATCCAGGAATGAGACTGAACCCACTATTCTCTGCACATTTTTGAAATTAAAGAAGATAGAAAATCTTGAACAGACGTTGTGTTATTTCATCTTTTTTCTTTTCACGTGTGGTTTAGTGGTCAGAGTTATTCAGGTCACTTGTAGGCCTCTGACATGGCCTAACGACTACTGCCGAGCGACAGCAACGGGGACCAACTTATCTGAAGCTTACCGTGCCTTCCGAGCCGTCATTCCATTTCATAAATAGGTAAACATTAAAAAAAAACTTAAATCTACGTAACAGTATTATGGATTAGGGTGCATTATAAATTGGATGAATCTTTTGACAATTTTTAGACCAAGCAGAATTTGATAAAATTGTGTAACAGACTGATCCACAGTTATTCATGAGATGCATATTTCATTCCTAGCTTGCCTGCTGGCAAAACTGTTCCCGTAACTTTTTTACGTTGCGTTTCAACCAGGCTAATCCTAGTCCTGACCATCAGGGAATACTTTTATCCTATGGATTTATTTAGGTATCCAGTAATATTAAAAAAAATATATTTATCCAAGGAAATCGAAGTCCTGATATAGATAATAATATTGAGTTAATGAACATACCCAGTAAGACAGTGGGCAGCCGTGAGGATATAACGTGTGCTGATGATGGAGCCTCCACACTGGTAGTAGTCATTTCCCTTCTTGAGGAGCAGGTATACTTGATAAGGAATATTTTCGATGGTAGTATTGTAGCCGCCTACAATCTTGCCATCGTCCTTTCCTTTAGCTAGGCGACCATGTTTCTTGCTCAGGGTATCTGAAACGAAATTTATACTCTGAATGCAGATGAAGATATGGAACTAAAATAAAATGTGAAACAAATATGAGGATGATAATAAAACTAACAATTAAAAGACAGAGGTCGTTCGTACGTAACTTAGTCATTACGTATAATAAGAATAAAAACAAATGGTCATATAGATTGATAATAAAAATTCACAGTTAAGATTTACGAAATATTAGATGTCACAAATTACGGAAATGGTCTTGCGTAATGTAAGGACAAAGGAAGAAACATCGGCAGTAGAATCTTAAAAAACGAATATTGTACCTTGGCTAAAAGATAAAAACAAGAATAAAGCAACAAAACAATATTTATCCATATCTTCCTGAACTTGAAGACACAATGAGTTCACATTCAGTGAAAAATGTTTAAATACCTTTAGCTGGTTTCAGGACCGTCAGTCACAAGCATTTATGATAATTTCTCAGCAATCATAGCTGAGGGTGATAGATAACATACTCATTGACGGTGATTATTTTAATTTTCAATGCCATTTCTAAATACACCTCAGAGTAATAGTTTATTTTTTTACATTTACAGTCTTGGTATCTTATTTTTAGAAAAGAAATAAAATTGTACGTTTTCCACAGAGAATACGACTGATTAATTAGAAGAAAGAAAGTTGGAATTTTTATCTTTTAACTATTGAAGAACGGTGCGACTTACTCTTGCGATTTCTTTAGGTATCTATATCTCGAGGATTTGTTAGCTATAAGTAGCTCTTATATGTAGGTATTATACGAGTTCATTACTAGTATTTATTGAATTGTATGTTATTGATTTTTGCACTGTATCCAGCAATGATAGTCAGTTATTGCTTTCTGCAATTAATTCATTATCAGTTTTTTGTTGTAAGACGGATAGTATTTACAAAATATAGGTATACAGATGTGTAGGTATATTATACCGTATAATATACCTACACATTACTGCAATATGTAAGATTGATCGTGACCTTTTACCATCACGTCAGCATCAATTAGACCGCAATTAATATGAATCACTAGTTACCTGTCACTTAGAAGAAAATCATAAAAACATGTTCGAAGTGTTTGTACTATAAGATCTAAAGTTCTGTTATAGTCAGTTTTGAGCACAAACACAGCATGAGCTGACACTTACGACTGCCAAATTTGTATAAAAGTGACAGTTGTTAGACCGAACTCAAATGCCGTCAAATGACTATCGGCCGTAGTGTACCTACATTCTTTACTTATATTCATATCACTTGGCATCAATTCTCCATGTTTTATATTTCAATTTAAACTTTTGACGAGTTTAAAATACTGCAAACATTTTCTTCTACTAACCATATTTATTAGACCTAACATAAACATGTCAACATGTTACATTTTATTACGAATTTATACAGAGTGTCCTTGAATTCATTCGACAAATTGAAACTGGGGGTTGTACTCATGATAAATAAAATTTGTAAGCTTTTTAAGTAAACAAAACTGCCAAAAAAATTGAACTGAGTCCGTCACAACCTGTATACCATGCTCGTATAGTAATTTCAGGAGGTTATTAAATCCTAACTCCTGAAGGAACATTTAAATAAGGAAATTAGGTAAGATAGATAATAGTTCTAAATTTAGCCGCGAGCAAAAGCTTATACTTATACATTCATTAATAAGTTCATTTCCAAAGCGGAATTCCTCTTAAAAAGTTTAATTACAATTGTTCGTGTATGAAGGTTTCCATCAGCAGAGAATTAGACAGATTGACGTCAATATAAGTGGTCAATGCCAAGAGTGTCGTGCGCGGATGTTGTGTCAGAGGGTTTAATTACAAAACAAATTGTTTCGAGAGTGTAATACTGACAGGACGTCAAAAAGTTGACGACTATACTGAAGTCGCTGGTTAATTATAAAAATATATATTTTTAGAAGTTCCAAATAAGGTCATGTTTGGGAAATTTTAGTAAGGCATCGTAGCTAAGAGATCGGTGGCGCAGTGGTTGGGTTACTGGACTTGCGATACGGAGGTACCAAGTTCGATCCCCGGCCAGGTCAGCCTGTAACAATGAGTTATCCTCGGGTTTTTTGATGGAAAACTTACGTTAGGTGTAACCTACGTGGAAGCATTCCAAGGTGTGACCAAAGTCTACTATGACAATAAATAAATAAAAAATAATAAAAAATGACCAAAGTGGAATAAGCCCTTCGCAAGCAGGACGCCTCTATTAGCGTCAAGTATTTATAGCGTACGCAAGCAATCTGGAATCAATACATTTGTTAACTATCTAAGATTTTAATAAAACAAAAGAATGAACGATGATTTGATAATGAACTAAATTAAAACGTGAAAATTTAAATAAAGAAAGAAAAGAAGAAGGTGTAAATTTTTAAAAATTTTGGATTTTAAATTTTATTAGCTATTATATATTATTATGTTATTCAAAATACTTGACAATATTTACCTACAAGCCTTTGCCTAGCAAAGGAACGAGATCAGCAAAATCATTTAGTAATAATTTTTTCACATAGTTTTTTTTGTGGAAACTTAATTCTTTGCTCTTAATTTTCAGATTACTTTTGATTTTATTTGCAACAGAAAGAAAGATATATCTCACACCTATTAGTAATTTCCCTAAAATTAATTGCGTCTTTTTCTAGATCTTACGCAATATTTAAGTAGGTAGTTATTAAACTGTTCTGTGATTAATATATAGTTATTTTCACGTTATTAGATCGGATCACTTTATTTTCACAATGATGAACAGGTTCAATCAATCAGTTCCTTCAGTGTTACATCACAACAGGTAATTAGACGATCATATTTGTTTACAAAATAAGACACTTGATTTGGGCTGCGGTATAAATCCATTACTCCTACACGAAATCCGCAAAGCCTAGGAAATTAATTCAAATTTCTGTATCACTAGGCGGTCGGCGGCGTTAGGATAAAATTTCACTCAACACTCTAATCCTTCTTTATCTCCAACCCGTGATAACTTTTAATTGCTTGTACTTTTTTGTTTTTATTTTTTGGGGAAGGATTTCGGTAGACAAATAGAATTTTAACGTTTATACCTATTGTACAATATTAGTTAAATAAAATTCTACCAAAAAGTGTGCAGGTATGTAGTAATAGTTTGCTATTACGATTCTTACAAGTATAGCTTTGTAATGTTGAAATTATTAGTAATTAAAGTTAAGTAGCTTCAAACAAGACATTTCTTCCAGACGTATTAATTCACTAAAAGCACCACTGCTCGAGTAATTTTCTTCAAAACTTTAAGCTTCATGCTAGAAACCGTTTAGAAACAGACTCGCTAAATAATTATATTTAAACTTCCTTCAAAACTGCAGTCATTTTAGTTTCGAAGTCATAAGCTAAAATACACAAATCGCTGTTTTGCTGGCAGTTAATAATCAGCTAACTAAAACAAACTATGGATATAGCTTTATTGAATTTAGTACTTCGATCAACCTGATAAACAATTAAGTGACCACATACAATCATCTTAAGGCAAGGACGGCACAAATATTTGATGACGATAGCTAGAAACAACCAAAAACATTCACTAGTTCCAACATTCATCAATACAAACATTAACTGTCTACATTTAGACAACCTTGTGGACTTGAGCTTATTATACGCAAATATGGGGTCATTCTCTCAACCATTCGCATATCAACTTTGACCCATATGGCAACTAATTTACTCTGTGTATGCTTTACAGGATGTTACGAGTAAAGGGGGTTGAAAAAATAAAATACACTCGTGAAAAAGTTGTGTTCTTAAATGGCTTGAAATAGCAAACAGTTTTACATAATGGGTTTAAGGATAAAAGGTTTTATTCCGTCAGCTAATTTATTTTAGGACTCCTTATTTCCTTATTATCATCAGTCTAGTTATATTGCCCCACTGCTCGGGCACAGACTTTCCCTTACATCGAGGGAGCAGTGCGGATTGGCGGATTTCAATATGCCTTAGAATTTTTAATTTCTTCTGCGGCATGCAGGTTTCATCGCGATGTTTTCCTTCACCGTTTTGAGAGCGCTCGGTAAATGTACGTGAGATTTTCCGTAAAAAAAACCGAGGATAACTCATTGGTACATGGCTGCCCTGGCTGGGAATCGAATCTGGGACCTCCGTATCGCAAACCGCCCAACCACTGAGCCACCGAGCTCTCCTTCTCCTATTTCTTAATATATATCCGAAAAAGAGGGTCAATTGCAGTCTAATAAACAAAGCGACGAGTGTTGCATGTAGGTACTCCATATTTATACAGCTTAGGTAAATGAATATGGTGTACCAGGATCACAGGAGATATAAGTAAGTCTAACATATCTGCACTCAAAGCTGTCTATAAATTTCGGCCTAATCCTTAAACAGACAAAAATCGTGGTTGTAATAATAGGTACTTAAAAATTACTGGGTTCGGACCTGTAGGGATATTTTTTCGAAAAAATAAAATATCTCATTATCTCGAATATGGTGACACTTTTGTCATAGGTAGGCCATCCTCTTTCTCTCTCGTTTTCGTTTGTCAAGTGTTAAGTAGTACACTTTGGGGACACCCTGTATGATAGCAAAATATTGTCACGTCCACAGGTGAATACGGGCCGTGGCGAAGGTTGCAATTGGGAAATTCACGTATGAAATATGACCACGAAAGCGTAGCGTAGCAACATTTGCATAATTTCGTAGGTTAAGAAACCTTTTGTCGATCGCGATAGTTAATTGTGTCTATGTACTTCAATTAAATTAGTTATGCGATAGTATATCAATTACACGCTCTTTATGTTTACGAAGAATTGTAATTGGTATGAAAGTGTTACGAATGTAGGTAATAAAAATAATTGAAAAGTACGTTCTGATTATCTATGCAGTATTTAGGTAAGTAATGTGAAAAGTAAGTGCTTAGTTTGCTTTTAATTCTTGTATTATAATTTAGCAAGTCTTAATAAGTATTATAAAGTCGACTAAGGGCCAAGAAAAGATTCACATAAACCAGTTACAAAATATAAGGAGAGCCAATTTTTTGCTGTTTTACCGGGAATTACCGTGTTAAACATTCATTTATTGATGTCTTATTTATTCCCATTTTTATCTAATTAATATGTATACAAACCGTGTAAGTTTAAAAAGTGATGTATGTATGTATGACCATGCCTTCCTGGCATCCTGTAGCCTAAACGGCTTGAAAAATATTGATGTATGAGGTATCGTTAGATTCGTCTTGATTATGGGAGAGTCAGGGTAATAATTTAATTATTAATTAATTTAGGTTGAAATAATTTCTGCGTGTTGCTAATTGTCTTC
Organism: Tachystola acroxantha; assembly: GCA_963506565.1. Lineage (NCBI taxonomy): Eukaryota > Metazoa > Arthropoda > Insecta > Lepidoptera > Oecophoridae > Tachystola > Tachystola acroxantha. The sequence continues at coordinate 5,443,856 of OY735874.1, forward strand.
TTAGCTAGTCTTATTGGTTATTGTTTTCAATTATTTTACTAACTGACAAGGCAGTAGTTGTTTTAGCTAAAAATCAACAGGTAGGAAATAAATTTAGCTGCTACAGGCTATTATTTCAGTATATACCTATACTTATTCGTAGAAAGAACCTAAATCGCAGTCATTACCCCAAGAAACAAGATCCGTGACAAGCGTACTGAAATTGTTTTAATTGGCGTCAAGAGGATATTATTATCGTCTAATGATGTCTTACGCCTGGGGATACACCCACGCGAAGTTCAGCGAGCCATAACTCTCCGCAATTTCCCTGTTCATACAACAAACTAGAATAAACATAATTAGTTACCTATGTAGAAAAACGGGAAAAAGATATCAAGTTAGACTACTAATTTACCAACGTAAAATTGAATTACGACAACACGTTCCTTTACATAATTACCTAGTACTTTAATATTGCAATTATTAAGGTAGATAGTAATATTTGTAATATTCAAGTTACTATAAAATGTAAAATTAATTACTCGTATTAATAAAAGATACTGTTAAATCAATTGAAAATACCTATATATGATGTCAAAGTACGGTCAAACACAATTAACCTCTCTCTGTTTTTCGTTACGTCTTCAACAGCTGGTTGCCTGAAAGAAATCGCTTTTAGCAAGAAGGCTGCCAAAGTGCATTTTGATGGATTGATTAATTCAGTAGTGAGGAAAAATCTCTAATACACGTCCATCTACTAAACTTCGCGGCATTTCGCACTACGATGCCAATGTGTATTGAACGCGTACCGCAGTCATGAAGCAAATACCCACTCACAGCCCACCTTTGCCTTATTCATGCACAATGAATGACAGATGAAATTTGTTGGTATATACAGAGTGTCCTTGAATTAATTCGACAAATTGAAATTGGGAGTTGTACTCATGATAAATATTGAATTGGTAAGGTTTTTTAGTAAATCAAAATTGCCAAAAAATTTAACTAAGTACGTCACAAATCACACAATGCCCTTAGTAATTATAATAATTAGAATTAGGTCAAATTCCAGTGATACAAATCATTGCAAAAAATTAAAACTACCTTAAAATAGAAAAACTCGAAAACACATCAAATTAATACTTTTTTGATATTAATTATATGAAAAAAAAAAATTCATAACTTGTTTAATTTACTTAAACGCCGTGCAGGATTTATGCATGTCACAAGCCTAACCATCCACTTTGTCGAATGAAATCAAGGTCACCCTGTAGAGGTATACATATCACTTGCTCACCAACCGCTACAACTGTGTGTCACTCGACTTTCCTTGTGGATAAGCGGGAGCTAATCAAGACAGTCTTGTGCTAACTTCCTCCGCTACACTTCCTCTGTTACAGAATAGTTTATCTTTTTGTAGTATAATATTACTATCTTTACTGCGAAGAAAACCCTTTGTTATTGTTTGTATTAAATTAATTTCCTCTCCATCATTTTCATAAAGCAACAAGGATTAAAAAACTAGTAAATCAATATATTTTGTAAGCTGCTATATTTTCTTTCAATGTTGGTGCCGGGATGCTTCTTCATAGTGCATATTACATTAGCATGTGTGAACAAATATAATTAGATAATTATGTAGGTATTTTTTCTTTTCTATTTAAAATAAAACTTATTGTATTTGCATGCCGACCCCGTTAGGTTGCAGTGACACCAAAATGTATTAAATATCATCTCGATGTATTATAACCTGTAACTGGCAATAAAATTGATTTGATTATATGACCTTGAACGTAGACGTGACCTTAGAACGACATCGTGAACTTAGGACTAATCATTGTATTTTAGATTATTGTATATCCATGTTTTTTACTTCATTTTCGTGTAGTTAATACAGAATATATACTAGCTTATCATATGTATGTACTCTACATTTATTGTGTTTATTTCTGACCATCATGTTACATGATTTTCAGACACAGTCCAGCGTCTCTAGCAGTGGTCAACAAGTATATTTGCCAATTTCTTTTGGAAGGCAAAGTTACGGAAAGTACATTCTGTTTGGGATATCTAGATGGGCATGTGGATTCGTGTTTCGTATATATTTATTAACTACTAAAATGAGATATTTTATGAGACTCGTTGTATTGTGGAAAAAAATAGATTGTAGAATAATTACAATACTCGTACTTACCTATATATTTTTATATCGTTTTTTATAATAAATTACACGACTGTAACAAAATTACCCTTTATTCAGAAATCTCTACCTAAGGTTGGCTGGAAGAGGTAGTTATTGTATAAGCGTAATAAAGAATCGCAGATTTTAGGATTCCGGTGGCCTTGGTATGTAACTTACGACACAACATAAGCACTATTATATACTCTGTATCTACTTATCTGTTAGTATACATACGACTGAAAAGCAACCATCCCTTCTACTCATCGCTTTATTAAATTTTAAAGTTATAAATTAATTCTGAGAGCGCTACAACAACTCACGAAACTGTCCGAAAGCCATTAAGTGTCCATAATATGAACGGGTGTTAATTAAATTCCATTATCTTCTACATCACTCTCACTAGATTGATAGAGTAGAGTTAACGTTAACATTGTCTGTGGTCTGTTTAGTTTTAGAGGTTCATCGTAGAAACAGAAATGAAGACGTTGGAAAGACTGGACCTTTCTTTATCTCTTTTTCTATGCCAAAGATAATATACTCTACGTAAATGTTTTGTATTTAAAAAATATACTAATATTGTTATGATTTATATTTATAGGTAGTAGGTCTCCCGTGGCGCTACGAATGGTTACTATATATTTGTATACGTAGTACAGCTAACAGCAGATCCAGTGTAACACTTTGTACTTTGGACCGTTCTTATTATCTGCGTCGTAAGATTTAAAATCGAACTGCAAGTGTTACCATTGTTCTGCTGTTGTTCGTACACGGATAAACAAATACGAAGCGGAAGATATATATAAATTGCGAAAGAAAGACGAATATTCGATCACAATAAAAACTAACTGACTTTGTTAAGGAATATATACCTAAGCTCATTCTTTCAAGCAATTATTAATCATTTTGATATACATTCCCGACTTTTATCAATCATAAACTTTCATCCCGCTGCATAACTCAGCCAATTCATAAAAGCTTTTAAAACTCAAAGAAAAGGGCTGCCCGACTGCCCACTTCGTTTATTTGCGTGCGCTTAAGAGTCCGATCCTATCTTTATTGTTTGAAGGCACTTCGAAGGGCTTTGCTCTACTTACTTACTTAGTATTAATTGGTCTGTTTGTTACAATGACGCTTTTGGAAGCGCTGACAACACGCACAGCAGTCACGAACGAATCACGGCTGTCAGAACTTCCTTCATTTGTTACCGCAAGATAAAAGTTTGGGAACCTTTAGTAAAGATGAATTTACATTAGGCGAACGTTTTGTGCTAATGGGACCATGTCTTAAGTGCATTAATTTTTGACAGGGAAGGCTTTAGCTACGCAAACTGATGCCACGATCACTAAAGGCGTATTGAAACTTTAATCAGGAACTCGGGTATAGAAGTATTGTCCATTTGCTACCCCAGTGGCATTATTATCATCATCATATATATTGCCGTAACGTATGTTTACGTGAGAGATGCGTAGAGGGAGATTTTCATTCGCAAGTGTCTGGGCATGTTCTAAGAAGGCCATATAACCATTCCTCTAGAATATCCCTGCCGGAATGACATCGTAAGCAGTTCGCAGTCAACTTGGCGGCGGTCACTGGACTGGGAGGCAGCATATTCTGTCGAGCCGAAAGAAGTTGCACACGATTGGCGAGCATGGCGTGCTTTGATTCGATCTCTACCTATACCCCAGCAGGGGGTGACAATATTCGAAGAGAAGATCAGATATGTTGCATGAAACAACTTCAAATGTTCCAGTCGCTCTCAGCTCTAGGATCACAATTCCATCAACGCTTCTGCAACATATAAACCAGCCACTGCTACTTCAGCCTGCTAATATTAACAATCTTGGTTTACCGAAGTCACTCATCTCACTCACTCATCAGTGTAAACTCATCTTAAGCAGAACACGAAAGTTTTGTAACTTCCAGTGGCAGTACGTATCTACACTAGAGGGTAGATTGTCATTAAATCAATTTAGAATGATAAATCACGGCCACACCCAACTCGGAGCCGTTTCGTGAGGTGATTTTGGCAAGGAAACCGTGGTCGTTCGCCACAGAAATTATGCGGCGCTGTAAAATGTTGTAGCAACATTTTTGCAAGTTATTACTGCGAGCCAAGACTAATGTCTACTATTGGAGACAGTCGTAAAATGTAACCTGAATTTATAGCTGATACCAAAGATGATACTACTGGAAGGATACCTACGTATATACTATAAGATCACTCGTAGTTCCCGTCGTAGAGCTACCGCGCATGAAGATAAAACTCACTTTGGTGGAATAGTTATGTTTCTACCAATTTTGAAACCTGAAGTATACATATACGGACCTCACAAAAAAATTGTAGAGTGGCTACGAAAATTTATAGAAACTGTTAAATTAAATTGGACAATTTTTAATCCTACAATCTTGTTTCCTTTTGTTTTTCTTCCGTCGCAAAGCCAGTAGCAGTAGTAATGTAACGAAAAAATCGATAGTTTGATAGATCGACCATTACTATGAAGTCCCGAATGAAACCACAACCCATTCACTATTTTTGGTTTTCAATTACATGCCAATAGCAATCTAACTTCTTACGAGTGCATTGTAAATGATTTACTGAAAAAAATCGCTCATACGAGTATTGCACACAATAGAGACACATAAAAACGTTAACACAGTCCCGGATTAAGATGGAGTCGCATTTACAAAAGGGTCCACAAATTCATATTTGGCTTTAAATATGTAGTTACGTGCGTGAAAATATGTCAATTTCTCACCGTTGTTAGGCAATTTATTATGAATTTAGTTTATAGAAACGTAATCTCGGCATCTGTAAGTTGTCAGTTGTCCTATCAGTGTGAGTTTTCTTGCGAGCACAGTAACTTTACTTTCGTGATTGCGTCATAGAAAAGTTTATAATATAATCCTGAATTTTAAAGGGAAACGTTGAAATTTCCATATAAAGTATTCTGGATAGTTAAATTAAAACTTCGTCTATGTAATTATAGCTTTTATAGCAATAAACTTTTCTATTTACAAAGACTTTCCAAAAACTCTACTCTACTTACTGGCATTTTATACGCAACGCGACGGTAACTACTTACTATATCAGATGATCGTCTGCAGTTATTTACTTTACTTACAAAAGTAATATTTCATTTAATATCTCTAAAACGTACTTAGTTGGTTATTTGTTCTCAAACTAGTGGCCCCATACAGCCTTGCCAACTTAAGACGGCTCTGCATCTACGCTCCATTGAGTGAAAACTATCGAGGCACAGTACGACAAACTCATAAGCAATCGTCGATCTGAATTGAGCTGTTCTGCAACAATTGATTACATATTTCACAACTAGGTACCAATTAGGTATTCCAATAAGGACTAGAGTCGTGTGGAAAATTGGCTAGGTCGGAGCTTTTATGCTATTATACGAGTGTATGGTAATTTTATAAAATTGTTTCTGTTTGTACATTGAATCGTATCGTTTTAGTAATTAACATTGTACTACACATCACGAACTATGTTGTGGGCATTTACTTTCAACAGCCTGTTGCTATTAGATAATTATTGAATAATCCATGTTCGCATTAATTGTCTAAGCACCTTATTCTATAAGATATACTGGGGGAATACATACAATATTAACTCTCTCTATTTGTTGCGGGCTGGCTAGAGATTATGTTAGGATTTTTTACCTTTTTACTATACCCTATAATATAGGCTATATTTGGTATGTGCTTTTTCTGGTTTTCACAACATAAACGACGCTTGGCGACTGTTATCTAAACGTGAGGAATTATTATTTCTATCCTTCACACCAGTGTGACAGGATAGTGTGATAGGTCAGTTAGTCGTGCTAATGAGGTGCATTTGACTATAACTATAAGCAACTTTCATTCAGACATTACACCAGCAAAAATTTGGGCAATTTAAAAAAAAAAAATTTCTAATATAAAAAACTAAAATTAACTTACAAAATAAATTAAAACTACCTAAAATATTAAAAAATACATTAAAAACTACCTCCAAATCTACCTAACTAAAACAGTTTTTATTTTATTTTCCACAGACACAGATATAAATAAAAATATTTATATTATTCACTATCTTTTTAACTAGTTACATAAACGAATAGGGCCGAAACGTGCCTGAACAAAAATTTAACTCATTTATGATTGCTGTATGTACCTACTCTTATTGGAAACTAGCCAATAAAACTGTTTACTTATTTAAATCAATACTATCATTTTAAAGCTCTCATGTAAAATTCACCGAGTTAGTAGCATGGAACCTATTGAAGGTATTAAAGAGTTTGTAAAAAGTTCTTCAAGAAAACTCTCTATAGTAGAATACGTTAAAATAGCAAAATAAAAATATGTGTGCTCTTTCTGTGTTTTAGTGTTACCTCAACAAAGTCTGCCCTCAACTAAGCCAGGCCCCCCAAACTAAATTCCTGGATCCGCCACTGATGGCAAATAAAGTCGCGCTTAAAACTAGTGCATAGCCAAAGTATTTGCCACAATATTGCACTAGTTTCTCAACTCACATACGTTATAGATCTGTCGCAAGTTGGCGTTACCACAGAACTTACGCTGATGTGGTGTGGTGACAATGCTTGAGTGGTCATTTTTAGAATTTGATTGTAAACTACTCTTAAGCGCTATTGATTTTTTTGACATTGAATAAAATGTTGAAATATAATTTGGTGATTTATAGGCATTATAATTTAATGCTCTACAGCCCAAACAACGAATAGTGTATTTGTTGTTCCAAATCTTTTTCAAGCCGCTTTTTCAGTACCTTCGACAGCACAAACAGCAAGATTTCTATTTTCAAATAATAACTGTAGAAAACATAGTGGTAATATATTTAACATGCATTCAACTGTACATGAGGAGTTGACACGTACACGCGTATAATATTAGATCATTTACACTAATCTTAGGGTTATTTCATGTATTTTAGGTAATGGGAACACATTACGTTAGCAATGTACTGCATTTATAAATTATATGTAAAATGAAGAAAAAAAACCGTGATTTTTACTCTAGTCCGCTCTAAAGATAATTAAAACATAGCCTCGATTAAGTGATAAATAAAAAGTATCCATTTTCGAATTCGCTATAAAATGCCCCAAAATATTTTCCTGTTTCAATATTTTTTATACATTTTTACACCCTTTATAACCGTAGTAAGGTAGGAAGGTATTTTTTTACAAACCATTTATGATTACTTAAAAGGTATGTTCGCTTAATCAACTTTGATTGTAGTAGGTACCTATTGTACTTTACATGTAGGTAGATACCTACCTACATTGTAAATTACCTGTTGTATTTCTTACAACTTAACTTAAGACTAAATTACACACTTTAAAAAAAATATATTTTAATTGAATGAACTTTTATTTAAGACACGAAGTCCATACAATACGTCAGTAATAATTACTAAACCATTAACTATACGTTATATTATGTTTTATACGTAAGTATAATTTAACATAATTTACATAATACTTAATCTAATCCAAACATGACTTGAACATCTTTTGATTAAGACTGACTGTGCGCTCTCACGCTCTAATTAAAAACGCCAATAACCATTAACGTATGGTCACGAAACAAACGCACGCTATAGCAAATCGATTAACTAAAACTGCCCATAGCTATGGCTACTGCTTTTCTATCCTTAACCTTAATAAGTCGCCTGCGTATAATTGTCTAGGGTGTTAAAGTTAGATTGGCAATGATATCTTTCCGATTTACGCGGGACAGCGAACGCCCGCGGTTTTGGTTTTACTTTTAGGTGAACGTGCGCCCGCGCAAGCACGCACAACTCTTCCGTCGAACCGCTCAGTGTAACAACGACACTGGACGAGAACGAACTTAGAACCTCGATACACCATCCGCGTCAAACGAACGCGACGATCGACTTGTGAACTGTGACTGAACTGTACGAACTTTTCTTGTGAACATTGTGCCTGTGATTTTCACTTGTTTTCATTTCAAGGTAAGTTCACAAAGTAATCTTACTATCTATGCTCATGTGAAAGATAAATTGCGGTGTTAGCGACTCTCTCCACGACAACCGAAAGAAAGTTTATAGATATTTCTCTACGGTTGATAAATTAATTTTACGCTCAAAATGAAAATTAACTGGGCATTGATAAATGATCTGAAGCAATTACGAATGCTGAGGCGCGTTGAGCATGCATAGAGATTGTAACGATCGTATAATTTATCTTGAGCAAATAAGACAACTCCTAAGTGAAAAGAAAGTTTTTTTTAACTCGTGCGTGCGTTTAATATTTTAATAATATGGAGAGCATTTAAATCGGAACTTATTTCGTATTATTTCAGTAATAATAACAAGAGATAATGATATATAGGTAGCTGTTAATTTGGTAACTGTCTAAATGTCCAAAACATTACATAAAAAAGTTTGCAGTTAAGTAGACAACCAGTTAATCAGCCAATTATATAATACAATTATGTATGCGATCTATGTATAATTCGTTAATTAATTATCGGCCAACTGATTGATGTAATTGATCGTGACAGGTGCTAGATATAACTAAGTGGTACTGAAGCGTGCTTGTAAAGCAAAGAGTACTAAAATGTATTCATTACATAGAACATTCATTATTACTTAATTACTTAATGCATTTTCGTATTTAACTATAGATACGGATAACTTTTACGTAATTAAGTGACATAATATTTGTATTTGTTTGTTTTTGAATTTTGTTTTATGATTTTATTTATGAGTTAAATAATTGTTTTTTTTTTGGTATTTGATATTATTATATATTTTATTACTCTGCCTAATGGACACAAAATATTAAAAAATACGCATTTCCAGTGGAGACAATTGAAGGAAAAACTAAATAAGATATTTCATAAAATAATCTCAAGTAATTATAAAATAAACTAACCATGGTTTGAAAAAGTAACATACATTATGTTTTATGTAAAGCTTCATTTCTTGCAAGAAATAGGCTATATAAGTATATACCTACACCTACTTGTAATAAGGAAAAATCACAAAAAGATTTTTGCATTATGATGAATAAGTGAATATTAAAATAAATGGGCCAAACCTTCTCGGAGAAAAAATGTGGATAGAAAAAAACACAAACTTTTTTGGAAAACAGTTTTAAAATATAATAAAATTGAGATTTCTAATTCTGATAAAAGTAACAAATGTATGCGTATATAAATATTATAAAATGGATTACGAGAATAATAAAACTGCATTTGTATTATGAATAATGTAAATATTTACTTACGTAAACCTTTGCGTTTTAAAATATTAAATAGCATGAAGATTTTTTTCATATACCTATTTCGTAATATAAATATTATTTGATCGATTCATGAAATGTCGAATATTGATGAAAGAATTGAAACTGAATTGTGAAAAAATCCCATTAGCGAATACATGTTAACTTGTGGGCGACAGTACCTACCATAAAGTTCGCAAAGCAAATAATTTCAATGTGCAAAGTACCTACTTATGAAGTAATGGAAGAAATGTTGGGGAAATGCAACTGAAGTTTGGAAACAAGTTGCGTTAAAAATTAGCATGCCGGCTACAATTGGGCTTGCGATGGATTTTTTGCTGTTCATTTCGTAAGCTCCGATACGGTTCGCGCGAAATGTGTAACATCGTTGGGGCATAACGAAATACCTATTAACACCAGTTTTAAAATCGGGAAAATGACTAATTCATCTACAAAATGAACGATTTCAAAGCTACGTTGGCGCCTGTAATTGCATAGATAGATAAATGAGAACAATGTACCTATCTGTATGATCAATAATTTGTTGCAGATATTATAGGTAACAAGTAATTCAAACACTGAAAGTATAAATTATTATTCTTGTGTTAAATAATTATGCCACAAAGTTTATGTAGCTTTTTTCTACTCAACGATAAAGCACTTATTAAGGTATTTAGTTCTTTATTGAATCTCTTAGGCTGGCATGGTCACCAAGTGACAAAGGTCTCGACAAAAAACCTAGATTAAAGAAAATGAATCTCAATTTAAAAAAATTAATATTTTTCACCTCTCGTAAAAAATCTTTTTCTACGCCATAAAATACTTAAACCTTCATCCATAACCTACTCATGCATATACGAGTAGACGAAGTTTCTGGAGTACATCGATACATATTGCCAGATTGCTACAAAAATATTTTATTTCATAACAACGTAGAGTTTTTCGAATAAATCCTATCAGAATATAAAACACGTTCTGGATATCCATTTATTTTTATCAAATCTGATATTTTTGAAACCCCCGGATGGAATTGAAAGGCTTCGTTTTAATTGGTAGATGAAAAGCTGAGGTTACGTTAAAATTTTGTAAACTTTACAGCTGAGGTATATTTATAAATATTACAAGTAATTTAACTTTAATTGCATCTAAAACCAATTTATCTCCAAATTACTATTGCAAAACATCAATCACGCATAAATAATCGTTGTATTTCTGTTTAATTTAATTACTCGCATTAAACTATGCGTGATCATTGCCGCCATTTTGGTTTATATTGTGAATAGTTTCTCTTGCGATAATGGTAAAGTATCCCACGAGTCTAAATGGTCTCGAGTGAGGTGCGATCTCCGTGGCCTACAAAATGGAGAAATACTCTCACTGACAGAGACGCAGACGAACGCAAAAACATGAAAGTGTTATGCAATGGTGACCAAATAAATAATTAAAATTGCAAATGTTACACTTTTTAACTTTGATTACGTACATTGAGAGTGCATTATATTATAGAGATTTTTTTTATTGGAAATTAGTTTAATTTTAACGAGTTAGCTGCATTGTACCAAGATTGAAAGTTTTATGTATGTGACTAAAACATTACAATATAGACAGTCATTTTGTTACAATTTTGTAAGTAAAATAGGCGTATGAGGTCGAAATTAACAAAATTCAATAAACGCTATTTTTACAACCAGAACGGCATTGCATATTTAAATTGTCTATGAATATTTCATGCTTTACAATTACAGAGGCCAGCGATGAAGGTAAAAATAGTGATTTGATTACCTATTCTAACGTTCAATTGACTTTTTAAATGTTTTTAAACACAAAAGCATGAGTTATCATGCGTTACACATACGTAGTCAATTATTTCAAAATTACTAGATGAAAGTTAAGATCCAGATAATCTTTGTTTTGTATGTGTGATCGATTACTAAGAATTAGTTACAATAATATCACGCTTAATTTGTAATGTAACGATGTGATGTGACTTTTGACTGAACCCTATTACTCGTAAAGGGGCCGTAACGTTGGATGTTACATAAGAACCTTTAACCTCAATTATTAATGTGACAAGTGTGACTTAATACATTATTGCATCGCATGAATAGACTTGAATCGTTATTACCTATACTCGCCATAGTGTACTAATCGCCCTTAATTTATGATTCTAAAGTTTAGAATTAGTTCAGAATCAAATTCATTAAATACTTTCACAGTATGTTAAAGTTTTAAAAAATCGCCATGGAAGTGGACTGGACCTGCGGTTGTTTACTTTTTGCAAGTGATGATTGAAATATAAACTTTGAGTAACTAAAACCACAACAATTCCGAAACATCTACAGAATACTGACACAAATAGTGGGACAAAAAATGTAACCAATCATATCAAGCGTGAACGTTAGAAGATTTGCAGCGCTCCACTCGTGAAAGTAGTACCCAATAAGTTATTCTGCACACGCGACTGAATCTATGGGCCCGGTAAGGCACACGGCACACGTAGCGGTATTCTGACGCAACTAATTATACATAACGCCTCAATAGCCTCGAATCGACCCGATGAATCTAAGCACGGCGAAAGTGACACGTAATACCAAAAACTATTTTAAAACGCTGGAGGCGTTTTTGCCGTTCATTGATACTTTTTTCGACCAGCAACAGGTGATTTTGCGATAGAATTTGAATTGATAACGGTCAAGTTACAAAACAGTTTGCTTAGAAGTTTATTGAACTACCATTTTATTACGTTTTCGTATTCGAATAGAGGTGTTAGCATCTCTTTTAATAACCAATTAAATAAGGAGTTGGCAGTTACATTTATATAGGTAATTTGTACTATATTATATTCAACATACAATTAGCATAATTTGAAATATAATCAAACAAAACCAATTAAAATTATGATATCTAAGTGTACAAATGATAAAGTACCTAGTGAATATTTATTACAGATCTAACTAACCTATGAGATTATAGTTCTTGGTTCATTCTCGTGTACTTGTACAGTGCATTTCTTGTTATGTAAATAAACAAGATCATTCTTTACAAGTATTTATGTATTCATTGGTATCAGTCGATGTAAGAAGAAATCGTTATTTATTAGCCGTTCAGCACATTTGTTCAAGGGAAAGAAGCAAAAAGGTTTACTCGATGGTAAACGATTATCATCGGCTGTAGGCAAAGGACACATTATTCAGTTCAATATTTTTTACGAGTATTAATTACTGCGTTTTTGTTCCTTTGTAGAATGACAATCGATCAATTATTAGGTAGGTATAAAAATAATATCAACCAATTAATGGCGAACATGCTATCAAATTGATTTTACAAGTTTTTATACTTGTCCAAAACATCTCGTAGTAGCTTCCTGCGTTATTTTAAAAAAAAGCAAAATTAATTTTAGGTTTTTTGTTATGTTATATTTATCCATTATTAGGTATATTATTTTTTAATAGAAACAAAAATCATAAATAAGCCGGTTTTTTCTAGTTTATTAGTCAACTGTAAAAATAATCTGTAATCGCCCAGAAAGATTGTCAGGTAGGTTAATAAACTTGTTAGTAAGAGATATACAGGATGTTGGGTTTTAAAATTAAGATATTCTTTACATAAAAGAAACATGTGCAAAACAAGCGGAGTGTCCTGCTGAGTTTTTAAATGCGAATTTCTTCTCAGCCCATATTTGGGTTTGAAATAAAAGGTGCAGAGATAAAACACCTTTAACATTTTTAAAGCTGACATGAATTGTATAATGTGGAAAGTGGGAGTCAATGCACCCACGGGGTTCAGTGCTCCTCTCAAGCCATCGGGCACACGGGCAGAATGTTAAAATTCCACGTTACAACTATATCGGTTAAATTGTATCTGACAGTCGAGAATGTTGCGGAATTTCTGGAATTTACCCAACGAAATGCGACAGGTAATTTTGTTGTCGTTTTCTTTAAATATGTTTATGTCACTTGAGCGGTCGGTACCTACTCATTTTATATTGTCTACATGCAAATGAAAATGACATTGAAAAAATTCATTGACAAAATCGAGAAAATAAAATGTTTCTTAGTCTATTTTACACTTAGTTGAAAATTATCGCGAAACAAACTGTGTATGGAAATATGTAGTAGATACGGTCGAAGCCAAAGAAAGGTGTACAGTAGAGTTTTTAAGCTTGAGATTATCTCAAAAACTACGTGACCTATCGTAAGAATTATTTCACTGTTATAGGATGTCTCGAGGATGCTTTGAAAGGAGTTCCATGCATCATGAGATAATAATTGTTTACCCACTACTTATAATGAAATTCGGTCCAGTAGTTTTTGAGAAAATCTCAACCTTATTGAGACCCCTGTACCTGCTATAAAATTATTCTATAAATAATCTGAGAGCGCTTTGGAATAATCTATCTACAGGGTGTAACGTAAAGGGTATATGAAGCCGAAGGGTGGGTGTTCAGTATCGGCAACTGAACAACTTTTGTTCTACGACTTTTCGATTTTCGCAAATTTATTTTTTGAGTTTTCATACATTTCGTACCGGTCAGCTGATCGATTTGTATGAGACATTAATTTATTTTTATTTTTTATTCGAAAAGTCGTAGAACAAAAGTTGTTCAGTTACCGATACTGAACACCCTCCCTTCGGCTTCATATACCCTTTACGTTACACCCTGTATAGGATGTTTATTTTTATATAGAATGTTATCGATTTGAAATAAAAATGCCCAAAACTGGCATGTAGGGGAGCAAGGGGCTAGATGTAACAGGGGTAAGTAGTAACAGGGCTTTTTCACTAGGAATTTAAACTTTATTAACTTATTTCTTTGACTCAATCTTATCGTTATAACGCGCCACGCCACGTCATCACAGTCAGAGTTCCGCCAGGTGGCGTATTGAGTGGGTGTGTGCAAGCCCTCCGTTGTCGCCAGGTAATGTATTATTTTGCTTTCGTAAACTTTCGATTAGCTTTATTATAATCGACTAATTGGAGCTTTCTGTGTTTTGTTTGATGTTAAATTTATCTATGTACGATGTGGTGTAACAGTTTTCGAGATTACTAAGTTGATTTAATAGTTATCGTTATAAATATTAAAATTATGCCTTGGGGCTAGTTGTAACAAAATCTTGGGGTATGTTGTAACATGTTACAACTTGCCCCCATATTGCTGTATGTATGTGATTGAAAATGCAATACACCTTATTTTTTTTTTTTTTGAATGAGACTGTATAAGAGAAAGACAGCGGGGAACACAAAGCCAGGAGGTATACGAGTTAGCTGCAGCTGAAGTTTTAGAAAACAAGTGTTGATTACTCATAAAAAAAGTATGTTTCAGTTGATTATTTGATAGATGATTCATTTTATAGAAGTACCTCAATATTTTTGTTAAATACCTGATGATATGTTGAAAACAAAGCTAAATGTGAAGAGAATAAATGATTGAAGGTGTCACATTCTCGTTTTTTATTGTTGTTACTACATGCCCCAATAGATGTTACAACAAGCCCCAAGCACGGGGTAAGATGTAACACTTCCCTCTTTTTATAAAAAAATTAATTCTAAAGAAATTAGACATAGATTTGATATTTTTTCAATTAGAATTAATTAAAGAATGGTTAGAGTACCGATCAAAGTTTAGTTAGTGGTAATTTAGCCAATATATCTCAAGATATATGATTGTTTTTAAAAAATGTTACAACAAGCCCCTCGCTCCCCTACCCAGCAGTGGGCTTACGATATGCCGAATAAAAGAAAAGAATGAGTCGCTATATAAATATAATTTCCCCACTAATACATAATAGACGTAAATGAGAAACCTTACTACTTCTTATAAAACTAAAGAAAATACGTTTCTGAGTGAAGCCTCCGACTCCATACATGGTGTAGAAAAACCAGGCCTGAAGTCGGTCAAGTTGTCGGATGCTTTATGCTGTTCTTGGCATTCCAGGCCTGCCGGCTATGCGTGCATCGGACGCATAATTCTTAATTAATATTGTGCCATAACTATTAATAACATCTTTTACATACAATGGCAGTTTTACCGCCTTGCGATGCGCCTACGCAATGTACTCATTTGTTTTCGTTTATATTTGTATTGGCTTATTAATCACTTATCGTTTAACTCGCAAACAATATGTAAGCATATTATATGCAAGAAAACCATGCTTTGGGAGCTGAATAAAGACTAAAATGTGGGACGGAACCAGAATCTTTCCAAAGTGCAACGAAAGCTAGGGGCGGTATTTTATTATTTCGTATTTTTGAAACACAATGTACTTAATACTTTGTCTTTGTAAATATGAAATTCTGCATATTTGCTTGTGCAGCTGACAGTAGATTAAGTCTAACTTTGGACCGTTCTTATTATCTGCGTCGTAAGAGTTAAAATCATACTGCAAGATTACCATTGATCTGCTGTTGTCCGTACCTACTTACTTGATGAAAGTTTGATAACATTTGCAATGCAATCAATAAATATTTCACAACGACGACGATCGTGCAAATACAAGTAAGTACCTTCTCATAAATAATACTTAAATAAAGACCACTGTCTTTTCGACCATGTGGTTAAGCGCTTGGATGACGAAGAGGTCACGCGCTTGATTCTAGCAGGTGACAACTTATGTAAGTAAGATCTGGTTTGAATTTATCTGTAGCTTAATCACCTACCTGCTTGATAACTGTCCCATTTGATGTGTGAAACAAGTTCAATTGTTTTTGTCTTATAAGAAAACTGAGATATAATTAGGTAAGTAATGTCATGTTACGGGTTATAAACAATAATAAAATGCATTTATGTGAGTAGGAACATATCAGAGTGACTAGATAATAATAACTGTGAACGGTTTAATAGCGAAGAGTCTCGACCAACATCCCAAGAGACTTACTATAGACGTTGGGTCAAGAGCCGGATGCAGAAGGCAGTGCTGCTGGACACGGCACGCATTGTGAGGAGGTTCCTCTCTCTGGGATTCTAACCTCCGGTAGCTTGGATGCGCATGCATCCCGCTGCCGGCGGGTAGCTATTTTTTATATTTATATATTTTTGAGATGTATAAATATGAATTTGTAAATAAAGAAGATAATAATAATAAATTTATTTTTAGTTGATAGTAAAACTTAAAACTACGTTAGTGTCCTTAAATAACGTTATTTAACTAAGTCTAGGGATTTTGCATTCATTTCCACTTAGTAGAATAGAATAGAAAAAATGTATGGGATTGACAAATCTATGCTTTTTCATTATCAAATATCAGTCTCTACTATTTTTTCTTCTATTCCACCAGTTAGCTAGGCCTTCAGAATCTTATCCATTATCATCGCTTAACTCTAAGGAAGGATTTCGTCGTGAGTATAAAATACTACACTTCATATAAACATACGAAAATGTAATTAAACGACAAAAATCTTTTTCTTTGGCGCAACACTCCCCCCTGCCTCGAAAGTAAATAATCTTGTTTGCCGCTGACGTAATTTAAGAGTCATCCGAACGAGTTTCAAGGAACTAAGGTTCAACCACTCGGATTTATAAAACAAAAAAGAAGATGACTGTGCTGTGTGTGACTTGTGTTATCTTGCCCTTTTTATGCAATTAAGGTAGAGATATAACTATTATACTACGTTAAGGTTAACGTGGCCGCTGTCATGTAAATGTTATTCGATCATAAGTTGAAATCGATACCTAATAATACCTATACAAAAGACACTGCAAAAATTTATCAAGTCAAAGTCAAAAAAGTCAATTTGCATAATAATGTTTACCAACCGAAACTTAGAAATGTACCTGCATTTTCCACACGAAATTTTCATAAATTCTAAGCTTCATATCTCCTTATGCATACCATTAATATAACAGTGAATTTTGGTTATATATAGATTGTAGATATAAATCACGTGTCGTAAAACAATGCAAGAAGATAGAGTTCTTAGAACCTCAATCTAACTGAAACTGAATCGAATTAGATAAGAATTCATCTTTTGGTTGAATTGAATTCAGTTGCATCTGAAATGTCGAAAAAATTTCATTTCTCGTGCACTGAAAAACATTTTACGTAGGAAATTAAAACCGCTTGAGCCTTAAGCTTTAACAAATAATTTATCGTGTGTTTACAAGCGATTTGCCTACAATACTGGATACACGAGAATATACTCGTAGTTGCCTCTGCCTCTCGTCTGTTATCTTATTTTTGTGGTAAGACTGTTCTTATTTAATGGACAAGAAATAATCGGCTCCCAGTACTAAAAGACGAGCCAGGCATAGAGTAACTTTTATTTAAAAATCCATCGAATATTTATATAAAAAAAATTGATGTGATGATTCTCAATTTATACTATATTTATCTAGTATTTTATAAACCTGGATTTATGAAACAAGGGTACAGAAAAAGTAAAATAATGATAAAAATATTCATATACTTAACTAATAGTACCTACCTTAAGATTATCTTTATAATATTCTGTTCATAATAGGAACGAACTGTGTAGGTACAATATTGAATACCTTTATAACTATATTACATACTTCTATGACCCTTAATAAATTCAAACTCATAAAACAGTCTTATAAAGCTCTAATGAACCACTTAAAATTTCGCTGCAGCTCTTAAAATGCATGCCTCCATGCATCTCCTTATTTGAATAATTGAACAAGGTGCATCTGCATAACGGGCTATGCAACGTAAGTGAAAACTCCACACCCCCGACCTTTCAATACTTATGTTCTTAATTTACATACATTCATACCTTGTAAGGTGTAAACATATATTTTATATGACTTCACAAGACATATACAAGTTAAATGGCCGGAGAGGTACGGTTTTGATCGTTTCTTCGTTTCATTTGTTCTTTGAAGTTGTTTTAGGTACTGAATAATTATACCTCATATGTAGGTAATAATGGTAGCAATTCTTCGTGTGTAATCTAAGCTTACTTTGACAGTTCTAAAAGTATAGACATTATTTTTTAACTTTCGTGTAAGAGATAGGCAGCATTTTTAGATCTCTCAGATTTAGGTTAATTTAAATAAATGCAAACTAGATTTACCACCAGTGTCTACGAAATAAGGTCAAATAATAATATACGGTATATAATACTCATTATATTGTTGCAAAATATAAAAATTATCCTATTTTATTTAGGAGTAGTATGTACAAAATTTAATAATAAGAATTTGACTAAATTAATGTGACAATAAATTGAAAAAGGACCAAGTACGGTCTACTACAAACCGACGAGCATACATGAAGAGATTGATGAATGTGAAGGAGGCAAGGGTTGTGTGCCAGGATCGCAGCAGATGGAAGTCCATCGTCTCTGCCTACCCCTACGGGAATCAGGCGTGAGTTTATAAATAAATAATAAATTATGTGACATAAAAATAATTGTGAATTGTAATTAAACTATAGGTTGACTTTAATAATAAGGTATATAATTGACAGTACATCAACCTACACAACCATTCGTTTCGCAGCCGGCCTTGAAGAAAACAATTATCTTGGAAGCACCCCATATCATACCAGTTAGCAGCAGTTTCGTGAAATAAAACCGTATTTCAAAATATTATGCAAAAGTTTGTTACGGACATTGACATGTTGTCTAAAATGGCAATTAAGATAGCAATAAAGATTATTTATATGACTTGTTTCCTGGCTACAGTTTTCTGACCTATTTACTTTGTAATAAACGACATTAATATGTTTGTAATATTCTTTCACGAACTAAACTAAAGGCGGTAGATAGGGATGTCGCTAGTAGGTGCGATTATGTGGGGCCTCTAAAATTAGTGCTAAACCTAAACGGAACTGTCATGGTCAATTATATTGTGTAAAAATGAACACTTTTAATTAAATTTTAATCGTGGATACCCTGGAATCGACACAAATCAGTTGTTAAAATATCATAGCGAATGTGAAAAAGAAAGTCACAGAGTGTAATTATGTATACTACCAGCAATTTGAATCATTACCCTCTCTTCTAAGCTACTTACAAGGCTATACTTAAACGGACCCTAACGTATACTTAAAGTTATTGCAGAGGTGCCGCTCCGTATAAAGTATTATCGAAAACCACAATGGAAACTGAGCGATATCGGTAAATGAAAATAAAAATAAAACCAAATTAAGAAGTTACAGAACTTGGAATTTATTAATGAGATAAATATGATTCGCTATTTCGATGATATTATCACGAGAAGACCGAAATTCATTCGTGTTCGCTGAATGTGTTGAAAAAAGTTGTTAATATTTGGAATTTATAAAAAATTATAGTCTATTTTCGTCACATTTTAATTTACGCATGCACCGAGAATGGATGTAATGTGTGATTCTATTTGTTTAATGATGTCCCGGGCCGTATCCTAGTTCGGGCCATGAGTGTGATGTCTTAATTATTTTATTCTCAACTTACAGTAATTACTATTGATTGCCAATATCGATCAAGTTCTACCGTATGATGCGATAACAATTTATTTGCCAGACCTCACAGCAACATCCTTAATAGGAGAGATCAAACCTATTAAGAGAAAACGATGTCACTAGAAACACGCAGAATTCTCTCTAGCCATAAAAACTGCATATTTTGACTAAGTTAGTCGGTGCAAAACATCAATATCTATAAGTGGTTGCAAATGAACGCAGTGCCAACAAACAGGTTTCGCGTCAGAAGGATTTATTTGGCTGAATCTATGTCAAGATCAAGGAGTCCACAAACAAGTTTGTTAGTCACAGTTGTGTTTACCTACGGGTAGCGTCAGTGACCCACAAAAATGCAGTACTCTCTAGGCAAAAACATAAATACGAGGAAATTAAAATTTATTGCAAGAACAAAATAAAAACTGACCCTAGCCAGTCTCGTGGTCAAAACGAATCTAACGATATCTCAAAAGTCAAAGTCAAATTTCTTTATTGCAAGTAAGCACGTTGTATACATTTTTGCACGTCAACATATTTTTTTTCAATTTACATTTACACCACTTTGTAAGGAAAAGTTGCCAAAGCTGAGGAGAAAAAGCGGCAAAAAACTCTCAGCCGCACATCTTTTAAAATAATGATAACACAATTACTTAATAACTAGGTATTAGAATAGAATAGAAAATATGTTTATTGCCATACACCAATTACATAAGCTTACAAAAAATCAATCAAGTAGTAAGTTATAATCTAATTTAGTTATGCTAAGTGGTGTGGCAAAAGGTGCATGTTTCAGCTGAGCTGACACCGAGGTGTGCAGCGCTGTTTTTCGACATGCACCTCTTCCCTGCCTATATACCTGATATTCGGTATGATAACGAGCTTGAACTAAGATAGCCTAGTGCTATCTTCCCTTTGAACTATACTAGGGTGGGTGACTGTGTGTGTATTATCATACATCGAAATCCATGAACCAATTTAGTCTAGGAAGGTCACAAAGGAACGCACACAAAAAGCATTATTCTTCTCCTGCGGCAGCCGGAGAAAAGGTACAATTAGGACGTATTACCATACAGTCCCGTATCGCATTGCACACTTTTTGCGTATAGCAAGGGGGTTGTTTAAATTGGGGGATCATTGAGTAAGTAATACCTACTTATTACCTCGGATGATAAGCAAGGCTTTTGGGATCGGTTTATGTCCACAGAGAATACAAAACTTTTACGTCCCAAAGAGAATATTATATGGCCAGCAGTGGACTGATACAGGTTTATGCTGATGATGAATTGTTTAAATGCAATGACGACATTGGTTATTGACTTTGTATATTCTTTCCGCATCATAAATACGTATCTTAATACGTAAGTAAAAACTTTACCCCGCTGGCTCAGAGACCCGAAGTAGATATTGGCCTCCGCAACGAAAAGACGCAAGTGCCTGTGCCGCACCGACTGCTATTGATGAATACTTAATTATTATAGCTATTATTATTTAGCTAGCGACAAGAATTTTAGCTTTACAAAATTTATGTATTATAATCAATGATCAGGTACACAGCAGTCATACATGTATACCTACCTATACTCCACCGTCACGGACGCACATAAGTACATCAATCTCTGCATTATAAGGAGGAAAACACATAAAAATAACTCAGAATATACTTTATAAAGTTTTTATGGGGTAAAAACTTTTTATCTTTCAAAAGTCGTAAAATAAAAGGTTGTTTCTACGTAAGTCGATAATATTTGTCCCCGATCCCTAAGAGAATTTCCATCGCCATAAAAATATTGCAAAACTGCGAATTATTCAAATTCGTAAAGAAATCAAGATCGGTATCTATAATAGTCGAAAGCATCAATAGTAGAAAATTACAAAGAAGGTTTGAGTAGCTTGTACCTGTATTATGGCTTATATTGCAATAATTTTAGATAGGTTGATGTACTGTCGACTGTACCTAACGCTCGCTGGTTTACTACAATATTTTATTGTTAGTCCGTCTACAAACAACAAATAATGATGATGTGGGTCTGTCATCCAACTAAAAATAGATGTGATGGTGAACTCAAAATTGGGATATTCGGAGAACCGAATTCATCTCGTATCCTTACAAATAATCTGACATCATAAAATTAAAACGTAATCTCACAAAAAACCTTTATTTACTTCTAATCAATACCTAATCAATATTGTGGTCAGGAACTTCCTGGTTATAACCACGAGCTCATCTACTTTAAAAATACATAAGCCGGCAAAAAGCAAACGGACGGGAGATTAAATAGGCATCTTGCTAACTTTGCTAGTATACGGAAATAAGTTAGCCAGGCCGAAGTTGGAAACACAAAATAATGCACTAGAGGCAGTCGATACCCAGTTCCGGATTCAGGTTATTTACAAAGTGGAATAAGAGTCGGTCGTTATAAAAAAAATAGCGCCCCGCTCTTGTATGTACAGCCGACAATCACATCAATGGAAAAAACTTGATTTCAACTATTGACCATAATAAAAACAGTCTAATCCAGAGAAAAACAGTGAGCAGTGTCATAAAAATTGAGATTTTATAAAAATTACTCGACCGCTTGTTAAAAAATACACTAGTGAAATAGGTTAGGGTATAGACTATGTCATTGTAAAAGATTTCAAAATAGGCCAAGTAGTTTGTGAGAAAATCTCAACCGTAATATATATGATATTTTCTCTGAAAACTGACCTGACGTTAAATTTATAAAACTATCAAATTGTTGCTGTAAATCTTTACAATTTGGACCATCATTATTTATCATCGTTTAAAGAATAACTTTTAAAAACTAGTCATCATGTATTAGATTTTGGTAAGGCAGTGTAGTACTCATGCTAGTATTTGCTTGTATTTCATGTAGTATTTGCTTATGATACCAGTTTTGTTTGCGGTCTATAATAATTTTAGCGCCCCTAAGTTTATTAAGGCAGTTAGAGCCGGCCCTGGTTGTTCAAACTTCGGATCTTAATCTTAGTCGAGATTACTGTAGTCTGTTAGTCTGTCGATTCCATTACTTACCGAGTTTGACCTGGCTCACGCCGCGCGGGTTTTATTTTAGTGCGGGGAAGTAAGATGAGCTGGAAACTGCTGGACTATAACTTTTAAATGAGATTGACAGGGGATTTAACGGTTTAATAATGCGAGGGTATTTTTACGCTCCTTGCGACTGTAGGTAGATTATTTTTATGTACTTACATAAAATAGAATATTATGTAGATACTTTCAGAGACTTAATTGGAGTTTAAGAAACAGGGATGGTCTCGATCTAAGAATTAATTTATTGTTCATGTATTTTTAGTTAAGCGCCCTAATGTAGGATAATTGTCTCTCTTTCTGTAAACAACTGTATATGTTTTTACTTGCAATTAAAATCTTTTCATAGTCTGTAAATCTGCTGCGAGATCGTAGTTGCAATTACTCGCGTAAAAAACCTGCTGTATACAACGTAGTATTTTATTTACTGTCTATATATATCAATATGATTCTCGTAAGATCTCGCAAGACTGGAATATATTTATACTTGAAATTAAAATCTTTTCGTAGCAATCTATAAATCTGCCACGAGATTAGATTTGTAACTCGTGCAAAACTTGTAGATAATATACTACGTACTTACAAGATCAGTAAAAACTAGTACATGATTATATAGTATTATTACCTGCACATAACTTTAGCTAAGTATCTCGTAAGATCTGGCAAAAACGGTTGTCGGTGAGCTGAGAATTATGACCGGTGCGCGCACGCAAGCGCCCAGTTCCGGAATGACGCTACTTTCCAATGAAAGCGACACTTGCGACAGCGGCCTTGCTACATAGCTATATAGCTTACTCCGAGTTTACTACAAGCGATAACATCACTCCATTGACGAGTGACATTAAAATATCTGGTACATCGAAAGGATATAAAGTTAAGCACACCAGACAAAACAGCATTTTTATCGCCACAATTTTAGCCAATGAGATTGACATTGCCGTGTTTCACGCATATCAGTACCTATTCAGTAGTAAGTTTTTATTATGAAGCTTCGGATTTTTAAGCCATAAGAAAATTTTAACTAAGGAAACAATATTTTTAACTAACTTTGACGTGTTTTAAAGTATACCACAGCCCGGATCAAGTGTCTTATTTTGAAAACAAATATGATCATATCTGTTCTGATGTAACACTGAAGGAACTGATTGATCGAACCTGTTCATCATTGTGAAAATAAAGTAATCCGATCTAATAATGTGAAAATAACTATGCAATAATCACAGAACGGCTAAAAATATTAGTAGGGTAGTTTTTGTTTACAAAATAAGACATTTGATCTGGGCTTCGGTTTAGCCGCTATCTCTATCGTAACTTTAGTTGACAGAAAAGGATGTCTCTAAATTCGAACTGGGGGTTGTACTCATGATAAATATTAAATTGGTAAAGTTTTTATAGTAAATCAAAACCACAAAAAAAAATTAACTAATTAGGTACGTCACAAGTCAATGTCCTTTAGGTCAAATTCTAATAAAAGAAATAGTTTCAAGATATTAAAAATACCTTAAAACATAAAAACTCCAAAGGACAGTAACGATTCACATCAAATTAATAATTTTATTTTTCCCCAAGTTGTTTAATTTACTCAATCGCCGTGCAGAAATGTATGTCACAAGCTTAATTTTGTCGAATAAATTCAAGGCCACCCAAGATCCCTCATGTTTAGTTGAAATTAGAAACCACAAACCAAAATTACAAGCAACTGAACGACAGAAATCAATATTTCACTAGACTTCAAGTGATTGGCTCGGCCATTGCTGTCAGACTTGTCTATACCTCGTCCGACAGTCGTTTGGCAGGGGTGTATCTGTATATCCAGTTGTTCGATACGGCCAAAAGCCAGGTAGTTTTGCCCGCTCTTTGGCACACAAATGCCATACTGTGCGGTTTAAATACGCATTGGGAAGATAATTAGAAAATCGGGCCGTATCAGTGGAACAACTTCTGGGGCAGTCGGGCAATAACAGAGGTTTGCATGAAATGTCGTAGTAGATATCCTTTATTTAATATTGGATAGAGATCATGTCCGTAAATTAAGACAATTCAAGCCATGCATCACACATTATTCTATTATTTTTACCCGACAGCCCCAAAAGGAGGGTAATGTTTTTCGGGTGTATGTATGTATGTCCATTCCTTCCTGCCATCCTGTAGCCTAAACGGCTTGATGGATATTGGTGTATGAGGTATCATTAGATTCGTCTTGATTACGGGAGTGTCATAGGGTATAAAAATATAATCAAATGGGGATAGATTTTTTGCAGTCGGGTTTTGTGTTTCTTGAAATAATTTAAATACTAATTTTAGCACTAGTTTAGTGTAAAACGGTTTTTTGTATTAAAACATCGATGTAAACTGAATAAAAGTAGAATTTTATAACATTTATTTGCCACAATAATAAAAATTAAAAATAACTAATACAAAATAAATAAATACTAATTAGGTGTAGCCTAACATTGTCGTTTTTTTTTTCTTAAAGATACCTACCATAAAAATCCATACTAAGTTTGTTTTACTAAAAAGTAGACTTGCAACGAATAGTATATTCGGCAGGTTCCCTGGCCGAATAGCCGAATATTCGGCAAAAATATTCGGCCGGCTTGGCGCCGTTTGTGTTCTCTCCTGTCGAGAGCGTAGTTTCATTTTACATGCTTAATCTCATTGCGCAACGTAAATATTATCTGTCTTTCGTCGGGTCGTATTGAGTTAAGTAGTTAAAGATTGAAGTTTTGCGCCTAATCCATCATGGCCTCTAAGTCACCTATATAGGTGACTTCTTTTTAGAGTCCATATGGACATTATTGGACATATTTTGACGACGATGAAAATGATCCCAAAACTGTCGTGTGTAATTTGTGCAAAACAAAAATTTCACGTGTTGGAGTGGGCAAGAAGGCGACTACATCAGACTGGATCGATGCTAATGCGAAAGAAAATTAATAAAACATTTTGTAATACAATTAGTCAATCGTTTTGTATTAAGCATTTATCCAACTACAAAAAATATTAGGTATTCGGTATTCGGCCGAATAGTGCGTAGGTATTCGGTATTCGGCCGAATAGGACAAAAGTGGCCGAATAGGCCGAATACCGAATAGTTGCCGAATATTCGTTGCAAGCCTACTAAAAAGGGATAAAACAATAATTTAACTATTAATATATCTGATGATAGTGGGATTTAAAAAAAAAACTATTTTCAGATGCCTCTTCAGCATGATTATGTGAGTCGATTTAGGCGAACAAAATGTCAACTACCTCAGAATACATCCCTGGTATTCGCTTACCAAAACAAAGCTAGTCTGGACCTCGGTATGTCCGCCCCCAGTGCGTCGTGAGACTTAATCAGACTGGCTTAAAGTGCACTCGAGTCCGCACAGGCTCTTAGCTGGTAGCCAGTAGCTAGCCACTAGCTGCAAGTACTGGCTCCAGTAGCGCAGTTGATTAAAACTGGGAGCAAAACGTACTAAACTGGCCACTTATTAGACTTAACGACCTCTTAACAGTCGCAAGACGGCTATATGAGCTTCGTCGCCGTGTTGATAGTTTTAAGTAAACTGAAAACGGTTTTCAGCTGAAATGGAGACGATGTTTATTTTTGGAAAAGAAATAAGCAAGAAGTGATAATAAAATGTAACATACCTGTTTCACTGTTTTTGTACTGAACTGATAGTCTGGTAGATGCATTTTCTGCAGTTTTAAGTGTTTTTTAGGGTTCCGTGCCTCAAAAAGAAAAAACGGAACCCTTATAGGATCACTTTGTTGTCCTTCTGTCTTTTTTTTTTTTAATTGTACGTACAGGCGACAGTAGATCAATGGTAACACTTGCAGTATGATTTTAAGTCTTACGACGCAAATAATAAGAACGGTCCAAAGTTCAAAGTGTTACCATTGCTCTGCTGTCGACTGTACTTTTAAGTTTTACATTATTTTGTCTCGATTATTAAAATTACAACAATGACGTTTGATTATTGTCCAATAAATAAAATTAACACCAATGGTTATTTTCAAATAAAATATGTATTTACTTAACCATTATGTATTTTACAAGTATTTATTTACTTGTACGCATTATTAACTGTGTATTCCTTGACCTAAATCGTATTGTAATTTTCCTTTTAAGTCTACAGTATAGTAGCGTTATGATTTTTAATGATCATTAGGTTCATTACGGTGGCACTTTTTAATGATAATTCTTTGCACTGTTTATGTTATGAGTTGTTCAAAAGGTTATTTGTAAGTCTAATAGTAAATAATATAAACGACATAGGCAATATTAATTTGTGGGGATAAAGGTTTTGTTGTGCAATAAGTACTTGAAATACTTCAATTAGGTAATATTATTAACGACAAAATCATGTAACATAAGTACAATTATTAATGATTTTAACGACTGAAAAACATTAATTGAATTACAAACCCATTTGATTTCTTATTTATTTATAGACAATAAAGCGATTCAATTATTGATTAATAACAAAAGTCAATGACTTCAAAAACTAATGAAGATATTTAAATGTTTCTTTCGAGTGATACTGAGTGGTATAAACCTGTGTGTGTGTGTGTGTGTGTGTGTGTGTGTGTGTGTGTGTGTGTGTGTGTGTGTGTGTCCAATAAAACACATCATTTCGCACTTTGTTTATATAGTAAATATAACCATCCAATATCAATTGCTCCTTTCCGTTTCGAGATAACACAATTTCGCACGAAGACATGATTTTAAAGCATAACGCAATTAAAACACATATGAGCAATGTACTACTCTGCCTCCGATATAAATTGAAACAATGACTAATATGACAATAACAATATAAAAGTACCCTCATTTATGGGATGCCGAGTAATATGAAGTAAGTTTGTCGTCACAGAGGGCGCCTCTGAGCAATACAACAACGGGTCCGTGTTTACATTTAATTTGAAATATGAAAGTGAAATTACAAAAATACTAAATAAATTAATTGGGTACTTAATTATGTAAATTTTATTACCTATACAATTCAAGGGATTATTATTCCGGTAGAATGTTCTGTTACAAAAATCTGTCGAAGTAGAGGTCATTCGAAGGTGTGTGTTGTCTAAGTATTGTCTGTCGAAGCAATGACTTGTCGATCTATGTGTTTTCGGAGTTCGGAACGTGTCGAAATAATGTACTGTAGAAATTCAGTCCGCAAGTCCTAATAATTGATACGAAACCATTGATCTCCTATAAACAACTAGATACACAAAGGTCTTACTAAAACAATTTAAAAAACGTCCAAATAAGGGTCCATTGTTAACGTCCAAATAATGTCCAATAAAGCAAATGAGGAACCATTCATCCGTTTGGACCTTCTTTGAGCTCGGACATTTTAGAAGGCAGACTGTGTATCTAGTTGTTTATAGGAGATCAATGTACGAAACTCTATCACAAATGACGTTTCTGTTGTGTATTTTATAATTTGAAGAATAACAGTTCTAAAAGTAAATAAAGTAAGGAGACAGTATTTTTAAACCTATCTGTTAGGGTAATTTAAAAGAAAATTACTACCAATTAACTATCCCTTATTTGAAACTAAGTATTCCTCAATGTAAACAGTTACTCGAACGCAATGAATTCGCAATGAATGAAGTATTGGGCGACGTTATACAATGATTGCGGCGCCCGCGCCGATTACTCCGCTTGATGCAAATGACGGCAATGACACTTGCGTAACTTCCGCTTTTGTTTTTATTTTGTTGGCAGATTGACGAACTCTGCTGATAATATGCAGTGGAACTGGTTCTATTTTTAACCGACTGTCTAAAGGAGGAGGGCAGTTTTTTTGAGATAGTAGTTTGTAGATTTATTTATGGCCTTCTAAACGGCTTGATGGATTTTGATATATGAAGTACCGTTAGATTCATCTTGATTGATCATGGAAATTCGCTTTTGTTTTGTTTTTGTAGTAATTCACTTGTTTCCTTAATGTATGCCGATTATACTTCTCAGCGTATCCGATCACGCGCTCTAATAGAAAAGAGTTCAACGCGCTACGCTTTATCTCGTCTTGTACGGTCGACTGGCTCGCTTAGTCATTTTAATTCATAAAAAAGAGTGAAAATGGCCACTTGATAAGTATACAAGAAATTGTATGTTGTATGGTAACGGCCACCGGTTACGGTTGGGCAGAGTACCTATACTTCATATTTTATCGGAGGCGAATACGACCAAAACTCCCTAAACTTAGAAGAAGAATAAATGTATATACTGACATAGCTATTGATATACAGTGTGTCCTTGAATTTATTGGACAAATTGAAATTGGGAGTTGTACTCATGATAAATATTAATTTGGTAAGGTTTTAAGTAAATCAAAACTGCAAAAAAATTTAACTAAGTACGACACAAGTCACACAATGACCTTAGAAATGATAATATTTCCCAGTAGATCAAATTCCAGTGAAAGAAATCATTGCAAAAAATTAAAACTAACTTCAAATATAAAAATATAAAGCTCATCATTTTTTGAAAGTTGAATTTATTGCAAATATTTTTTTATTTTTCCCTGAACTGTTTAATTTACTTAAACGCTGTGCAGAATTAATCTATGGCACAAGCCTAACCATACACTTAATTAAATGCAAACCGAAACATACATTTTTTATTGTTTTTAGGGGGAAATCTTCTAAGTTAGAGAAGGTCGTTGCGCTAATAGAGGACAAAAAATAGACTGATGATGATACCGCATATTATCAAATCACAAAGCAAACATTTCTCACCTAACCTCTTTCGCTTACGACCTTACAAATAGTACAAAAACACTTGCTCTGGCAACGAAAAAGGAAATATCATTACAGAATCAACATGAGTAGTGAAACAGGCTTGACTTAACGATAGATAAGAGCTCTCGTGATCGCTTGAATGACACGACAAGTCTGACCGCTTTCTTTGGGGTATCACTGTCGAATCTTATCTAATAGTTGGTAATAGTAAAAATATGTCTATGTAATAAGCTATTATCAACTATACAGGGTGGAATTGAATTCATTCGACAAAATTAGATGGATTTGGGTTGTGCATTAATTCTGCACAGTAAATAAGTAAATTTAAAAAAATTGGGGAAGATAAAAAAAATATTTACAATAAATCCAACTATCAAAAAAAATTGATGTGCATCGTTACTGTGCTTTGAAGTTGTTTTTTTACATTTTGAGGTATTTTTAGTTTTTCGCAACAATTTCTTTCACTGGAATTTGACCTAATGGTCATTTCTAAGGTCATTGTGATGTAATTAGTTAATTTTTTTTGCAGTTTTGATTTACTAAAAAACCTTACCACCTCAGGATTAGGATGCTAAAGAGATGAGACTGGCGGTTACAATCATATTCGAACATAGGTAGTGTCCTTACATAAGTGCGCTCTTTTTAGAACCGACGACGACGTGCCTAGAATTAGGTAGATAATTATTATGCCATGTATTGTATATTGAAAAATAGTATTTATCCTAATAACGATTGTGTACATAGCTTTTTATCTACAATTAAATGCTTTTTAGAACCTATATTTTTTAAACTTGTGTTGTACCTATTACCTGTTAAAATAAGGTTTGATGTGTAGTGTTTATAATTGTTAATTTAATAATGTTCGTAATTGAATAAGAGTTATAACTCTTAACCTACCTTTTCCATGTTTCTAAGTCCCACTTACGTATCTATTATTGTTACAGACGGACACGGAAGACAATTTGACATGCAATACATTTAAGTTTGCGTGCCTTTGGTTTAGCTACTAACGTGCATACCCTAAACCAGTTGTCGAAAATAATAAAACAACTAAACAAAGAGTTGTCCGAGGCTCGGCGATGCTATAGGGATGTGGTAATAAGACCGAGACCGTATTTTAGCACTGTGGTCTTCATCTTGGTATGAATAAGTAATCATCACAAATAGTAGCGCGTCCATTTTTGAAAATATAATCGGTGAAAAAAAACATATTGTAGATTATATGATTAATTGACTACATATACCCATAGAATATCAATAAATATTATATGTAAAAACGATTTCTTAATAAAATCCAGTTATCTAAGGCCGATAGTCATAGACAGTTTTGAGTTTGAGACTATTATCACAACTATTATCAAGAATTAGGGATAAAATTGGTTGGTACAAAGTGGGTCTCATAAAAATCATAAATTGATCCTACTAAAATCTTTATTAAATAAATGACGTATAATATATAATTATCTATAATATGAGCCAGATTGCAAGAAGTTTGCCCATCACTATGCGAGACATTCGCGGCATGCGAGGCGTGATAACACGTCACGCGGCGCACGCGCACATTAGGTAATGCCTTTATTTTGACGGGCCAAGCTTCCTCGTATATGCCTGATTCATGAGATCATAATGGCTGTTTTTTGTGAATGAACTGCAAGGCTGCACTTTAACCCTATATTCATGTTACCTTCTACGATAGAGCAAGGGCATGGGAAACAGACACCGGCAATTTACATTATTATATCGCAACTACAGCATTTGCGTATATTTTTAGCATTTTACACGAACTCAAACCGGTATTTTTACCACAATATTTAACTTGAGTCTTCTTTAAAATTATACGTTGGTTTTATATTGTGGACTGCTAATCTAAAATGCAATCAAGAACCTAAAATAGTACTTACAAGACTGTACCTACAATTTTAAAAATAAATTATAGCTCCAAGCAATAAACGAGAAAAGACGCTTCGAGGCAACGGATGATGAACTGCAGTAAGGTGGAAACTTTGTCGGTTTTGACGAGTCCCAAGAAAAATCGTAAAAGAGTTGTAAAATTTGTAGACCACGGTTTAAGGTGCAGAGAGGTAGTATAATTTATCGCAGTGAGTGTTGTCAGCATCTGGACACAAATAAATCTTTGAAGTTTGGCACACTAATGGCATGGCCCTCGGACCGGCCGGCCCTAACGGCCAGGTAATAATTTCAATCTGTAACCGTCCTAACTTCAAAATGGCCAAACTTGAACACATTATCTTTTAATTTGGGCCAAATAAGATGTTTCCGAGGGAAATTTCATTGAAACTGTACAAAGTTTAGGTGAGACAGAATAAATTGACGCGCAGACGATCGCAGCCCTCTCTCACTGTCTCAAAAGCTATAAGATACGAATTTCTCATTAAAATTTTGCACAGACGAAGTCTGAATCCCGGTGCTCTATTCAATTCCGCCTTTTGAAACTAAATCACAAGTTTTAACGAATTACTCTGACAATAATGTACGTATTGACAACAGGCTATCGGATTCATTTAATTAAAGATTTGAAGAGTTATTTTGTAAACAATTTAAATACACTAGATACATAAATATCAATACAGCCGGTACGTATCAAATCAAAAATATACCTATAATAGATTTATCCAATAGATACTACAAGTCAGGAAACTTTGTAAATAAAAAGGACATAAACAATATCAGTTTGTATAAACATAGACTTATAAAAAAGTCGATTTAAAATCCTATCTAGTTACCTATGTAACTGTTAGTACTTATTTTAAAGTTACTAAGTCTGTTGTTGCGCTTCATAAATGTTTTGTGAAACCAAATTGCTCAGCTAATGACAATAATATGACTAATGGTGTGAATATGGTCAAATCTGAAGATGCTAGACTGGAAACACCTTGGAAGGACCTTGAAAAAAAACCTATTAGATGATGGATTTGTAATTATGGTCATTGTCGTAGAAGCGTTCCAAATACCTGTATATTTGTAAGCTTCTAAGTCTACGACAGTAGGATTGCTTTGATTATAATTCAACAAAAAATTTAAGTACTGTTTCATCTTACACAAAATCTTAACTTTAAAAACTGGGGCTCTAGCACCGTATCTATTTCTCATTTCTAAGGTAAAGATTTTCTATAAAAAAATCAGGACTGTTTTTTTAAATCCTTTACAATTACTTAGTGGGTAGGTGCTAGTGAAATATTTCTTTACATTCGGACGATTAGTTCTTGAGATAATCAAAACCCCTCTGAATTATTTTCTTTGTTTCGACAAGAGGAAATCGAACGTTCTGAACAAAAATACAATTTTAAGCGTTCCACACACAGCTGCGATCTGCACGCAGCTTGCGGCCAGGCGGCCAGTGGAAACGCATGCCCCGCCACATTTTCTGGGCATTTTAACGTCCGGTAGGTAGCTTTCTGAGGCCTGCGATCTACGTCCAGTAGGTAACGACGGCAGAAAATTAGGCGGGACATGCGTTTCAATTGATCGCAGATCGCGGCTAGCTCGCGGTTGTGTGTGTCAATCTTGCTTCCAGTGGACGGAGATAGGCTAGTCAATTTAAACAATATAAAACCTACGTAATAAAACAGCACCTATATGGTTGTCGGTCTATTGGTACCTAGTCGACTGCCACCTCGTAACATAACAAACAGGAAGGGATCCGACGGAACTGGTTTACTCACACGTGTTGCCCCAATGAATCTATCACACACCGGGATATTATTAATAGCCCATAATAATTAATTTAGCTGTGGAAGGGTTGATTCATAAACATGGACACGTTTGAAATCGGAAAACACAATGTGTTATATTGAATTTGATAAATTA
The DNA here is from genome assembly GCA_963506565.1 of Tachystola acroxantha. Lineage (NCBI taxonomy): Eukaryota > Metazoa > Arthropoda > Insecta > Lepidoptera > Oecophoridae > Tachystola > Tachystola acroxantha. The sequence goes on from OY735874.1 coordinate 5,477,282, forward strand.
ACACAGCTATGTTTTGGTATTTTCAATAAATTACGCCTCACGCTTAATAAAATTCACAAAAATATTTTGGTAATTTACCATTTTCAGGACAGTTTTAATGGTAACTAATTTAATTATAAATTGTCGGCATTCCTATAAATTGGAGTCAAAATTATTCATTCCTCCTAAAATCCTAAAATCGATGAAGACTTACCTTGATGTGCATTATTATTATCTAAAAACTCATAATATAAAAACTATCTAAAACAGGGACAGTCAGCGAACGAATCTGTACTTTTGCAACGCTCCTCTATATGGAGCGGTATTATCATAATATCTAAGAAGTCAGTATAAAACCATCGGAAACAGAACCAGTCAGCGAACGAATTAATCTGTATTTTGGTAACTCTCCGTAGAGTTACTCTCTGTATGGAGCGACGATAGAGAGAGCTGTTCGTTTCAAGACGCTAAAATGACCAATCCAAGTAACCAAACCGGCAGGTAAAACCTCGCCTTGTATTATGCTAATAAACTGCGCTCCCGCACAGACTGAAATTTAATTTCCCCCGACTTCGTCCGTTTAGAAGTTTCTTTTTCCTAACTTATTCAAATACTGATTAATTTTGGAAACTCATTCGCAGTTTCATTGAATGAAACAACTTTAATTAACAGAGTTCACTGTTGTGACTTGGCGATATTAAAATGGGCTCATTTTAACTTCACCATACTAAAAGAAAATGCGGTGTTATAAAAAGATTTTGAGAGTAAAGTTTAGAAAGATTTATACTTGTTTTACGCTCACTTTGCGTTACTTATTCCGCGATTTGCATTTGACAAGGTTAATGAGCCAAGGGCAAGAAATAAACAGTAATTTATGATTACTAATAAAAAGATTGACAGTGGATGCATGGCGTTCCATTTTTCTTTTATTTAGCATGTATAGAGGTACCAATCAATGTCCTGGGATTCCCGATGTTAATTAACTTCAGGGGTTGAATGCCCATTCCATTCCATATTCTGTATTGCTTTTGGAATGTTTGCGTCGACACTTGTGATGGTGTCCTTCGGCACTATTGTAAGCAAGTTGACATCCTTTGCTTTTTAAAATAGTTTGTGCCACGGTGTAATTGGTTGCTGAAGTTGATATGGTGGTGGTGTTACTTCCCGATCAAAATAGTGGGTTGCCAATACTCTTTTTAATCTGTACCTACCTCAGTGTATAATTTCATATCCTAATTTCGTATTGGAAATCTATTAACAAATCGAATTATAAACCAAGGTTCAGAATAGGCGTTGTACAGTGGACGGAATGTATTTCTTTTAAACATATTTATTCATATAGTCTTCAAACGTCATTAAAATATAGCGATATAAATCTGTCACTATAGAAATAGAATTCTCCCACAGGTCTATTTTGTGCCTCTATTACAGCTTAATAGGCCTAAAACCACTCGTAGAATAGGTTCTCAAAGAGACGACAGGGTCAAGCATGATGGCCCGCACTCTCTCCGCGACCTCTGACTTAAACTTAACTTACCGTGGTTGAGCACCTCTGCCTTACGTAACCATTATGCACAACTTCGTAACATATAGAATTCCGGAAGTGTAAAGCTAAGCTTATTGATGATGGTATTATTGTCAATTAGATGCTCCTTTCGATAGTTAAGTGATTATGCGGTACACTCGGAACAATAATAAAATTGATAAAATATGTATATTATTTGATTAGTTGTCACCATAATAATGATGTTTTATTATTTATCATCTTTCAAGAATTCTATTTAATTTTCTGGTGTTTCGGATTGGAGCTAATACTTTTCAATACATACAACATTTAAACGCGAGAATTAAAATCGTTTAATCTTAAAATCGAATAAACAAATAATTAAGTAAATTTTTCAAAATTTGCTCTGATTTCTAGTTTTATGTGCAATTTGTCATTTTGTTACTCAAATAACATTTCACTTCATAGTTTCCTCGAAACACTAAGGAATCTGTTTGACGTAGTTGTCGGAAAATTATTTCACTGTGACACGGTAATTGGGTGCCAGACATTTTATTGAAATAGCTACAACTAAATTGCGGTCGTTACAAAACTGTTGCTACCAGTAATAATGCTTCCAGGCGACAGTTTCGCTTGTTAAAACCAACAAGTAAAGGTGCGTCCAGAGTTCCTATTAAGACACACAATTTTCAATTTCAATTTATTTTCTTCATATTATAGTAAGTACATACCTAATAATATGCACACACACTTATGCATACAATAATTAAGGATCATACTTAAGCAATCGCAATAAGTAATATAACAGACCAAAAGCCATTCTAACCGAGATTCACACCCAACCAATACACCCTTGGATGCTCGCTTGCTACCTACTACAGATTTTGTATGGGATGTTAATGTCCCATTGAATATTGATATTCCGTCTCGATTGGATGCCACGAATGTGTAAACGTAAATGGAACGCCCCGACCAGATGGTTGCACAATTAGGTTTACAGTTTACAGGCCCTCTAAAATTGAATTTGGATTTTTGTTAGAAGTTTTCACATTGAATCAAAAAAACCTTAAACTAATTATGAATACTATCAACTCCTTCTTCATCAGCCCCTATCAATCCACTGCTGGACGTAGGCATCTCCCAAAGCACGCTACTAAACCCGATTCTCGCCTTCTACATCCAGTCTCTGCCAGCCACCTTGCGAAGGTCAACTTCTTAAAAATGTATTATTTTTAAAAACGTTTTTACAAGGTCCTAAATCTTGATATTTCAACATAAGGCAGTCACGGGTTTATAGCGAAAAGCGTCCACATTAAAGTATAAAATCTACCTCCAAATTTCTGTTTTATAATAATTAAGAGCGATGATAAAGTTTGAAATGAACAATTTTAATTAAAACTTTGTATTTATGTTTGTTACAGAAGGACAAAGGCACCGCTACAGTACTGTTTGGTGAGTAAACGATTGCATGATAATATTCTCTATGGCAAGCAGTTTTGTAATTCAGCAGATACAATTTTATTATTTGTCTGGAAAATACGAGTAAATATTGGTTGTAGTTTCGTTTTATTGAAACAAATAACCGATTTCAGTTGGAAAGGTTATGTATTTCATTTCTACTGTTTATGAAACGGCTGTATTTTTCTGTTGTCTGTGGTTAAACCAGTATGATTATCAGTTTGAGGACTGTACGTCTCATTCAATTCAATACACTTTCGAAGCACATCAACGTGCCGTTTTGCCCTTATAACTTCATCATTCCTAATAACGGTTAATTAAAATTTGTTATTTGAATTATTTATTTTTAATAATTAGAAGACACATCTAGCACGATTAGACAACCTAACTGCATTTCGGCAACAGAGAATGTTGAAGCGGAATTCGAATTAGCAGAATAAATATGAAACTCAATTTCGTATATAAATCTTCCGATCGTGCGATACAGGGTGCCTGAAGAGATTTAATAAAGCGCAGCGGGCCGATGAGTAATATTAAAAAGTCAGTCAAGTGTAGTCGTGGTTACGTGCTGAAGGTTCTTGCTATAAATATTGAAAAACGCGATGCTACAGCATCTGGCGTAATTAGCGCCAATGATGCTGGGATTATGGAAATAAATCCATTTTGAAATGAATTCGTGGTTTCATTAATAAATATTAAGTAAGTACTTCTTTTGGCATGGCCACCCAAAAATGGGTAACAACCAAAAGGAACTTCATTCCCATTGCAATCGAGCATCTCTCAGTTATAGAAATATACCTGCAGGTTTTGAAGTGCAGTTTTACTTTACAGTATATTGTATCGGCGGGATCTACCTGAATTACACAAATAAGTACCTTGGTAAACATTCTCTTTTTAGATCTACATTTTCTTTTTAGTAAACTCCATAATTCATCAATGACCAGCTTATGTTTGACCTCTTATTCATTTATTAGTAATAATCGTACATTGTCGTACAATTATTACTAATAATTACAAACATTACTAATCAAAATATGTAGTTTAAAGTTTAAGCATTTGAAACAGATACAACCAAATCGATTGTACGAGTATACTTCCAAATTCTCGTCAAGGAACCCTAAAATTTAACATTTCACGGAGCCCAACGTTTAAATTGTGGAACACGTGTCGTGCTTAGCTGAAATCCGTTATCGGAACGACTCTCAAAGGATTTAATTTCCTGTTGGAGAAATGGAAATCGATTAGTTTGATTTCCGATGGCCGCCGGCGTCGGGACCGGGTCGATAGTTTCCGATGGGGCGGCGTATTTAATAAGCCAAGTACTCTAACTGGGGCAGATTGTCTACCTGCATAAGATTACTAAGGTTGACTGAAAGTTTTGGATTAGTTGGAGTGGAAATTAATATATTTCAAAAAATATATGAAATTAAGTTCCTACGTACTTTAGCGTAAGTCTTGACTACAATAAACACGTCTTAATTTCCATTGCTTCATTAGACTAACTAGTATACAACTAATATATTACTAGTCTTTGACCTTTCTTTAACTATGCTCTTCTAAATTAGTCGGCATGTTTTAAAAAAAAAACATTTCTTTATTCAACTATGAATATGATTTGCTAGTAAACAAACTCCCGGGGCAATTTTGTTAATAACAAAGCATTTTTGTAAAGGTTATTTCCATAAAGATCGAGTTATTTCTTGTTACCGTTTCTTGGAATAATCTCGCGTTGTTATTAAAATATTATTTAGATATTATACAGAGAAAATCAAGAGCAGAAAGAACGAATTCTGTGTTCATTAACAAAAGTTCATTAATTTATTAACAAAAGCTACAATAGTCCAATAGTTGGGTTAAAAAAATTCAACGAAATTTGTGTCAATGTTGTAATTTTTTGATCGTAATGAATAAGGCAATACTGGATGTAATTCTCTGGGGAGCTCGATGGCGGTGGGGCCTTAGTAACGGGAAGTTCAATGGCTTGGCTACTACTAACTCCAGGTCAGCCAATGAATTTTACTCGATTTTTTTCAAAGAAAACTATGGAGAAAAATATTGTGAGGAAACCTGTATGCCTAAGAACAAATAAAGTCTAGACTATGTAACCCCAGCCAATACTTAAGTACTTACGCATGGTGGAACATGCCATCAGCTCCCTCGATTCCCTCGATGTCTTAACCAGTGGTGGGGACATAAAAATAGACTGACTATAATGATACCTTAGGGGCCTTTATAGTATCTACCTACTTTAGGGGAATCCTAATTTGTGCCATGAGTATATAGTATTTTTTAGAATTAAAACTATAGTGAGCCATTACTACAAATTATTATATATAAACCGATTTCGACGGTCGAAACTGTCGGTCTAATTGCCGACTTTAACAATATAAGTTAGTGATATCAGTTTATATATAATAATGAGTATATAGTATTTTATAATTCCTTATCATCGTCATACGATTGCAGCAGTGACTTCGTATTAATGTTGTTTATAAAAGTAATCCGATCCATTGGGAGGACTATGACGTGTACGGAACACTTCGATTTGTCCGCGAGACGTAAGGCCCTCTCCCACGGGAAATTAAGAAACCGGATACCACTGACCAGAGCTCTGCCGTATCTAGTACTGGCGATAGCACGTCAACAAACACATACGCATTCTAATGTAGTCCGTATTACCGTCGCGTAGAGTTTCGTGTGATGCTCTTGATTGTTAAATAGTTATGTAGTAGTACTTACCTAATTAGTTATTGGTAATAAAAATCATTACTTTTAAAAAAATGTGCTACAAAAAGTTTATGTCCCTATAGGTATACCTACCTATTTAGATATAATTCTGAACAATTAACGTGCAAAATAATTAGCGAATCTAATATCAACTCTACGGAATTATGTAGGTACTTTTTGATGGCAAAGTTTAACAGACATAGTGACGTGATTTTTGCACGAATGGCTGGGTAGGTACATTTGAATTGTTTTGTTGTAAGTCATTGAGTGTCAGTGCACCTGAATGGATTTCTTCGTTTTAATTTCCGGTTATTAAAACCCATTGCCTCAGGTCGATAGCTCTTATTTTAGATAATTCAAATTGATATAATACCGTGCAATAATCAGAAAGCAGAATAATCTTCGCCACCACGGACTAAAGATACAAGACTTACTTAAAAATTAATCCAATTAGTATTTAAATATATTGATGTTTCTAATAAGTATACAAACAAGACAAAAACAGAGATTATAGACCTTCAGATACGAAGTCAGTTCAAGAAATAACATACATATACCGCAGCCCAAATCAAGTGTCTTATTTTGTAAACAAATATGATCGTCTAATTACCTGCCCCCTTACCTTGAAGTCTTATAGCAGTATTACTTCCATAATACTTTGTTACTTCGTATAATGACGACCTTAAAGTAAGCTCATTAAGGTCGTCATTGTACGAAGTAACAAAGTATTATGAAAGTAATACTGCTATAAGACTTCAAGGTAAGGGGGCTGGTGTGATGTAACACTGAAGGAACTGATTGATCAAACTGTTCATCATTGTGAAAATAAACTAGGTAATCTGATCTAATAATGTGAAAATAACTAACAGAAAGGCTTAAAATGTTAGTAGGTTAAGGTAGTTTTTGTTTACAAAATAAGACACTTGATTTGGGCTGCGGTATAGGGACTTATTTTAACGATGAAAAATATTGTATTTGAGCGGAAAATATAAAAACCGAAACGTCGCAGGATAGCCAATTTAATAAATCAAAATATATGACGTTGGAATTATAGTAAGTGAGCACCTAATAACAAACAATAGGTTTCACTAAGTTATCTTCCGTGTTAGCAGTAGCAAAAAACTTCGGAATTCGTGTATCAATAAATCTTAACACCGTGGCTGTACCTAATCGAAAATCTACGATATATTTACAATTACACAATATATACATTACTGCTTATAAATTAAAAAAAAGCTATTTACAAAATAAAATAAATACCTAAATTGTAAATAGACAATTAAAGTCCGAACACGCCGTCTAACTCCGCACTGTGTAACAAACCCCTTCTGGATGAAACATACCCTAAATTACCAAAATAAAACTCGCAACACTCCAGGCACATGATCGTCTACTAGAACTCTTCATTGCGTAACGTATTAAATATAACCCATGAACTTTTAGAGTTGAGAGATTAAAATATGAGGAACAATAGTTATATGATGTAGCATTCAATCAAATGATTGAATGACAATGCTGAAATAATAAAGAATGTTATTAGAATAAAACAATGCTGAAATAAAATAGCAAAACATTACCTTCAAGCAAGCTTGAAGAGGAGATAGAATTAGATAGGATTTCTAGGATTGGAAAGGAAAGAAATACCATAACAAATAATTTAATATTTGTTTTGGGAAGTGGAGCCCCGTCAACGCCCTACTTCTATGAGGACCAGCCACTTTACCTAATGCCCTCTCCTTGAGTGGATATTGGATCAAAGGTAATATTGACTTCAACGTCACGCTTCGCAAAAGCAAAGTAACCATTCAATCCAACATATTTGTTAATTTTATAATCATAATTATTAGACAAAGTCTAATGATTGTAAAGGCGTAGCCATCGTTGGAGCTTAAGCTCAATATTATAAAACTGGAGCAAAGCTGTGTGATTCGTTGGAACAACAGCTCATTAAATAGTTGGAGCAACAGCTCAATATGTAGTTGGAGCAACAGCTCAAAATGTAGTTGGAGCAACAGCTCAATATATAGTTGAAGTAACAGCTCAAAATGTAGTTGGAGCAACAGCTCTACTTGTAGTTGGAGCAACAGCTCTACTTGTAGTTGGAGCGATAGCTCAGTATGTGGAACATTAGTTCAATGCATAATTAGAGCAATAGCTCAATATGCAATCGGAGCAATATTATAGCTCTACGTGTCTTTGGAACAATACAGCTCAATATATTAATAGAGCAATGGCTCTTAATGATGTTGGATGGAGCATTAGCTCTACATGTCGATGGAGCAGCGCAGTGGCTCTGTATGAATAAGAGCAATAGCTCAATATAAAAACATAATAGTCGAATTAACAACTGTTTGGAGCATTAGCTCATGAATGATATTTCATTTCATCTCAAATTAATAAATTATGACTATAAAATCACAGTTAAGAAAATATGCTAGGTTTGAAATAGTTTTCAGTTCTTAAAATGTGAATTTACATTTATCTATATTTTGGAATATAAGGAATTTAAGGATATGGAAGGGAAAATATAGAAAGAAGGAAATGATAGGTTCCATTACTTAATTTAAAGCATGAGAATGCCCCTCCACCACTTACTTCTATGCCAATTGCTATTTTGCATAAGACTCCGAAGCAACTGACTCAGCCTTTGCTGACAATGTTTGATAATGTATTGGGTTGAACTAATAATTCAACAACTTATTTGCCGAACAAATTGTTGAATAATTAGCCCGATGTAAGTGTGGGGAAAAGTATATCAGCCGCGTGTATAGTAATATGCGTACAGTCATTATTTCCACAAATCAAAGCTCTCTTGGAACAGACCGCATAGATTGCACGGTTTGAAGGGCCTTACAATTACATCTGTCCCAGAACAAGCCACTGACTTATGAACATACTCCAGTGAGTAAAGCGTAAATCAGTCGAAACCAAGTCAGTTCATTACTAATTTACTATAATTAAAATATAATTCAAATAAACAAACTTAGAAATCTTACGCACTACGCTTATTGCTCTATGTTGTTGAAACTCTTAAGATGATGCTGATTAAGATTATGCTGAGGCTGTTTGATAATGTATGGGTTGTACTGATACACATTAACCCGCTGGCTAGACGAGCTACTATATCTCAGTACGTTGTACAGTGTGGGGAATAATATGTCAGCTGCGGGTATAGTAAATTGCTAGCTGAAATATATATATAAATGATCAGCTCTGCGGCAAAGGAAAGCACCGATAGACGTCTGAAGGGAGATCTAACCTTACCGTCCGAACAACGAACATGATCACTTACATAAATATACCTCAGAGTGTTTAGCGCTACAACAGTCTAATCATAGTCAGCGTAGAATTGATTTAAGTTAAATAAATAAATATCTTAGGAACCCCAACTAACATAGTATTATTTACGCCTTTTGCATTTATGCTTTGCTTCGCCTTATTATCAATACGCCTTATTTTCAATAATACCAATCGGACCATGTAAGTGACTGATGTGCTTGATAACAATGTATTCTTTGAATATTTATCGCAAATGTATTATTCAAATGATCAGCTCTGCGGTAAAGGAAAGCACCGATAGGCGTCTGAGCGAGACCTAACCTTACCGTCCGAACAACGAACACGATCACTTTAATTCCACACCAGAATGTAAATGTAATGTGTATTATGTATGTATAGTAATAAGTCAATAATCAATAATAATAATTACATGTAAAGTGTCATTGCCCGCAGACCTATTTTTATAAATGATCAGCTCTGCGGTAAAGGAAAGCACCGATAGGCGTCTGAGCGAGACCTAACCTTACCGTCCGAACAACGAACACGATCACTTATAAACAGTATCAGAATGTTCATCAATTACAGGTCAAATTTGCATTGACTTAGGATCTACCATCACCACAAAGCTATGTACAATAAAGTATGAACATATAATTCATGAAATCTGCCATCTACTGAAACCAGGAAACTCCTTTTTCCGATGTATGAAGTAATACAAGATATTATACAAATACTGAAATGTAAACACATATTAGCGTTTGCTCGTTCACTGTATCTTCACCTCCAATCACGAACGCTAACAATTATAATAAATATGCTCAAGTCATATAGTAAGAAAATTAAGAGTCAATTTAAACCTGTATGATTAAGTGGAAGAAATTGTACTAAATGATTTAAAAAGGTTACCTGCAAATCATAATTAAAATAAACGAACTTACAATAACATTGTAAATAACTCAAATGAGTAAGTAAAGTTCAACATGAAAACATTATCATCTGTAAAGTAAATAAATATCAATTTAAAACTAAAGTGTATAATATCTAACATGCGTTGTCTATCATTGTACAATAAGTGATATATCCCATTACTATTGTTAAAATATTTACTACAATCACTTATTATGACAATGGACTATACCAACTTGGTTCTTAACTCTCTCTATGATGAGTATAATATTATATTAGTAGCTAATCAAGAAAATGATAATTACTGCAAGAAATTAATAGAATCAAGTTAGTGCTAAATAGTACAATACACAATCCTCCGTCGTCTTCTTTTAATCTTAGGATTATCATACTTAAACCGCTGAAATAAAAATAGTTTGACAGTTTTCTTCTAATAACTCTTGAAATAGCTAAGAACAGTTATTTTCCCTTTACTCAAATAATTATAATTCGCTCCCACACCCCCATAATATTCTAACTTCTAACAAATTATAATAGAGAGTGAATTTACCTACTCACTTACTTATATTTTAGACACACATACATAAATTCATGCAAACATACATACATAAATTCTTATACAGACAGACGGAATTTATTAATTAATGAAGTTTTGTTACATTTCACTATGATGACTTAATTCTTCTTCTTCAATTTATTTAAATGCAACTTCATGTTCTCAACGAACCATACTACACCGATTTACAGTTGAAACTCTTAACGTCTTTTTACAACAATATACCCGATAATTCCTAAACAACCAAATGATTGTCAATTGTAATATTAACTCACTCACTTACTTACTAGAAGTCACATACATACATAAACCATGTTTGGTCTATTTTATTACTTCCTAACCTTCACTTATCCTCCCATACCTTACCTACTATTTATAAGCATAACTAATTATGTTTTATTACTAATAATGTAATTCGGTGTCAATAGTTTCAGAGTATTATTTTCTCATTTTATTTCCTGAAACATCTAATGTCTAAATGCCTAAACAAAGACTTAAGTTCAAAATAAGGAAAACACTTAGGAATCTGATATTCTGGAACTCCTTAAATAGTTTCTATAAATAATAGCTAACAACTGATAAAGATAAAATATTGACGAGAATGATATCAATCTACTTTCAATTCAATTATTCAATTGTTTGCTAGTATTTTGTAGAGTATTTAAACGTGTAATTGTGTAATATATTTTTATTATACATACATGCATTATTTTATAATTTAACCTAACATTAATTCCATTTTGAATTCTTGATTTATTTTATCCTCTTTTGAGAAATAAATCAATACTCAGATTCTAAATCCTCCACTAATTCCTATTATTCCTTCGATTAACTACTAAAGCATAGTCTCACCGAAAGAATAGAATAACTAAAATAAATAAAAACCCTAAAATTATATGCTGATGAAACATCTCTCAAATTAAAATTATTACAGTTTAAAGAAAGATAGTTTTGACAGACATTTCAACAAGTAGAATCAAATAATTAAAATAAGTTATTTGATTCCATAATTATATCTAAAACTCACGACCTCTGCCGAGACAAATCCTATCAAAAACACAACACAACACAAATCCATATTTTAATAAATTATTTTACGCGTCGCGAACCTTTCATATTTTATTTTATTCTCTATTTATTTTCATCACTCTACCACTCATCACTTCACTAACTTTCACATTGTAAATTACAAATAAACTAACACTGATAAAATATAATTCAGAGAAATTTAATATCTTCACCTAACAGAACATTCACTGAATTTAATAATTGAACACGCTCTCTATCCGGCTTCATCCTAACCTCAAAATTTCCTTAAGATGCGTACGCGCACCTCATCGTTCCACGGTCCCGACTTGACTGCCCCTCTTCCTTCCAAAATCCCACATTCGTCCACTGCGTCCTCCGTAAATAAGTACATCTCTTTCTAACTCGTTTCTTTAACAAATACACGCTAACTCTCTCGCACTTACGAATCCTTATGGGTTTGGATAACAAAGGAGCCGCTTTTGTTGTTTAAATGTTTCTGTCTCTATTATTTTATAATTCCGTTTCCCTCACTCCTGTGCAGCGGCTTGCTTTTGACTTTTTATCTCACGGTTATTAACGCTAACTATACCTATCAATAATTGACCTTGTGGTCTTGTCATAAAGTTGATTTTAAAGTAAACCTAATATTATTTTAATTAGTTCTTAAAAAAAAATATTCGTTGCCGAGTGGCAGAGGCGCATTCCATGAAGTCTTACAAAATAAATAAATGAAGCTAGGGTGGGATGTTACATTCACCCCCCAAAATTTCAAAAGGTGTAACCGATTGTAATTTTGCAAACTATTATAATATGAGAACAATTATAAACACCTGTAAACGTCGAACCCCCCAAACCCATTAACATTGAACACCCCCTCAACTTTAGACTCTATTTCATTCTTTATCTCTTAATAATTCATCTTTTCCGTTACAAAACAAAATATTAAATCCTTAACTTTGTAATTTACCTCATCCCTTGATAATCCGCTCAATGATAATCTACACATTCTGATCTTTAAACATCCATCATTCTCAACACGCTTACAAACATACACCACTTACACACTCGCACGGGCATGTGCGCACACAAATATACACTCATGCACACACACCCTACTAACAAATTGAAAACATAATATTGAAATCATTCTACCTTTAGTTAAACTTTTAGATATCATATAAATGCTACTGTAACTTTTTCAGTAACTTTTACAATAATTTGAATTTACATAATTACTTTTAACATACTAACTTGTATTTTGACTGTACCCAGTACTTTTAACTTCGTCTACAAAACTTGTTTCCATATTTACAATTATTTCAAAGTCACACGGAACAGTTCCAACCTAGTGTGAATTTCACACATTACTAAGTCAATGTATAAAAAGGTATGGTAATTAAATAATTTCACTAATCTCTTGAATGGCCCATTTGTTTGAAACTATTTTCGTATCCCTTCTTAAGCGAAACTTCCTTTATTTGTTTCTATATTTGCATTTTACCTAATTCCTTAGTCATTCTCACTCTGACAATCTAATCTAAACGTTCTCATCCTTAAACACCCCCAAGTTAATTAGACTCTTTGACACCATCTACTCTTGAGAATTCCCTTTCACTGATTAATATAATAATTTTTAATATATTAAACTAAATTACATAAGCTAACTTCTGTTTACACAGCGGCAACTGCTAACTAATATTCTTGTTCGACTTTAAACTAGAAATACTATTCACACTTACCAAATCTTCATCCTTTCTTGTTCAATACTTATTCATCAACTTCTTTTACTCACTTTAATAATCGCATTCTTTCAATTCTGACTTAATGTTCCTATAAGTACTACTTTATATTTCCTATCCACACCATTTTCATTCTCATTACCTTCCTCATTTTCGATCTCATCAGACTCTTTCCATTTCACGAACACCAAATTGTGGCCTGAAAGGCCTACATAGTTTAGAATATTACGAGTTATCCTGGTCACGGCACCAAATTGTAACAAACCCCTTCTGGATGAAACATACCCTAAATTACCAAAATAAAACTCGCAACACTCCAGGCACATGATCGTCTACTAGAACTCTTCATTGCGTAACGTATTAAATATAACCCATGAACTTTTAGAGTTGAGAGATTAAAATATGAGGAACAATAGTTATATGATGTAGCATTCAATCAAATGATTGAATGACAATGCTGAAATAATAAAGAATGTTATTAGAATAAAACAATGCTGAAATAAAATAGCAAAACATTACCTTCAAGCAAGCTTGAAGAGGAGATAGAATTAGATAGGATTTCTAGGATTGGAAAGGAAAGAAATACCATAACAAATAATTTAATATTTGTTTTGGGAAGTGGAGCCCCGTCAACGCCCTACTTCTATGAGGACCAGCCACTTTACCTAATGCCCTCTCCTTGAGTGGATATTGGATCAAAGGTAATATTGACTTCAACGTCACGCTTCGCAAAAGCAAAGTAACCATTCAATCCAACATATTTGTTAATTTTATAATCATAATTATTAGACAAAGTCTAATGATTGTAAAGGCGTAGCCATCGTTGGAGCTTAAGCTCAATATTATAAAACTGGAGCAAAGCTGTGTGATTCGTTGGAACAACAGCTCATTAAATAGTTGGAGCAACAGCTCAATATGTAGTTGGAGCAACAGCTCAAAATGTAGTTGGAGCAACAGCTCAATATATAGTTGAAGTAACAGCTCAAAATGTAGTTGGAGCAACAGCTCTACTTGTAGTTGGAGCAACAGCTCTACTTGTAGTTGGAGCGATAGCTCAGTATGTGGAACATTAGTTCAATGCATAATTAGAGCAATAGCTCAATATGCAATCGGAGCAATATTATAGCTCTACGTGTCTTTGGAACAATACAGCTCAATATATTAATAGAGCAATGGCTCTTAATGATGTTGGATGGAGCATTAGCTCTACATGTCGATGGAGCAGCGCAGTGGCTCTGTATGAATAAGAGCAATAGCTCAATATAAAAACATAATAGTCGAATTAACAACTGTTTGGAGCATTAGCTCATGAATGATATTTCATTTCATCTCAAATTAATAAATTATGACTATAAAATCACAGTTAAGAAAATATGCTAGGTTTGAAATAGTTTTCAGTTCTTAAAATGTGAATTTACATTTATCTATATTTTGGAATATAAGGAATTTAAGGATATGGAAGGGAAAATATAGAAAGAAGGAAATGATAGGTTCCATTACTTAATTTAAAGCATGAGAATGCCCCTCCACCACTTACTTCTATGCCAATTGCTATTTTGCATAAGACTCCGAAGCAACTGACTCAGCCTTTGCTGACAATGTTTGATAATGTATTGGGTTGAACTAATAATTCAACAACTTATTTGCCGAACAAATTGTTGAATAATTAGCCCGATGTAAGTGTGGGGAAAAGTATATCAGCCGCGTGTATAGTAATATGCGTACAGTCATTATTTCCACAAATCAAAGCTCTCTTGGAACAGACCGCATAGATTGCACGGTTTGAAGGGCCTTACAATTACATCTGTCCCAGAACAAGCCACTGACTTATGAACATACTCCAGTGAGTAAAGCGTAAATCAGTCGAAACCAAGTCAGTTCATTACTAATTTACTATAATTAAAATATAATTCAAATAAACAAACTTAGAAATCTTACGCACTACGCTTATTGCTCTATGTTGTTGAAACTCTTAAGATGATGCTGATTAAGATTATGCTGAGGCTGTTTGATAATGTATGGGTTGTACTGATACACATTAACCCGCTGGCTAGACGAGCTACTATATCTCAGTACGTTGTACAGTGTGGGGAATAATATGTCAGCTGCGGGTATAGTAAATTGCTAGCTGAAATATATATATAAATGATCAGCTCTGCGGCAAAGGAAAGCACCGATAGACGTCTGAAGGGAGATCTAACCTTACCGTCCGAACAACGAACATGATCACTTACATAAATATACCTCAGAGTGTTTAGCGCTACAACAGTCTAATCATAGTCAGCGTAGAATTGATTTAAGTTAAATAAATAAATATCTTAGGAACCCCAACTAACATAGTATTATTTACGCCTTTTGCATTTATGCTTTGCTTCGCCTTATTATCAATACGCCTTATTTTCAATAATACCAATCGGACCATGTAAGTGACTGATGTGCTTGATAACAATGTATTCTTTGAATATTTATCGCAAATGTATTATTCAAATGATCAGCTCTGCGGTAAAGGAAAGCACCGATAGGCGTCTGAGCGAGACCTAACCTTACCGTCCGAACAACGAACACGATCACTTTAATTCCACACCAGAATGTAAATGTAATGTGTATTATGTATGTATAGTAATAAGTCAATAATCAATAATAATAATTACATGTAAAGTGTCATTGCCCGCAGACCTATTTTTATAAATGATCAGCTCTGCGGTAAAGGAAAGCACCGATAGGCGTCTGAGCGAGACCTAACCTTACCGTCCGAACAACGAACACGATCACTTATAAACAGTATCAGAATGTTCATCAATTACAGGTCAAATTTGCATTGACTTAGGATCTACCATCACCACAAAGCTATGTACAATAAAGTATGAACATATAATTCATGAAATCTGCCATCTACTGAAACCAGGAAACTCCTTTTTCCGATGTATGAAGTAATACAAGATATTATACAAATACTGAAATGTAAACACATATTAGCGTTTGCTCGTTCACTGTATCTTCACCTCCAATCACGAACGCTAACAATTATAATAAATATGCTCAAGTCATATAGTAAGAAAATTAAGAGTCAATTTAAACCTGTATGATTAAGTGGAAGAAATTGTACTAAATGATTTAAAAAGGTTACCTGCAAATCATAATTAAAATAAACGAACTTACAATAACATTGTAAATAACTCAAATGAGTAAGTAAAGTTCAACATGAAAACATTATCATCTGTAAAGTAAATAAATATCAATTTAAAACTAAAGTGTATAATATCTAACATGCGTTGTCTATCATTGTACAATAAGTGATATATCCCATTACTATTGTTAAAATATTTACTACAATCACTTATTATGACAATGGACTATACCAACTTGGTTCTTAACTCTCTCTATGATGAGTATAATATTATATTAGTAGCTAATCAAGAAAATGATAATTACTGCAAGAAATTAATAGAATCAAGTTAGTGCTAAATAGTACAATACACAATCCTCCGTCGTCTTCTTTTAATCTTAGGATTATCATACTTAAACCGCTGAAATAAAAATAGTTTGACAGTTTTCTTCTAATAACTCTTGAAATAGCTAAGAACAGTTATTTTCCCTTTACTCAAATAATTATAATTCGCTCCCACACCCCCATAATATTCTAACTTCTAACAAATTATAATAGAGAGTGAATTTACCTACTCACTTACTTATATTTTAGACACACATACATAAATTCATGCAAACATACATACATAAATTCTTATACAGACAGACGGAATTTATTAATTAATGAAGTTTTGTTACATTTCACTATGATGACTTAATTCTTCTTCTTCAATTTATTTAAATGCAACTTCATGTTCTCAACGAACCATACTACACCGATTTACAGTTGAAACTCTTAACGTCTTTTTACAACAATATACCCGATAATTCCTAAACAACCAAATGATTGTCAATTGTAATATTAACTCACTCACTTACTTACTAGAAGTCACATACATACATAAACCATGTTTGGTCTATTTTATTACTTCCTAACCTTCACTTATCCTCCCATACCTTACCTACTATTTATAAGCATAACTAATTATGTTTTATTACTAATAATGTAATTCGGTGTCAATAGTTTCAGAGTATTATTTTCTCATTTTATTTCCTGAAACATCTAATGTCTAAATGCCTAAACAAAGACTTAAGTTCAAAATAAGGAAAACACTTAGGAATCTGATATTCTGGAACTCCTTAAATAGTTTCTATAAATAATAGCTAACAACTGATAAAGATAAAATATTGACGAGAATGATATCAATCTACTTTCAATTCAATTATTCAATTGTTTGCTAGTATTTTGTAGAGTATTTAAACGTGTAATTGTGTAATATATTTTTATTATACATACATGCATTATTTTATAATTTAACCTAACATTAATTCCATTTTGAATTCTTGATTTATTTTATCCTCTTTTGAGAAATAAATCAATACTCAGATTCTAAATCCTCCACTAATTCCTATTATTCCTTCGATTAACTACTAAAGCATAGTCTCACCGAAAGAATAGAATAACTAAAATAAATAAAAACCCTAAAATTATATGCTGATGAAACATCTCTCAAATTAAAATTATTACAGTTTAAAGAAAGATAGTTTTGACAGACATTTCAACAAGTAGAATCAAATAATTAAAATAAGTTATTTGATTCCATAATTATATCTAAAACTCACGACCTCTGCCGAGACAAATCCTATCAAAAACACAACACAACACAAATCCATATTTTAATAAATTATTTTACGCGTCGCGAACCTTTCATATTTTATTTTATTCTCTATTTATTTTCATCACTCTACCACTCATCACTTCACTAACTTTCACATTGTAAATTACAAATAAACTAACACTGATAAAATATAATTCAGAGAAATTTAATATCTTCACCTAACAGAACATTCACTGAATTTAATAATTGAACACGCTCTCTATCCGGCTTCATCCTAACCTCAAAATTTCCTTAAGATGCGTACGCGCACCTCATCGTTCCACGGTCCCGACTTGACTGCCCCTCTTCCTTCCAAAATCCCACATTCGTCCACTGCGTCCTCCGTAAATAAGTACATCTCTTTCTAACTCGTTTCTTTAACAAATACACGCTAACTCTCTCGCACTTACGAATCCTTATGGGTTTGGATAACAAAGGAGCCGCTTTTGTTGTTTAAATGTTTCTGTCTCTATTATTTTATAATTCCGTTTCCCTCACTCCTGTGCAGCGGCTTGCTTTTGACTTTTATCTCACGGTTATTAACGCTAACTATACCTATCAATAATTGACCTTGTGGTCTTGTCATAAAGTTGATTTTAAAGTAAACCTAATATTATTTTAATTAGTTCTTAAAAAAAAATATTCGTTGCCGAGTGGCAGAGGCGCATTCCATGAAGTCTTACAAAATAAATAAATGAAGCTAGGGTGGGATGTTACAACTGCGCGGCAGGGACCCCAGCACGCTGGCGGCGTTGCCCCGCTGAATAGCGAGGCTCAGCCTTTGCCTGAAGTAGGCGCCAGCTCTGGGGTCACCCGAGGCGAGGATCAGGCGGGTGGAAATGTCTCTACAAAATTTCTTCGCGTCGGACGACCACGGGCCGAAAGTCTCCACAGCCAGTGCAACGAACTCGTGATGAGCACTGAGCTGTGAATACTTTCGGCTTTTTAGGAGCTGCGCCTGCTCAGCCGCGGCTCCCGCCCTGCGAGCGGAGATGCTGAGGTGTGACGGCGCCAGAGTGTCCACACAGGTGGCGTCCCATATCAAGGACCGCCCGAGGCACCATGGCACCAGGGTGGCCCCATCTGGTCTCTTGCCGTCATCCCTCAGCATCCCGCTCGGTTCGAGTGTGGAGGGTATGGAAGCCGTGGCGAGCGCCCGCCTGACCAAGTCGTTGATTGCCCAATGGCGGTACAGGCGGCCGGCGCTCCTCACACAGGACAGTCCGTGGCGTCCGAAACGATCCACGCCTCGGCCGCACGAGCAGTGATGAGCCTCGCAAATGTAGGCCCCCAAACGCAGGCCCGCTGCAATGCGCAGGCTATTGGGATCTAGATTAATATCTACGATATTAATCAACTTTTAGCGCATAAATTGTCTCTTCCTACGTAGGTAGATAATGACTTATTTTATATCGTGACTGGGTTCCGTACCCGTTATTCCATAAAAAGGTTAAAGGATTAAGATATTTTAAGGCTGCGGCTCTGCTTTAATCTCTCGAAATGAAACCATAAGCACGTGTTACTGTCGAGCCAATTTTTTACGCAAATAATTTAATTTTCAAGGGTTTTTTTCGGTTAGCCCATTTTTATTTAATTTTACTTCTTTTGGTGGAAGAAATAAAAACATTTGACCAGACCCCCGAGAAGAGGAGAGTATTATTCGAATTTCGTATATTAAATACAGTATGAGTAATACGAATAAGTAAATCTGTTTAGCATGTGTAGCAATTCTCGAGAATTTTATTCGTCTGTTAAGAATCCTAAAATCTAATGGAATTGGTATTAGAAAATATGATGATGACGATGGAAATGCTATAAGGCTGTATGATCTTTTGGCGCATTTGCCTTACTAAAAAACGCAACAACAACTGTCATACTGACTCGTGGTTCGCGCGAAAAACCGGTGATGGTAATTGTGATTCGAATTGGTCAAAGATGTGGTGCTCATTGATGTAACTCAGAGAATATTGATGGCAGTGTGGCTGTGGAATGGTTCAGGTGGTCCTATCTTTGTGACGACAGCGGAGCTGCAATTCGGTGAGATCAATCCAATCTAGTATTCCTTGCCATCTCCCAGAGACCATACCTCGTAAGGTGGCTGCCTTTTACAGTTCAGAATTGGTATAGACTCATGCCCGCAAATGTGACTTAACACGCTTGTAGCCATCGTACCAACCATTGGAGTGTACATTTTATTGTACCTATTTATAAGCGTCAATACGAAAATGTTTCTAGCACACTTGTTTGTTCACAAGCGATTATTTTTATATTATTTCCTGATCTTCATGTTAGCAGCAGGGTGTCTACCAACATGCAAGCGTATATACAACATACGAGTGCTCAATTTAATTATTTGGCGACTTGCTGAAGTATGCAGGTACCGGTCGGCATTATGATTATTTACACTTTAT
Source organism: Tachystola acroxantha (assembly GCA_963506565.1). NCBI lineage: Eukaryota > Metazoa > Arthropoda > Insecta > Lepidoptera > Oecophoridae > Tachystola > Tachystola acroxantha. The sequence continues at coordinate 5,497,615 of OY735874.1, forward strand.
TCTATACGCCCTGGAAATTTACATGGGGACATAGATGCCAAATAAGACATACAAAGGGCATACACATAGCACTGAATAGTATTATTGATATAAATCAGTAAAGTGTGTCACATGAATCAAATGATTTAATTTTGAGGGTTGTTCACAATGACCGTGAGTTAGGGCCGGGTGGTGATCGGAGTCACGAATTAAGAATTTTCGCTGGTCTTTGTTATGACGGAATCGGTGGTTTGGGAACTGTCGAGCATCGTCTCTATGGCTGTGAGCAGAGATATTTTAGATGTACCTACGGTGACCAGTCTGGTCCGGTGAATAACTTGTACTGATGTATTTTATATTGCTGGCTGATTATGATATGGCAACATTGCATCATCACTGTTTAATGGTGTAACCTGAAGTTGGATGATGTTAATATAATATTTGGATATTGTTTTCTTACCCCGTTAAGTAAGTCTTCATACACCAACCTTCGGGACATTCCATTACTTTAAGTTTGATGAATTTACATACCTACCTACCTACTTAAAAAATTGAAGTTGAATATTATTATTATACATTTGATAGAACTGCAGCATAATGCTGGTGTGTCTATATCACAGTGTTGGTAAGTTCACAGCTTTGATGTCTAATGATCATGATTCACTATGTAATATAATCAAGTTAATAATGTTTATTTTTAACCACATGTCGAGGCAATTTTTAAAGGAGTTCCCTGATGGTGCAGTTACCACATCATCAGACAGTTTGTTCCATGCATGATCAACTCTGCTATTTAAGAAGTTATGAGCGATTTAGTATTGGAGACAGTGCGGTAGATTTTCATATGGTGTCCTCGCAATGGACGTATGTCTTCGTATATTAAAAGTGAATTGGGGGCAATGGGATAAAGGAGCATATTGACAGGGCGAAGAGATAAGAGAGTGTACATATCTACAAAGCTGATATACGATTTGGATGCCATATCTGGTCAGTACTTAAGATCATGAGGATGCAGACAATATTTAAAGCCATGTGGAGTATTATGCCTATATCGGTATATCTAAAGTTATGGATTGGTGGATTTCTTAAGAGTGTCCAATATAATATTGAAGGTAATGTTGGCTGGCTTTGTACATGATTTTTCCTAAAATTACATCATGGTTTTACGTGTTGTGAACGAAACAGTGACCTAACCATGGGTGGCCCTAACTAAGGGCTTGTGAATACATGGTGGCTTTGGATAATTTCATCAATTTTGCGGCATTATTTTATGGCTTTTATTCTTTGTAATGATTACTATTTGTCAGTATATTGTGGATAAAGGAGTATAGGTGTCACACAGAGGAAAATAAATGAAGAATGTCAGCCCTTGACAAACCAAGAAGCAAGTACAAATCGTCTATACTTTGTCATTCCAATCGAAGTATAAAATGGTGAAACCGAAGGAAAGAAAAGACTGGATTACTGAAGAATGGAAACTCACATATTTTTGGACGCATGGACCTATGGAACTCCTAAGCGAAGATCTTTGCAGTGATATTCTATCAAGTTTGGAGACCAATGGACATAATCGTTGGTTTTGTATTATGTTGTATTTATTTACTGATATATGTAGAGGTAACACTGTACGTTTTGTGTCACAGATCCGACTTTGTGATGTGTAACATAGATAATGTGCAATGACATCTACAACTTATTGTTACTACTGGGTAGACAGAACACTGTTCTATTATCAGATGAAAATTATGCGTACAATTATAATATTATTCATTATCAACCAGTGAATACTAATGTTTACTTTTGCAATTGGCCTTTGAAATAGGAAACAGTCATTGAAGGGTATGATTTGTTACGCTATATGAAGTTTGTACACCGATACTGTTGCAGTGTTGTTGCTTGTCATGCCAGTAAATGAAGTGCAGGTACCTATGTAGTTATAGTGATAAGCGCCTAGATAGGCCATTTGAAAGTTAAATCCAGATTTTACTCTCAACGTCGCAAACCTTGATATATCTAGCGCCTACGGGAAGTCATCAGCTTCGAAGAGATGTTCCGGCTAGCCCACACCAGGGGAATATATGAGGAACCGATGGAAAACCTTCAGTAGTGGGGAGGCATCGTAAGAAGTTGAAACAGCTGTGACATCTCATGTTCGAGCAAGTTCTTACAAGTTTTTGTTATCCCTAGCTGCAATACAGAAATAACTACCAACCTAGATCAGTGTTAAAATATATTTACGGCAAGATCTGCTGGCCGGTGCTTGTGCGACCATATAACGGTGATTGCCCCGATCGGTAATGGCCGTTACGCGTGCAATACAGCGCTCGGCTATAGTCAACATGAGTCGAGATGAGCCAAGATGAGCCAAGATGAGTCAAGAGGAGCCAAGAGGTGTCAGGAGGAGTCAAGTGGAGTCGGAGTCAAGAGAAGTCAGGAGCTGCCAGGAGGTGCTAGGAGATTTGAAGACATAGCAAGACATAGCAAGACATAGCAAGACATAGCAAGACATAGCAGGACATAGCAGGACATAGCAGGACATAGCAGGACATAGCAAGACATAGCAAGACATAGCAAGACATAGCAAGACATAGCAAGACATAGCAAGACATAGCAAGACATAGCAAGACATAGCAAGACATAGCAAGACATAGCAAGACATAGCAAGACATAGCAAGACATAGCAAGACATAGCAAGACATAGCAAGACATAGCAAGACATAGCAAGACATAGCAAGACATAGCAAGACATAGCAAGACATGGCAAGATATGGCAAAAGAGGACGAGGGACGTCAGGGGAAATCGAGGGAAGTGAAGGGAAATAAAGAGAGGTCAAATGAAGCATACGCAAGCTGAACTCGGCGGGCATCCTCTGGGTGGCGAATTGGTGACCCGCCTACTATACGAATTTACCTTATAACGCTTATCAACTTATCAATACCACGGCGCGGCGGTATTAATACGACACCTACGTAGAGAAAGTGCAGAAAGGTCATTTGCTGTTTGAAACCAGTTGAAAACTTCCTCAAAAGTTGAAGCTGCCGACGTCTCCTAGTTTTTATAATGTACTTATTGGAAAGCTGTATGGTTGTCCAAGGAAACCCGGAGCTGTTGAAATAGTAGAATCGGAGCGTGCGACCAAGGAACACTCAAGTTAAAACTCAAATGTCCAAAACAACTCTTAAGGAAAAAGGTAATCAGTATGGCTCCTAGAGTAACAAACGTTCCGAGTAAATAAAACATGTCAATTATTTGTATCGTGTGGAGTCCGATATTATTTTCGTATGCGAAGAGGCACATTAGAGAAGTCTTATAGAAATACCATGCCACCTTATTTTACCTATGAGGACGAATAAATGATTAGGAATTGGAAAGTAATAATTAGAGGTTCCAAAAGGGATATTTGACCTGCGCCTTAACATATCCAAGGATTGGGAGGTGGGTACTGATGGATATGGTAAGGAGTTCTAGAAGCGAATAGTGTGAGTGTTGAAGAACTTCTAAGCAAAACGTTGTAGAGTAAACAGAAAGGAATAGAATGGCATCGTCGTTGGAGCGGGAACATGCGATCAGGCAGAGAATAGATGGAATACTAACGGCGTGGCGACCTCGAGGTGGGCTCATGGGGCAGATCTGAGTGACCAAAAGCTCGTTGGTCTGATGATATACAGTGGGTTACTAGGAAGCAGTGGAATCTAAGGACATCATATAGCAGAAGCTAATGACCAAAAGCTCGTTGGTCTGATGATATACAGTGGGTTACTAGGAAGCAGTGGAACCTAAGGACATCATATAGCAGAAGCTAATGACCAAAAGCTCGTTGGTCTGATGATATACAGTGGGTTACTAGGAAGCAGTGGAACCTAAGGACATCATATAGCAGAAGCTAATGGTGAAAATGGGGTGGATTATATCCAGTCGGCAATAGTACCAGGTCTCTATTCCTTGCGGCGTTGTGGAGAGTGCAGATTGTCATAATGATCGCCAACCTACTTAAGAAGACGCTACCATGAGAAGAGGAAGATATCCAGTTAGGCTCATAGGGGCTGAGTATGATGAGGATGAAACTTGAAAGAGCAATGAAAACTTGGCCTTAGGTAAGGAAGAGTGAAGAAGAAGAAAAAAAAACAGATCATAAGAGCGGAATATAAGAGTGAGATACGGCCAGCAAAGTCACCGTCCTTGCGTTGCATCAACAAATTTAGCGTGTATTCACATGTATCCCAGCCGCACGATGGCTCGAAAGGGGCACGCAGACACCCGGCGAAGTCACAAATTAGTACCAGCTTTTAGCGGGCCCATCGTGTTACAGCAATATTGGGCTACGACATACGAGATTATAGTGGCATGGAAGGGAGGAATATCTCTGATAGGAATAATAAGAACATTGTTTCAATGAACAATACTAAACCTTGAGTTAATTTTAGCGAACCCGAGTCGGAAAGTGACTATGGTGAAAGAAAGCGAAGGATTGTATTAAACTAGTACTGGCAACTGGAATCCGACTATCAAGGCGTGACCATAATTAACTATTTATCGGACCGAGAGAGACGTAAAGTAGCTGATGATGTATACGCTTCAATCACGGGGTTGAGACCATAGCACCTTGTGTGTTCAAGCGGTGCCCATGTAGACAAACTGGCTGAGGCAGTAGCACCCTGTGTGCGCAAGCGGTGGCTGAGCAAATGAACGGGTTGAGGCCGTAGCACATTGTGTGTGCAAGCGGTGCCCATATAAGCGGGTTGAGGCCGTAGCACCTTGTGTGTGCAAGCGGTGCCCATATAAGCGGGTTTGAGGCCGTAGCACCTTGTGTGTGCAAGCGGTGCCCATATAAGCGGGTTTGAGGCCGTAGCACCTTGTGTGTGCAAGCGGTGCCCAAATAAACGGGTTGCGGCCGTAGCACCTTGTGTGTGCAAGCGGTGCCTGTATGACAAACGGGTTGAGGCCGTAGCATCTTGTGCGTGCAAGCGGTGCCCGAATAAATAAACGGGTTGAGGCCGTAGCCTCTTGTGGTGCAAGCGGTGCACATATGGATTTATTCATTTACCTTGTGGAATATGGACAGTTAATTTATAATAAAAGGAAACATTACGAGTAACTGTAAGCTACTCTTTGTAATTGACAAACCTCTACCTGTGAACTTGCATTGAAAATACCTTGAGAATCGAGACGTAAGAAATACGATGATATAAATTATATGCATTTAATATTGTTAATATCGATAAGCGAGGTAGGCCGTCGTACCTTGTGTGGGCGACATGATGGCGCCTGATATTATTGACGGTCAAACCGTCGCACCTTGTGTGTGCAAGCGAACGACGGCGACACACGAATAATTAGTTGTTCTGTGGTGCATGCATAAGGAGTATGGTCCAAGTAAAAGGAGAGATAAAAAAAAATCAAATTAATTTATTGCTTCATGTGGTACATTGCATACATGGTGTTACATCTTAATGACTGTCACACGAAACATTAACACCTGGAAGATTTTGCAAGGAACAATGGACAGATAGCGGCGACTAGCCGACGCAAATATTGGCCAAATTGATATCTAAATATGGATGGATGAATTATAACGTACTATTTACCCTTGTGGCAAGCATAATCGATAGAGTACCCAACTCAGAAATCCGCCGTCGGGCAAAGCTGGTGGATTGGGGAAAGGATGGTTTCCCTGAAGGGGAGACGGGCAGGGCAAGTTGCACGTAGAGACGACGATCGCTGGGCGTACACAGCTACAGTCTGGAGGACACGCACGGGACGATGCAGCGTGGGAAGATCACCAATCGCGCACATTTGGGAAGGAATGGATGCGTCGGTCATAAATACAAGACAATGGAAGGATGGCGAGAAGGCCTACGTCCAGCAGTGGACAGATACAGGCCGACGATGACGACGAAGCATAATAAGGAATATGAATATATAGACCAGAGGCGACATTGTTCATCAGTTTCCAAATATCTCGCTGTTAGAGGTTATTGTTATTCAATGAAGACTTGTGGAAAATGAATAGGTATATCTACGTTAGGATCTTCATATAAATGGCGCGGAAACGGAAGCTGCGGCGAACATACTGAAACCAAACGGCTTATGTAAGGTTGTGTTTTTTTTTTTTGCAGGAATTAAGTGACTCTTCGAATGGGTCATTCTCTAATGTCGGATGGCCGGAACGGTAACACGACGACTTAATCATAATCCACAATAATACGCGGTTTTGTGGTATTGATCCAACATTGCGTTTCGATTATTTATTTATTTAAGCTTTTACACATTAGGGTGCAAAAGTTGATCTTTATTTTCTAGATGTTTTAGCGTACCGGAATCAACGGAGTAATTTTATATGTTGTAATGACGCATTTAATCGGTTCTGTGTTGTTGTTTTGCTGTGTCTGGGACAGACACTATTTATCAGAATGGCCGAGTGTTAAGAATCCTAAAATCTAATGGAATTGGTATTAGAAAATATGATGATGACGATGGAAATGCTATAAGGCTGTATGATCTTTTGGCGCATTTGCCTTACTAAAAAACGCAACAACAACTGTCATACTGACTCGTGGTTCGCGCGAAAAACCGGTGATGGTAATTGTGATTCGAATTGGTCAAAGATGTGGTGCTCATTGATGTAACTCAGAGAATATTGATGGCAGTGTGGCTGTGGAATGGTTCAGGTGGTCCTATCTTTGTGACGACAGCGGAGCTGCAATTCGGTGAGATCAATCCAATCTAGTATTCCTTGCCATCTCCCAGAGACCATACCTCGTAAGGTGGCTGCCTTTTACACGTCACTAAGAGATGCGTTCCGTTCATTCTTACATGATGTAGCGTATGAGTGACAGTGACAGTTGCGTTTAGATTTTGTATCAGACAGCATTAGCCACGAGAGAATCGAATAGAATGTACCTATTGTTTCGATATATTCTAAATCTCTGTTTCAAACCAAGGCTTGCTGAATACAATAGAAATGTAAAGACATTTTACTCTGTCCATATGAATAAAGGTAACTAAATGAATCTGGGGTACGATCTTTTAATTACAGAAACAAAGGGGTTTGTATTCTCTGTCCAAAATAATGTTTTTCCCATATCCGTTGCTTTATACGTCAGACACAGTAGGGTTGCCACATGTCTACTATTCAGTACTTATTACTTTTAGGAATTTCAAATAAAATATCTGCTTTTATGTTAGGTTAGTTCTAAAAATAATACATTTCTTTCAGTTTATGTAGTTATGTAATTAATTTTAATTTTCCTTCTAAAAAGTATATCTAGTACACCCATTTTTTTATTTAGTCCTTATTGTAGGTATTCCATTATTTCACTTTTAACCCTACTCATAAAAATAGCGACATTCTCATTACATCTTGTGAAAGAAGACTTATATAGATAGATATTATACTACCGTATTTTAAGCAATTAAATTACCATAGACAATTTATATAATTCTTTGTATACGTACTAGGTAAAGCTGTTAACAAATTCCTGAAAAAAAAAAACTTCTAAATGTTGTTAAAATATAGTGATATAAATATGTCAAAATGTATTGCTGCAGAATCAGAATTCTGCAACAGGTGGCAACCCTACAAAATCCAACAAAGGATGGAAAGAGGAAAAAATGCTTTTAGATTCTGCCTGCAGGCATTCGCAAAAAGAACAAGACGATGTCTTTAATAATGTTTTTGCGTTACATTCTTACTTGGCATACAACAAACACATTATATTTTTTAATATTCGACTTCCCTCAGAAGTTTACACAACGAAATAATTAGACTACACTTCCTCTATACACATACCTACGTGTAATGTACGTGGTTGTAGTAATTTTGGTATAAAGTAGTAAACAAGCGAACATTACAAGAACAAAACATCGGCTGCATAAAATACATGTTTCCAATCAGTCCTGCATGATACTAAGGCATAAAAATGCCGAAGGTATCATTATAAGGCATGTGTAATCCATCAATCCGCACTGGGCCCGCGTGGTGAATCATGGCCCGAGACCCTTCGATATAAGGGACGGTCTGTGACCCAAAAGTGGGGACATAACTGAAATTAATGATGATGATACATCAAAATCCATCAAATCGTTTAGGCTACATGATATCAAAACAGAACTTCCTTTTGACAGTCGGGTAAAAAGAATACAAATAACCAATTGCGATCCTAACTGTATTAGCATATTTATTTTGTTTAATTCCTTTTATTTCGCAATAAACAATCTTTATCTTATTTTAATAACTAACGCTTACAATCGGTAAAATAGGGAAGTGCAAAGCAATATTTTTTACGGTATTTTACTAGTCACGGCTGGCCGCGAACCGGACCCTAAACTACTAAACTCTCTATAAGTGACCAAAAGCCTACATAAATAATTGTTATAACATATCCCTAGTATAAGGCCTCTGCGTCATTATAATAGTTGTTCTGTGCTTTTATGGCAGCCAGCGGAACTTTTTGAAAGCGCTCGGCACCGAAGTTGGTGCTTTAAGCTAGCTTTTTGTTCTTTTAATATAGTGAAGCTTTTGTAGTGCCGGCAAACCTGCAGATGTTTCGGCAAAAAGTTTCGGCGCCATTATCCTGCGGATCCTATCCTACGACGCGCCATTAAAATATGAATATGAAAAGTTTGGCAATGTGGTGTGCTTGTTTTCGTCAATTTGGCAAGTAAATGCTATCTCGGTAAGTTAGAGTTAATATACACTTACTGTATTAATTAAACTCTGTGCCTTCTTCTGCCAGCGATTTTTATGCATGATCATTTTTGTATGAAAATTGTTAACTGGAATTATTATGATACCTAAAGGAGTTCAGATACATTTATATGCGAATAATAATAAAAAAATGTAGGTTAATCCTGGGTACTCAGAAGTTCTAGGCTAAACATTTTCAAAGTTTTTCTTGAAAAGAATTGTTAAGCAACAAAATTTCGTAACTATTGTGATTATTGTGATTTGGATGTAAAAGTTATGTATAGGCGTTCTAAAAGTCAGGCTGCAAAATATAAATTGTATGAAAAATTTAAAATTGAGGGCTTGCCCCTTAAATGGCAACACAAAAACGTCGAAGCAACATTACAAAGTCTGTATTTGCGGTTGTGAAGCAGACGAATTACACAAAAATGCAGCCGAAGTTATCTAACGTGCAATTATGCGCATAATGTGCAATCCCCGGCATGTAGTCTAAGCTACAAATAGAGTGTGACCGAATGAAAAACATCTTTCGTAGAGCTCGACGGAATCTTTGGCTTTGGTCACATGTGGCCATAAATTATTGGATCGTCTATTTCGGTTTCAAAAAACAAATCAGTAGGTACTTATGTCAGGGACTGGATAGATAACACTTGACTGCAAAGTTGAACTACAACTAAGTATAGTTGTAGTTCATCTTTGTATAACTGTGTAAAAAATTCTTGTTCTGCATAATATTTTTGAACAAATTTATTTCGAATATACCCCAAATGCAGTATATTTTTATTCAACTAGAAAAGCCCATTAATAAAAACAGAAAATATACCAATTCAACAAAATATCCAACAACGGTTCTGCGAGGAGACTCCACGTTATTTTCGACTGAAAAATGAATTCATTTTATTTACTAGAAAACGTTCGGCAGACAGGAATATAACTTGGGAAGGAACCTTTGTAGATATACTGCTAGTTCAGGTTTTCTTGGTTGTTATTTGATATACCAAGTATATAGTATAACTAGGTATTTTATAATTTTGGAGAGCTTCAAGAGAAAAGTGAAATAGACTTCTTCAAAGTCAGCAATGAACCAGGGTCACCTCCGAATATGCAAGCAAGTATCTATTCAACGACCGCTTACCGTCATTGGCAGAATGCTTCTTTTCTATAGGAATATTATATAACCACAATATTCTAATATACATATTGGAGTTCTATTTTAATAATATATGAAAACAGTTACGTAAAAATTTTCATAACTTAGCTCGTCTGCTGCTCGGCTGCCCCCTTTCTCATAACAAAAAATCATCGGTTAAAACCGGTCTTCGGTTGCCCAGGCTAGAGTCGGCGCTTGTAATAGTTTATGCTAGTCATGCCTAGTATCGCACATACCAGCGTTTGCCTCTGCGCGTGCTACGAAAATAAAAGAAAATGAGAGCGCTGAGGTGCCTTTGTTTTCTGGCAATAAAAAGTTTGAGAAACACCTTTTACTGAGTTTTTATTTATGCTAGTTGTATTCTATCTGAACATAATAGAGAACGAAACCGTCGATGACGTCAAAAATAATCGCAGAAGTACCTAATTAAAATGGCCCATTTTAGCCATTTGTAATCGGTAAAATACCTTAAAAAATTTAATTTACCTTTTTATTTACCGGTTCAAAAGGTGTTTTTAATCTTTTTCACGTGCCTACTAAAATGATTACAACTTGCGATTGATAAAATAGGGAGGGCAAGTAATTTTTTACCATAAATATTTTTCTTTTTTAAAGTACCTATCTAGTCAGACGGTGTTGTATAATCAAATTAGTGTGTAAGCGACACTTAAATATAACATAATTATAGCATAAGTTGGCACCAGGAGTTTTCCTTAATGTTTCCACATAAGCCGACCTTAATTCCACGATTATACGATTTGCATTATGCGAATAGTTCTTTCATTCATCGCTCTTAGTATTTACTCAATTACGCATTAGGTACGCTTAAATGACTCTATTGTTAGCTGGATTGCACAATTTTCCATAGTACATACAGGGTATTGTTAAAGCTTTAAAAAAGTAAAATCTTTACATTTACTAGCTAATTGGATAAGTATTATCCTAGTAAATGTGCACGGATAAAAAAATCCTTAAATCAAAAAATCATGTTTTGTAACTAAAAGTTTGTGCTAGGAGCAGCCACTGTTAGTAGTCCAGAGGCCGGGATCTTCGGGTAGGCATTTAGCTACTGTTTTCTTACATTCTATCTTATATCAAGACAATACCCATAACGCAACTATAATTTAAGCGACGTCGAAGAAATAACATGTGCGGTCATTTATCACAAATATCTTAATGAATCAAAGCGCGAAAATTATGCTAAGCCAAAAAAGTGTGCATAAATTATCATAATTTTGTTAAAATAAATCTTTTAATTATAACTTAAGTACTTTACGTAAGATGAAATTAAGAAACCGACACGTGTATGTACATACATTTAAAACATAATTTCTCTGACATTTACGTAATAAATAATGCTAATTACAAGCTAAATACTAGTGATTTAAATTCTCATTTGCTGCAGTCCGTTGCTCACCTAACTTTTTTATTATTTGTTAAGTTGAAGCACTTACGAGACAATTTCATACGTTTGTCTAAAGGTGTTGAAGAAAACGACACTTAGATAAATTAGAGATGTAGGTAATTGTCACGAAGAAAAATCTGCTTTCGAAGCTGGTAAAGTAGTTAAATACGAAAAAGATACATCTGTTGCTCAATGAATCGTTCATCTAAATAACATGAAAAACCTAAGTCTCACTCATATTCATAGGTCAAAGCGTCAAATATATAAATCACAAATATTCCTAAATACGGGTACCTACACAAAATCTATTTTGATACTTTGAGCGCTTAGACCTTAGACTCCGTTCTAAAAAGTAACAGTAGTTATTTTTGTTAGCCATCGAAATCGAAAATCTAAATATTACATATAGAAATTTCGCCGATCTGCTCCGAGTCACGGTATATTTATCAGGAAAGCGCGTGCCACGGAACGGCGGCGTGGTCCCTGCTTCGCATGATAGTGACCAAAAATTACTCCAATTATTATTTTGCAGGTTTTGTTAATAAAACAATACATTATACCTATAAATTCCTCAACATCCCGTAGTGGTGTAATAAGTAACTTCACAACCGGCAATTCGTTACAGATGTGACAAATTCATACGCAAATGTCATTACGCGAGTGTGACGGGGAGTGACAACACCATCAAACAAAACGAATGTGTTTGAGACACTTTCTCTCAAGACATTCGACACACGCACACTTATGAGGAGTTTAAAAGTAAAAGTGTCACTTAGGAGAGCGCCGTCTCATATCATTATAAGTAGAACTACACAGGGCCGTACTAGGTACGTACGTGAGATACCACCCAGAGTTCTGTAAGCGTAATTCTCAACATGGACTCTGAGCAATATGTGCTAATAGCGAAATGTTCAATATCGGCACGGTCTTAGTATTCAACCCACTGCTTCTTTTAGTGGCCTGTGGGTCTTTTAACTATCAGCGATGGTATTTATAACGCGGATGTTTAGACAATATCTAAGTACTTACTTATTAATAATATGAACTTCAAATGAGTTCTTAGTTAGTAGCGTATCGTTTCAAAAAGACAATTTATTTATTAAGTAAGAATGAAAAAAATACATAGATTCTTAGTTCACTGGCTTAGCGGACCAGCTATTTTAGCCTCCGCCACTAAAGATTGCCACTGAAGTTGCATTCTTCAGTAGGGTGACTGAAGCTCTCGATCCCTATGATACCCGTCCGTCCGTTGTCGTCCGTTGTAATGAGATACAGAGGCGACAAATTAGTCAAGGTACGGCCCTGTACTGCGTTAAATGTTAGCGTTACCCAAATAAGCGTTGTGATGCTATTCGTAGCAAAAGTACAAAAGTTTACGTCTGACATCATCTAATGGATGCTTTTAGTGAGAGAAATGTTTCTCATTGTTTTATTTGTTACGTAGGTACGTACATAAATCTTCTTTTGTACGGAATGGATATCAATATCATGTTTCAATATCAAATGTCTAGTAATCAAATCAAAAGCGAATGTACTGAGTGCATGTTTAAAAGGAAATACATTGATTCAATTACCATCAGATAAGATAGCGGTTAAAAACGCGGGATTAAAAGTGGAATTTTACGCCAGTTGTTTCATTATCATAGCTTGTTGATATCGTGTTAAGAAACCTGAAATTTCTGAAAAAATATTTGTATGTGCGAAAATTGTCAACCTCTGCAACTTATTAAAATAATACTTTTTTTCTAATTTACTAAAGATGTATCTTTTATTAGCCTTTATTCTTAGATCGATAAAGCTCCAACTTGTATTGACAACTATTCCTTAGACAGATATCAACCAACCTCACTCTGAACAATAAAACCTCACATTACTTAAATTTAATTCATGAACTTCATAAGAGGCGCTACATAGTACATAGACCTACTAATAGCGACTACACCGCGTAAAGTAATTAATAAACATTGCGCATGCATAAAGAGATTTGTTCGCGGTTTGTTGCGGCCCTAGGTGTTTCCTGCGTGTTGCAAGTGCGATTAATATTCAACGAGAATACTGGGTCAATGTCCACGCGACGCCGCGCGACGAGCATCGCTTATTTACCTAAGTCTCAGCAGAGCTTGTGATTCACCCGAGCTCAGGGTCTAGCAGGTAAATACTCACTCACCTGTAGGAAGAATGCACTGCGATCTGAGTTGCCGATATGCTAAATGATTTAAAGTTTGAATTACATTAAATATATGGAGAAAAAATATCGAATACACGACCGCGTAAGGAGTACAATGTCATATTGGATGTTACAAAGATAACTCTAGAAAATATAATTTCAACTTTGAAAAGTTAAAGAAGTTGTATCAATAGACAGGATTATAAATATAAACCCACACCCTCACTATTCCATGGTACAGTCGAAGACAGAGATAAGTATACAGGGGGCCTCAATAAGGTTGAGATTTTCTCAAAAACTACTGGACCGAATTTAATAATTCTCTTACAGTTACATAGTTTTAACTTTTATCTATCAAACAGTGAAAGAATTTTTGCAAAAAGGCAAGTAGTTTTTGAGAAATTCTCAATCTTAAAAACTCTCCTGTACACCTTTCTCTGTGTCCCACCGTACCAACAAGCGTAGCGGAAGACGTACCTATCGGACCTGAGGGATTGAAATGGACAGACAGACAAACGCAGATATTTATAGAGCACTAGCAGTGACCGCGAGGTTTCATCCGCCACCATGGAAAGTCGGTTGTATGCGGAGAAATGCCAAACTAAAAAGGAAAAGAATAACAAATGAAAATATAAATCAGTATGCAGGTATACTTACTTCTTCTCTTTTTTTCTTCTTCCTCAGCACACTGCAGCCCACGCCTGGGCGTATGCCTCTCCATGAACCCTACATGTGGCCCTATCCAAAGGTTTCCTGGTTCTGGTGTATTCTTACAAATTTTTATAACTACCTATAGATAAGAAAATATAAAATATATCTATCATCCCAGAAAAGCGTCTTGTAGGCTTAGGACCACACCTTACGGCGTCTGACCTTAAAAAAAAGAAAAGTCGACCTTCATGCTCAGTAAGCAGTCATTAGCATTATTCTACTTCTACTCAACGTGATTACGGGCCGCAGGAAAGGGAAGTGACGCTACAAATAGCTGGTTATATTCAAGGTGTCGGATTATGCTCTTATTATGCTTTAAAACTAATATCGGTATAGCAATTATCCTGTCTGGTCTATAACTAGCTCTACTGTTCATTATAAAGCAGTTATGTCTATATATTTCTTGCTGAGATAATTGTAGATTATTAAATAATAGCACACAATTATTTGTAATTCTGGTGTCGAATTATGTTTTAAAGCATGCGTCCTGTTTGACACTCCTATGATTTGAATAATCGTAATATCCTTGACTGGTTTTATATTCAGACAATAAAATAGAATGTATATTGAAGGAATTTGTACTCTAAATTGTATAGTACGTTTGTGTATGACTCAGACCGCAAAGTACAAGGATTACATACATAATATCCCACTTCTAGACAAAGGTTTTATACCTTCTCCACTCCATCATAGGTCGCCTCAGACCATACTCTCAACCAGTCGTTGAACTCATCGCTTCACCTTCGTCGAGGTCTTTCTCGGCATCTTCGATGGCCGTCTTATTAATTGGTACGCATTTGAGCAATAGATAGGAATAGATAATATATCACTTCATTGTACCAACGATTTATTGTCTGATAGTGTCGATATTTCTGTAGAACTAAACTTAACTAGAAAAAAAACTGGTGTTTATATAAATAATGACATATACACAATATGATATATGATGATGGTCGTATAGTATTAGTATTCGCTATAAATAAAATTGGCAATCTTGCTCACGCCATGACTTTTTATTGAAAAATTTGGGGCAACGATACCTAAACATGCAGAGAAAAGATTTCAACTTTCCAAAAATAGACTCTCGAAACCACTCTTCAAAAAAGGCTTTTCAATTAAAATCGCAAAACAAAAATCGTTAGTTAATTTCTCTCGTCTCTGTCAATCTAAAATCTAGACAAAGTGTCGCCGTTTCGCACGGACTATTTTCTAGGTGTGCCTATAATCTTTTTTTATCAACTACCTATCGGTTCATTTCGTCAGCTGTTTCCCAAGCAATGGCACGCACCGCCCCTCGTACACACTCTTTCATGCTTCCGTGACTGCCATATTCATGAACCAAATTGCCCCCGTCAAACGCTATAAACTTGACTCATATTGCAACAAACAAGTCAATGCCACATAGAGGCTTTACCAAATCGGTACTACACTCTAGTAAATTTGAACATTATTAAATTTCGCAAAAATGACTCTCGGTTTTCGAGTTTCAATATCCCTTACTACATTCCGGTCCACTAAAGCACGGTTTCCACCGAACAGACACAATAGATGATATATCCCGAATTCCAGAACTGACATTTCGTACAAATACCAATCATGTACCTATTCGTAAAATTTATGAAGCCTTCAAAGGCGGACGATCGTAACGACCCTTCAATTTCCTTTTCAGCCCGAATCTATTCAGAGAGCGAAAGCATTTCCTTTCGCCTTCGAACTTCCAATCAGGGCCTTCCAAAATATAATATTACAAAGTGGGCATTTTAATGGTGCGCCAGGTGAATATTATATTCAAATTTTTATCGTTGACTGGACATTCAATTTCTAACCCGCAATATATATGGATAGAGTTCTCAATTTCGGGCACACTACAGGGTGGCCTTGAATTCAGTCGACAAAATTTAATAGATGATTAGGCTTTGTGACATACATTAATTCTGCACAGCGTTTAAGTAAATTAAACAATCTGGGGAAAAATAAAATATTTACAATAAATTCAACTATCAAAATAATTATTAATTTGATGCTCATCTCTACTGTTCTTTGGAGTTTTTAAATTTTAAGGTATTTTTATTTTTTTTGCAAAGTTTTGTTTAACTGGAATTTGACGTAATGGTCATTTCTAAAGTCATTGTGACGTAAGTACTTAGTTAAAAAAATTGCCAGTTTTGATTTACTAAAAACCTTACTAATTTTATATTTATCATGAGTACCCCTGTTTCAATTTGTCGAATGAATTCAAAAACACCCTGTATTTACTTTCTTGAGGAATTTGGAGTGTTATTCTGATAAAGCTTAAATTTTCTCTTATGAGACCAGTTACGAGTACAGATGGTGCTATATTACGCGAGGCTGATCATATTAGAACCATAAAAGATCCCAAGAGAATCTTGCTAAATGGTTGTAAATTAAAAACCAATATGACGTGGCAAAATGTATTCACAGACTCCAAAAATATTGTGTTCATTTCCGATCATCATGGTACACACGTCTATTTATTTACAATTTTGCTTCTGAATCAGAAACTCTGGCAAGGGCTGAATGCCGAGAATCCTCACAGGACTGTAAATACCCATACATCAAATTTTGGACCACAGCTGGACTTTGTTAATAAAGTTCACTGAAATCTTCACAACACCAGGCGTCAAAAGAAGGTGACTTCTACAATTTACATGCAAAATCCCATCGACTTAAAATAGTTTTCTTTTCCCGTCTCGAGCTCGAAGCGGTTAAGTCTGCATAATTAACGCTAAGCGGGCGAAGGTAAAAGGAAACAGAGGTATTTCCAGTGCACAATCTATTTGTCCAAGTTGTTAGCCGGGTGAATGGAGTTTACGGATCCTGAGATAGATTCGGTGGCGCTGTTATGATAATGTACTTACAATACGAGAACGTTGGATCTAATTAAATTAATAAAAAAAACCTAGACACCAAAGCCGTAAGATCTCAAGGCTATCCGTCTGGTTTTCATCAGACCCTGGTTCCTTTATATCTAAGAACCTTCCCGGCGCTGTCATTAGCAAAATACGTTTTGCTCTTTATGAATATATTTCCTCGAGCTTGCATTGTTTTTCAGACTTTATCGCATGATAACACGAATAATAGGAGTTATTTACGGTGGTCGTTAATGAAAACCGTATGTAAATGGGTGTTATGTGGTTCTGTGGAATATATCACAGATGAGTCCGGCGCGGACGCCTCTCTGGAGACAGAACAATAGGTTCCTTCCTGCTCTCGCGAGAAAGTGAGGTGTTGCAGACTCTTTCCGACACAAGATAAATAACGCTATCACTATCTCATCGGAGCATCATCCGCTTTATATGCGCATACGCTAATAATGTCGCATTAGTGAGAGATCGTCGTTAGAACCATAACGTCGTTAGAAAGTAGGTAACACCAATTGATTTTTTTGAGCCATTAAGGAATAAGTAAGATATGAAATTACTTTGCGTCATTTTAATGTGCATTGCTGGTAAATTAGAGCATTGTGTCGATGAGGAAAATTACGTAACATTTTCTTCTGATGTGCCTTCATATTACTGACTTTATTCAATGCTTCAATATAACCGATGACCTGCAGGTAATTCTAAGTCGGAAATTATCCCGCCGCGGTTGTACGAACAGCTCAGCACTCGCAATTTATGGTCTAGAAATTCTTAGACAGACTTCACCTGCCGCGTTCTCGAGGACAAGGGAAAACTATCAAAGTGAATGCCCACGAAAGGTTTCTAAACACCTTGCAAAACAAATCTTTGCCGTTGCCAGAAACAACTGACTTTACGAAACTTTTCGTGATCATAAAACCACAAGTTTTCCGTGTCTAGCAATTTTATTACGGGGCCCACTTAACTGACTGATATTTCAAACGTTTTTGTTATTAAATAACAAGCCGTACGTGATGATAGTTATCCTGATATAGGATGTAATGTGTCTACCGCTTTACGGAATGATATTCATAACTCGAACAATTTCTACATTTACTTCTATACATAGGCTCTTGCTGTGAATTTGCGATACCGAAATAGATCATAAATTAATTCCGCGCAACAAAATTCCATTTAAGAGTATAGTTACGACGACACTAAACCATAAAGTCTCAATAATTAATGGATTTAACACAGTAGTTATGCTGTCAGTCGATCTCTACCAAATTGGCTTGGTAATTTATCCAAAGGTACAAAAAAATAAGCTGAATATTTGCTATACAGAAGCTGTTAGTGACCATAAGCCTGTCCTTCACTATGAGACTGCAGCATGAACGGCGGCCTTTAATGGACGCCGATCATTTCTCGTTTACTAGGCATGGGGTAGCACAATACTCGAATAAAACTGGTAATGTATTCAAATCGAAGCGAAATTTTTGAAAAATATAGTATTTTTGAGGTGAATCTATCTGGTAATGAACGGGGCCATGTCTCTCGGTCAGCTCGCCGCAAACTGGTTTCATTATCAAAAGTCAATAACTTTCCGATGCATTCCGAGTCATGGCCAAGACTCCGCTACATCGTAATAGGCAAAGTCACTTTTAAGGAAAGTGATATTTCAGTGAAATTTCAAGATGGCGACGATAAGTTCTTTAGAAATACTCGTTAAAAATGAAAGTATATGCCTTTTGTAACTAACTATGACACAATATGAAACAGTAACTTTCACAATCGTAATTCGTTCGCCCAAACTCAATCTCAGTTTACGCTAAATTTACTGCTACTGAATTTAAAAACTAATAATACGTGTACTATTATCGACAGTAGTTTGGGTACCTGTGTTATTAATACTACAAATCATATTTCCTGATTCGAATTGGTTAAGATTTATTACTAAGGAATGCAAGTTCAAAGTAATTTATCAAATGCAGAAGCCTTCATTAGGCAAGTCTTGTGTCTACTGCCGTTTCAATTAGAAATACATGCACTATTTGGGTGTGTTCGTACGTGAGACTGGAATTTAATATCTTAGGATTTAAGCAGAGAGCAGGTTCAACTTTCATATTAATAGCATGTTCAGGCATTCGAAAATTGCCGAGTTTAATGTTGTTTATATAACTATTGCTAAGTTTCTACTTTGTACCTATCTAGTCACTTGTAAGAGTTATTATTAAATGAATCTAACATTTCTGTACTTTCTAGTCTGACTAGACACCTATCTATACATTACAGTAAAAACCCGAAATCAGTCGAAACTCGTTTTAACAAAACTAAACTACAAAATTATGACACCGATAGTTTTAACTGAAAGTGTGGAAGCGTTTTGTCTAAGTGTAAGAAATTGACCTTTAGTTAAATTGACTGTTTTCGGGGTTTCACTGTTCCATATACTTACATCAGTCTATAAATTAATCCATGTTTATGATATGCACGGATCTTGCCAAAAATTTGCAAGTAGGTATTTGTTTTATCCTATGTTTGAATAATAAACAATTGTTGAACCTCAATTCCTCTTTTCAGGGTTACGTCCTCAACAAAATAACACCTCACGTATTTCGTAATCTTTTCCTAGACTTATCGTAAACTTGCGAACTAAGTAGGATAAGCGGATTTAGGTCTCGTTATTTACGTATTGCTCTTGAAACGTTTCTCTAATCTTCTTTCAGTCCTTCTAATGTTGTTTTAATAAATAATGTCATTTTGAGCATAAATATCTACATAGATTGTCTGTCTTCATGTAGGTATGTAAACCGAAGCCCAAATCAAGTGTCTTATTTTGTAAACAAAATCTACCCTACCCTACTAATATTTTAAGCTGTTCTGTGAATATTGCTTAGTTATTTCCACATTATTAGATTGCATTACTTTATTTTCACAATGATGAACAAGTTCGATCAATCGGTTCTTTCAATGCATCACAACAGGTAATCAGACGATCATATTTGTTTACAAAATAAGACACTTGATTTGGCCTGAGATATGTGTATATCACAAAATCACAACTAGAAGATAAGATTTAATGATACAGAACAAAAGTAATAGACATTAGAAGAGATACTAACTTCCCTTGTACTTTAAAAACAGTCTTTTATCGGATTACTTGTGTAAACAGACTTGAGATTGTTACACTTAGGTATTTACAAAGAGTTCTACCTCTGTACAGACAAAGTATCAACTTTACTTTAGTAAATACTTTAATTCCCTTACAAGGATCTAGTTTTCCTTAGCAGGAATCGCAAGCATATACGTATAGATATACTTGCTTAGATAAAAATATTGTATATTACCAAATGACAATGCCAGATTCTGCCCCACCATCAACCGCATGATAAACAAGATAACGAATAAATGTAAAAATATCTCCGTTTTTTATTCAAATTATTGGTTTAAAATAAAGTTTTGTACAAGTTGCGAGTCGAAAAAACAGCTTAATTAAGAATTCAGAAAATAGTATGAAATCAAAGCGAATTATTCATTGTTTTTGTTGTCATTTTCTACTACTCTCGCAACTCCTACTGATTGTGATTATGCTATATAAAACCTGTAATAAGTCCCCAACAAAATGATAGGTACAGCATCAACGGTCTCGAAGTTTTGTAGGTGGGGCAAAGCCCCATTGAAATGAGGCAATGTCATTTAATATTGATTTAAAACATCTTGATTAATAGTTAATTCAGAAATAAATTCTTAAATACTTCATACATTTATTATTTATAAGACGTCCTTTTCTTCTATATTCTTAGAACAAAAATTTATTATAGTTGATGATATTTTAAAGATACAAGCAGCTGAATCTAAGGCCGATATTCATAGACAGTTCAAGCAAGACCTCAGCGTGAGCATGCACTTACGACTGTCAAAATTGTATGAAAACTAACAGTTGTAAGACCGAACTCAACTCCACTCATACTCAAAAGTGCCTATGACTATCGGCCTAAGAATGCCAGCATAAACCAAAGGTATGTTCTCGTAAGCTGTGATATGTTACTGGCCTACGCTCAAAGCAACTGTCTCTTCAATATGTCACACACCTAAGTGCGATGTGTGCTTCACGAAGTCTAAACTATGTAATGTGTCTAGCAAACAAAGCCTGGCGTTAGTGCTCTGTTGATTACACAAATCCTCATCGGCTTGGCTAGTGTGCAGCCGGAGTACAGAGAATTCTGAAACGAGCTTTCAAACAACCCTGAGGTTTTCAATTGTGTACTGGAAAATCGACTCAATAGTCATAGAAATCACTGCTACAGTTTGACCGCAAGCGCTGCTGTACCGCGCCTTAGGTAGCTGCACGGCGAGACGCGGGGGTGGACCAGCTCGCTTCAGTCTGTTATTTCGTTGCCGTTCACCGAAGGCGTATACAAGCTTGCAGTCAGACTACAGGGAATTAGGGGGCAGGTACATGGTTCTGTCGAACACCCTAGATAGTCAATCATGCGTAACATGCCTTACGTGTCAAATTGTCAATATATGTGCAATACGTAGCACAAATGTCACGCATGCTTGGCCGTCTAGATGCATTAATTCAGCCGTCGATCGACGAGCGTTTGACATCGTTTCTCCACTCCAGTTCCACTCATGAACACTTATTTTTATCTAACTTCCGAATGGAGGAGGGTAATATTTTTTATATAGTTTAGTTATGTTCTATTATCGTTTCATATGTGGATCGTTCGATACGTCTTCATCATACTGACAAAGGATACATTATTTTTATGCCAAAAAGGAGGCATTTTTTTGTAATAATGACGTTTAGATCAATGTTTACAGAATATCTAAACTTAGCTTGAGTAATTAAACTCGTGTCATAAACATTTTGTCAACATGTAGGTATCAAATTCCTATTTTCTGAAAACAGTGTTTAGGTATAATGTTATCTAAGTACTCCAGGCATTGCAATCTCCGCCGTATTATAGAGTAGAGTAGATCTGGGTTCTATTGATGTGCTGTCGACTACACTATATTTGAAACAATTACTCCATCAAAGTGTTTCTATTGTGACATCAATATTATGGCGCTAGATTAATGGGTTGCCGCTACTTTTATTTGTGTAACCGACACTTATTTTTGGGTCGTGACAACACGATCCACCATTGCAAATCAATCACAACGTGAAATAACTTTATAATTTGCCATTTAATATTTCAAATTGTACCTTTTTCAGTACAATTCCAAGTCATTAATACGCACAATTGTTATCTTATTTTTCTTATAATACTTTTGCTTTGTTCTGTACTCTATAATACTTGTGCTTTTTTCTCTACTTTTTGTGCTAATAATACAATTATGACCCCTGCACACAAACATAGGTAGGTTCACTTGAACCTAATACAAGTATTCTCATGGACGAGTTAGTAAATTAAAACATCAATTGACGAACGAAGTTGGAACTAAATTAACAAATAAATAAGATATGTAAATAAGTCGTATAACAATTTTGAAAAAATATTTATTAAATTAATAATCGAAAATAATCAATTAACAGTCAGGGTAAGCCTTGCAACAATATTAATGTACCGTAATATTGGAGCAAAAACTGACTAATTGAAGGTACGTGGGAAACATTGAAATTCTTACTAAACAGAACTGAAAATTGAAAAATCATTGAATTACGCAGTTTCTCTAATATTTTTTGCCGCACTTTTTGCACTAATTACACGAATCAAGGTATTTTTGCGCTACAAAAAATAGATTTATATTTAATTGAGCACTTAGTATTTTTATTTAGTCTGTCTAATTTAAAAGTTAACCCCAAAGCTTTGATTTATTATTTCAAGGATATAAATCTTGCTTAATATTCCAACTTTACTGTAACAGCTCCTTTCGTGGTTAAATTAAACAAATGTCTTCTAATCACGCGAAATAATATTCTACAACTTTCAATGAATAGTATAAGTTACACATAACACATAGGCTGCTGTCCAACAATGAGGAAATAAGCAAATACGAAATTTATTACTTGTCACATAGGTCCATATAATTTATTAGGTCCTTTGAGTTATCAAAACAAGTATTACTTATAGCGACATTCATTTCCCCAGTTTTGGGTCATTAGTCTCTGTTAGTTGGACAATGCCCAGGGTTAAATGTATTTCCGTAACATGGTGTTATTTATCATGTAGGTATGTCTGACATGCTCGTGTAGGACCACATTGTTTGTTACGCCCTTCATGACAATTTCAGTTGTCTGTCACGGTAATAAGTCAGTCGCAAGTTATGAGTCAAAACGCATGCGATCACGATTGTTGCTTGGAATTTGGTCCATGATGTAGAAAATAGCGGAATCGCACACCTATTACCTATCTTTCTGAAAAGATGCTCCAGTATCAATAGTATGAGTGTCATCAATAATACCCACCTATATAAATAAATATAACATAGGATAGGAGCTATAAATATGATGTCATTTATTATTGTTCAATATTGTGACACACATCGAACCAATTTTTGTAATAGGTACGGACACCAGCAGATTAATGGTAACACTTGCAGTACGGTTTTAAATCTTACGACGCAGATAATAAGAACGGTCCAAAGTGTTACACTTGATCTGCTGTTCGCTGCGCCTATAGAACAGACACACAGACAGATGTATGACACTGTGTACACTTGTTCTGCCTGCTCCAGATCTCGTATCTCTCTCACACTGGTTTGCTGGTAGAGAACTCTATCGTAGAGTTAAGCACACCTTATGTACATCCAATTTTTATTTCATGTAACGTGTATTTATTTTGTGTACATTAAAGAATTACAGAATTACAGAACAGAAGCTGAGAAATTTAGTCAATTGAATTATCATGAGATTTAACGTAAATAAGCAATCGCATTATTACGAACATACACAATGATTTATAACATCATTAAGTATATTCGTAAGTATGTAGATACTATTTATATTTCCAAACGTCAGAAACACTCGTAGTTACCATATTAGAATTTGATGCAGAATTTTTTTTTGTAAATTTGAGATGCCAGGAGATGAATTAGCAATCGCTACATCTCACACATGCACCACAGCCGGTCAGCAACTAGCTCACGATTAGGGTCAAGCGCCAAGGTCCCACGTTACATAATTCCTTAAACGTTTCGCTATAATTGACCCCCGGCGACTGACCGCTATTGTGCTCCGACACTTCTTTATCATTGATCGAATCATTGATACAATTTAGAACCTACTAGATGAATTAAGTGAAAGTATCAAATGTGACAGCAGTATCAAGATTGTAACGAACTCTACGATTTTATCTTTGTTTACATACTGTATCAAGCAGGAATTTCTACCTTCTGCGATCCTGTCACACCACTTTCGCTTTTGCCACTTTGAAATCTATTCATGTGCTCTAATCGATTTGTAATAAATAGCCCGCAAATACCACACCGTGTATTTGGTCCACGTGCGTTATTTATAAAATTCTCAAGTCTTTTTAAAATTCCTCATTTTCTCGTACCCACCTAACATCTTGCTTGGTAAGTTTATCTGTTGATAAAAGAGCTAGTATCTTTTAACAGAGTGTTACTGAACTTTCAACATTCTTGAAAAGGATGCTCATATAGCCTTCAGTACTTAGAAAATATCTCAAATCTTTTTGGTAGCATGTTGCGCGAAGTTTCACAGTGACGTCGTCGCAAATACGATCGTGACTCCGTCGGCGCCCGAGGCGATCTATCGGTCATTCGATCTTATTGATTTGTTATATTATGATAAAGATCTCTGCAATCCGGGAGCATAACCGCTGATTCTTACCTGTGAATGAATCGGTTGATTGTGGTATATTGCTGTGTTGTAAATGCAATAATAATATTCATAAATCTAGACGTAGAAACGTAACCATATTATTTGATCGTCATTATCCGACTGTCGTATATTTAGTTCCATCGATTCGTTTTCGTTATCCTCTAGATTATAACTTTAATATTCCTATTGTAGTTGCGATTCAGCGATAAGCTCCCGTATACTATTTATTGTATTGTTCGATTTCATTGTGTGGATGTGAGTAATGTCTACTTTGCACCAAAGCTTATCTAGATACATCGCTATGTGAGCTTTTGTTTTTGTCAAAATATCACATTATCGCCTTGGTATTTACCAGTGTCTGATAACTAACCTTTCTGTAATCTTTTCATTGATACAAAAGAATATCAATCTTTATAATTCAATGTTGACGTAACAATAGAACCTGTTATACAGTTCTTATCAATTGATTGACAATGGATTTGTTTTCAATCAACGAATCGATGGACATTTTTAGTTCATTGTCAATAAATGACCCTCTCGCCATGATAAAGTATTCAGGCCAGGTTCGGCTTTTAGACATATCTTGATAACGGATACAAAACAAAGCAATACATTTAGAATTAGCAAATGAGCTGTCAGAAAGACAATTGATATTTCACGAATTAATTTAGATATGAATGGCTGACCAATGGGCGACGGTAGCCGGGTCGTGTCGCTAATTTCTATGGTCGCCCTTGATTAATGTCCCTTTGTTTGTTTGCCTGCGTCGATAGCAGATAGGCAGAGTTTTAATTTGAGATTAATTTGTGGATGTGATCGTAATTTAACAGCATTATCTTTAGTGATAAATGACCGATTGATGATTGACAACTGAAACTTTGATTAACCTTATAATCAATAGCTAAAGTAAATGGACCCGTTCTTCAGACACCTTCTATGCCCTTTATTTGTGTACAACCAATTTATAGCCGTTTTCTCATATAAAATCGATAATACGCTAATCATCTTGGATATACTGCTAATTTCAACTAAAAAAAAAACAGAGGGAACTTCTCCCGATTTTGACTTCTAAAATAGTTCGCTTCTGTCTGTAAGTATAGGTCCTATAGGCAAGGTTTTCACTGTTATACCGTCACTTATTCGTATAGAGATATTTCATTCGTTCATAGTTGCATACTCATTTTGTTTCATCCACGTGTTGATGTAAAGTTTGATGGATAAAATGAATACAGTGAGATATTCTTAGATACTCTCATATGACCCACGAGCTTTATCATTATAAGTTTATTCCTATTCACATTTCCCCTAATGGCGGGTTCCCACGCTTGCAACACGTCATTATGCCACATAATGTGAAACCATTCATTCCGAGCTGATAAGACAAAGGCTCACCACGTGATCGCTCGGAGACTCATACCTATAGAATGTCATATAGACACACGCCTTCATTATTTTGAATGACGATATAATTTTAGCATGAAAGGTGTATAGTAGCGATGGATTTCTATCTACAGTGTACCATATCTATGAGTAAAGGAATAATTCCATTACGTTATGTAACTTACGCCTACATTTCGAGTACATTATCATCACAATATAATTTCGAAATTATTGAAGTGAGAAGATAGTTTAAAGCCTTTACGTACATACCTACCTATATCTCGGGATGTAAGATTCTAGGATTAGGAATTAGTTTCGAAACGATCATAATTGGTTTGTAATATCATTTTATTGGATTGAATTATTGTCTTATTTTTAATAAAAATCCCATAAATTAATTGTTATATTATAATTGTATCTATTACAAAGATTACATCCTATTAAACAAACAATCTTGGGTAATGACAAGCTGTGACCGCGTTCACTTATTATTGGAATTCATAAAATGTAACTGAGTCGTGACATTTGACATGACCCTGGAGCAGTTCAATCGAAGGTTCTACCATCTGGGTATTGTTTGATCACATTGCACATTCCCTGCCTTGCTTTACTCACACCGACGCGACTACGAATACAGCACACTGATGGACAAATAAAACACATTTATATTTAAATGGATACACATGTCCATCCATTGCAATCTAATCACTCAAACTACCTTCTTTTTTATTTAATATAAGCAAATATATTTTATTTGCACTGCTGATTCTTTAATTGTATTTTTATAAACACTTTTTTTACTTTATGGTTTTACGTATTGTGGTAAATGATATGTCATTTACCACAATACGGCACATATACCTAAGTAAAACCATAACGTAAAAAAACTCTGTTTTCAGTTTTTATGTAGTTTTCCACTACATATCACTATATGTAGTGGAAAACTACATAAAAACTGAATGAATGGATATTTTCCATTCTTTCAAGTTGGCGAGCTGACGAATAAGATATTGGATTACATAATAAGTACATTTAAACGAGAATAAAAATAACCTGCTACGCTTAAGTGCTACGGCGTAGCGGCTAATGAATATCTTATTATTTTGTTCTTACTTTATATTTTAATTTTTGTTCTAACGATAACGAAAAGGCATCAGTATTGTGGCCAGTATAGTACCCATAGCTGTAGTACTCGCTCGTCTATACGAATTAAGAAAAACGCACGTGTCATGCTCATTAGCGCTAGTATGGGGGACTTTCCATTGTTACCGAAATGATATTAATTATGTACGGTGTACTTACATTACAAATAAATAATTAATAGCACGATTTTTTATATCGAGCCTTCGGATTTTAATAGAAAGAGGCGGGCAAGTAATTTGTGTTTGAAATTATCTATTTGAGTTGACCTCTAGTAGTCAGTTCAGGGATGACAAGTAAACAAAGTCGGAGCAGTGCAAACTGGTCCTATTATGTTTGTAGAGCATTAATACTGAATGTAAATATTTACTTTGTAATTAGTGCTTATCTAGAGTGTCTACCATGATTAAGATAGGATCTAAATCAGAATATTAATGTATGTATTCGGTCGCTAACTAATCAGAGATTCTGTTATGCTATATTTACTTAGTAATAATGATTTTTACAACACTATAGCTATTAAGGGCGATTCAATATAGTGCAGAAAATGGTTGGAAGAGACTGGATGCATAGAGCTGCGATTCTAATCGAGTGGTCCGTCTTGAGAAAGGCATAAACGTCCAGCAAATGACTGATTATATTGAAACACCTATTTACTTGTTTACATGGGATAAAGAAACTTATTATGTTCAAGAGATTATCATTGAAAATTCTTCATTGTTAATTTTATTTAAATGCTAAACTTAGCTTAACTTGACATATAATCTCTGTATTACCGGATTTGGGAAAGCGGGGCCTCCTATCACGAGTATCCACATACTCAAAAGGAGTGTCCCAACAAACTGTAACGTTAACATTAAGTTTAGGTTAACGAAAATAATCATTTTTCATTTTAATTTTTCGAGAGTTTTCCACGACTATTACAATAAGAGAAACAAGAGTTTATTTTCGCAGAACATAAAAACAAAGCAGATTTTCGGGTTGGGCGTTGGTATCTGGTTCACCAATATTTTTTCCAACAGTGCAGAGGTAAAATTTGACTCGTGAAATTGAAAATGCCTATTTGTTCATTTCACTTCGTGAATAGACGATTCGCTAATAGGATTTTCGTTTGAAGGAACCCTAAAAAGATTAAAAAGTTATCTCGTCAAGGGGAGTACTGCTGTATAACGGAAGCAGCCTCCACAGCGGCAAACATTAATCTGTATCAACCGATCAGTTGATATCCGCTGATCCTCTCCCTGTCCTGGGGTAGTTAGCCTTGTCAGTGGTGTTTGGGGCTTAGCTTTCCCCCCATTTTCTCTTGTCTAATAACTTTCCTGAAACTCAATGTTTGTTTTGATTGCAAAATTGACATCATTGTCTTGCATCAAAAGATAACCACGTATAGCCATATATTTTTCATATCTAACCCCGGGTTAAGAGTATTTCGTATAAAATGGTATTTTCAAAGGTATCCTATTACATCTAGTAATAATCCAAATACACTAGTAATGTATTATTCAATAATTCACCCCCAAGCACGCATTACGCACGGTTAGTATACACAGAATGATAATTATCTCAGTACTCTCCAATTTGCATAAGCGAACATTTAGGCGTATTGCCATAGATCCTGTTCGTACTCTAATTTAGACGTTTAAGTGCTAAAGTCAAACTTGAACTTAAATTAAACATTTGCTGAGTCACTTAATGAGCTTTCAGAATAACGGTCACGAATTTTCTTATATATTATTATAATAAGGTCTTTAATTTTTTTATTAACGCTTTAACTCTTACAGCACAGAATTGAAAAATATGCTTGTATAAAATAGCTATAAGAGCAGACGTATTTATTTGATGGAAAATTACAAGTTTGCTTGCAATATTTATAGTATGGGCATCAATTTTTGTACTCCTAACACAAATATTGTTTCTTATTCAGTGAATGAAAAAAATCTTGAGCTGATTATTCATGGATCGTTTTGAGTGCGAGCTGATTTTGAGTTCGTTCTAACAACTCAAAGTCAGATTTCATACATTTTTGCACTGCCTATAATTATATTTGTCGTTTATATCTTCTCTATATAACCGAAAGTTGACTAGTAAAGAATGCCGCTTGGCATTAAGTTCGCCTGTACTTACATAAAATATTGGCCTATGTGGAAATTGAGCCTTATTGTTCCGAAAGCCTATTTACAACTAGACGCACTGGTTTTCTGAAAGTATGCAACTCTGCATAACACCTACAGTCCTACACGCATTAAAAGCTCTCTCTAGTTGATATGTAGTAGGTACTTAGATGATTGATAATGATACGAAAACAAATGACTCGAGGTGGGATTAAAACCAACTGTCACATCGATAATTTAATTGTGACAGAGCTGTCACTTCGAAGTGGTACGCATATGTAATTAGTTAATGCAATAATCAAGGTGTCACCGAAAATACGATAATATGTTCGCATTCTCTTGGAAACTAACATTAACAAGATGATGTAAATGTGAAAAAAAAATTATGTGTAAATGGTATGATAAACTTCTACTATGAATACAAGACAATTGTTTCTCAAGTATTTGAATGAGCAACATTTCAGATTTCCATGAATATTTTTTAAATAATCAAGATGATATGTACGGTACATTGATCTCCTATAAACAACTAGATACACAAAGTTCTTACTAAAACAATTAAAAAAAACGTCCAAATAAGGGTCCATTGTTAACGTCCAAATAATGTCCAATAAGGCAAATGAGGGTCCATTCATCCGTTTGGACCTTCTTTGCGCTCGGACATTTTTAGAAGGCAGACTGTGTGTCTAGTTGTTTATAGGAGATCAATGGTACGGTACGAAGTCTTGAGACCTTGAACCTTTATAATAATCGTTAGGACTTTTGTACGACGCCTCATATCTTTAACACCCACATAACATAATTTATCTTCTGCAAAGTGACGTAATCAATACTATTGAATAATTAATAAGAATCATGAGCAAAATTAAATGTACTCACAAAGACGAGAAACATAATTAAATTTAGAGTAAGTGTTACATTGTTACATTCTAGACAATTCAAAATTTCGAGACACCCAGTGACTTATTTTGTAACAAAGTTAATGGTAGGTTTCAATGTCAGATGGAGCAATTTCGCGGTATGGGGTAATTAAAAATGGTAATGTTATTGTATTTTATGGCGAATGTGGTAAACGTAACAGAGGTCGTTGGCGCGTAGTAGGTAGGCGATGACGATGGTACCACGAAGGCAGAGAAAATTGTACAGGGTCTCAATAAGGTTGAGATTTTCTCAATAACTACTGTTTTTGAGATACTCTCAACCTTAAAAACTCTCCTGTACTCTTTTTCTGTGTTAGAACGTACCTACTACATATAAGTACACGACAACCTCTTATGATTTTTTATTAATGTGATGTCTTATTATGACTATTATTTAAAGTTTATTTGAAGAGGAGAGGAGATGAAAAAATTATATTTGGAAAACATTGTTCATTTTCTTTACAAAAATACATGTATACCTAACTATATAACTATTATAATATTAACCTATAAATATGTTGCAATTTAGACGTTATTAACATTAGATATTATAGTGTACCTGGACCTTGTATTGAGTTACAATTACTCTGCCGGAACCTATTATTGTTATTTGTGGCAGATTTGACCCGGTGATGGCTTACGCGGATCTATGGAGAAGGTTACATTTTTTACTTCAACAATAGTTAACATTTCGGTAGTGATTGACGTCCAAATTGATTGCTTTTATTAGAAAATGCTTGCTGATTTATTGGTATTGAAAATTAATTGTGCAACAATTACTTAGGACTTATATTGAAGACGTCTGCGTACAAAATGCAAAATATTATATTTACATGCAAATTATAATAAGGAATCAATTCCCTCAACAAAAAGTAAATAATACAAGCCTTATTACCAGTATTTACATTTAACGATACCAACAATTTACTTTGAAATTCACTCAAAATTGTGTCAATTTCCTTTTCCCGGATCAATTTATAAAGTTGTCAATCAATTCACTCGTTTTCAATTACGGGGCCGGCGAGACGACAAAAGGAGGAAAAATGATCGACAGATTTTACCCAATTGTAATTTATTCATCGCGGTCTCTCTCCCTAAAATAGATATTATTCTTATTTCCGGAGCAATTTGGATAAATCTGACCGAATGAGTGAATGTGAAGTGAATGGTTTGTCTTTACCTCTGTAAACTTGTGTTGTGACTCTTTACAGTAGCCCAATGACTAGTAGAAAGTTGAAATTGCGGTGCATGCGACGCTCCTAGCACAAGCTTCCTAAGTTGATATGGTTGAAGAGAAAAAAAACATTGCTAATTTTATTTAACAAACAAATAAAAAACATTTTGTTATGAGAACGATATTTATAAAAAAACATCGTTGCTATATTAGGATGGCAACACAAGGAACTAGAAAGTCTTCACCTAACTGAAACTTTAAAGGCTACAATCGCTGGCGACAATATAAAAGTATATATGGTTAACCATAGATACTTTTATATTGTTATTTTATAAAGTATATATGGTTAACCATAGATACTTTTATATTCAGGTTATAGAGGCTAGCTCTGAAGTAATGAAAAACCCAATTTGCAACGATATGCCATCAAAAGCTTGAATTTTGAGCTTTAATATGGTCACTGATAATGGATATTGCATAATGATGTATCAAGTTATATGCCCAAATGAATCCGGACTATGATATAGACAAACCTAAAATATGATACAATATCCAAATCTCATACAAAATTAGCAGTCATTTGTTTGAAACCAAAAGGCATTTTGTTAGTAGTAATGTACTAATTTTCGCACTAGATTAACGCCTTTATAGCTAGCCAGGCGGCAGGCGTAGCCGGCCTCGTGTCGTACCTATAGACAAGCATTCAAAACGAAAGATTTAATCTAACATATTAGCACTCCATTCTGTTTCAATTTCGCACTTTATCAAGATCTACAATTTATTGCTAGTACAACTTTAGGACGAAATTCTCAAAACACTAAGTAACCTTGAGAGTGCTTACACCGAGACCTACATTCTAATAACCTTTCAACAAAAGCTGAATGTGGTTCAGAACCGCTGCGCCTGCCATCGGCACTCGTCGTAGTTTTGCATAATAATAACACAATAGCTTGGATTCATACAACTAGTTGTTACAAAACCCCTAGGAACAACACCTCTTCTAAAGGAGAGAGCACATGGCTCGAGCAAGTAAAGTTAGTAGGTTAGAGCTTGACAATGGAATTAGAGCATGTTACACACGTAACTTGCCTCAAATGGTTCGAAGACGAGCCTTTCAATGGATTCTCACGTTCTTGCCAGTGAAAATCTATCTGTTTTTCTATTCATCGACACTTGGCCGTGATATTTAAGTAACCGCATGATGTTAAATACTACGCCAATAAATAAAACCACTCCTTACAGGCTAAAAAAATTACCCTCTTCTTTTTAAGTAGACAGGTACATTTATCTTAGTCCTATTTGGTACTTCGAGCGAAAAGGGTAAAATTATATTTCGTTGTAAACTTGGATATTTGGGTTACTGACCCAATATCTGATTCTGTTTTCTCAGAGGATTCTGTATACGTCTTAAAGTAACTATTATTAGTGGGCAAAATTCGGAGCAACTTGTAAACCAGCCAATCAACATCTATTCGCTATATACAAATAAATATATTTTAATTTATAGTACCATTGGCTTAACCATACACGAGTGGACATAACTTAGTATCTCTTTAGTCTAACACAAAGAAAGGTCATACAGGTTGAGATTATCTCGTAAAGCATTCTACCGTACTATCTACATACTAGTGAAATAATTTTTACAATCAGTCAAGAAGTTAATGAGAAAATGTCAACCCTATTGAGCCCCCTGTATACCTACTTACCTGTATCTATTTTACGAGTATCAAATAGTTTTATTATTTATTAGAAGTTTAGGATATTTCAAACTCTTTCAACTCATGATAAGAATGGTCCACGATAAACCAGTCGGTATGCATGCAGCTCTGAGCATGCCCGCCCTCCGGTCGACTCATGAATTATTCTCGGTTGTGACACTCGCAACCGCCCCTCGCGGGCTCGGTCTGTCTCCACGTGTGACAATACCAGTCCAATCACTTCAATTGGGTCAACGAGGACACATTATGACTGACCTCGCGGAATAGGATCGATCGGATGAGGATGATGAGATCTGGACTCAAGGATAAGGAAATCTGTTGAGGCAGAGTAAGTCCCTCGAAAATCCGCATTAGGTCAATGGCAAGGCGGATAGACATGAGACTATAAGATGAACGAATGGATTGATGAAGGAATCGATTCGATTCCCACCTCTATATTATTGTGGTAATGTTATCGAATAAGTCTCAACTGCAATTGATTATACAACACTGAGTCTAAAACAATTTAGAAACATTTTTTGGCTTACTAACAGCTGGTTCCTTCTATCACTTAATGTTCTGTCGCATTGATACGCGTCTTAAATCAGCACTCTGCATATTTTCAGTTTTTCACACATTCCCGTCAAATAGTTGTATAAACAAGGCCACAGTATGAGGCTGTTTAAAACGACGTTAAGTGAAGCGATGACACCGAATCAACACGTTTCGGAAGTAACACCTGGTATATAACTGAAATATCCTGCTACGATATCACCTTCATGGCTAAGTGACTGGAACAACTAATACTATGCTTATTAGTTTTAATTATGGACTCGACAATTTTTGTCATTTGCTAAGTTAATGTCAAGTTATTGAGTAGCAATATTCTATCATAGATAATTATCCTCCTTTCTTTCTCCAGAGGAATTGCCTGAAGCGACTTTAACTCTGGACGATGAAGCTCTAAGCTCGAAACAGATCTTGCTTATTAATTATTCGACAACTCAAACATATTGATTTTCTTGAACTTTAACGTGATACTTGCTATCAAGCAATAAACAACCATTGTATACAATAAAATTAATATCATGTTCCCGCCATTTTCAACAGTCCTTGATGTAATAGAAACAAAAATGAACTTATAATGCGTTTCAACTTTTCCTTTTTGCGAGAAAGAAATGTGACTTACCATTTCATATTTAATTACTTACTTACTTATTTTATTACAGTAATCTTTATTTTCTTACAGACCTTCATCGTTCACAAGCCGGCCTTCTGAAGTACTCTTCATAAACGTAAGTTAAATTAATTTTACATAAGTAGTACTTACTTTATTTTAACTACGTATAATATTTTTATAATAACTCAATTATAGCATGAAATTGAGATAAAAATAAATGACTTAATCTTGAAATTAATTTTGTTGACTACAATTTACCTTGATAATTATTTTTCCAAATGTTATCCTTGTGAGTTGAAAACAAAATGTTTGGTCAAAAGCATATCGCTGTACAAAGAGTTTATAAAATAAGCAAACTTTTTGCATAACATATGTAACCTCTGGCCGTTACTCTCCAATTTTTTTAACTAAAAGCCATTAGAAACAAATAAAAATAAACTTTATTTTCTAATATTCCTAAATGACATTTTTAATTATTTTTGGCGTCTTGTGGCCATTATCTCTATAAAATAATTTGAGAAGAAAAGTTAGCATGTTTGATTTTTTTAGATCTTCTTGGTTAAAAATAAATCTTATTGGGTCAGTCACGGCAGAATAGTAATAATGGAAATCAGTATTAATTGTCATTCACACACACACACACACACACACACACACACACACACACACGCGCGCGCTTAAAGGCGGCTGCCGCTTAAACCACGCTTAAATGGTTTAAGCCATGGATTACGGATTTCCGCTGAAAATTAGGCTACCGGCAATTTTCATAGTTACAAGTTACGATTTATTATTTATAAACGAGAATTATTTGTAATTTATGATCCTTTCGTCGCACAGTCATCGATTGACCTCAACTCCTACGCCAGTCATAAATTAGTGTTTGCCTACAGTTTACAATATCTCCAATCTGGCTTAGAATTAGACGACGTTAGCTAATCAATACTAAATTTATGACACATTGACTCCGTTGGCCATAAATCAACAGTTTGCTTGGTGCTAATTTGTTTAATTACTAATTACGATTTCAGTTTGGAGGCGTAAACCCGCCCATATACTATTTTGGTGCTTATTTTGATCTTTATCGTTGAAATAAGTATAAATACTTATGGGGCCGCATTCGGTATTTTAATTGTTCTGTGTTCTGTAACTTTTTTGTCAGTTATTGTAATCTATAAATAATTATTAATTTAAAAAAAAATTGTATTCGTTAAAATATTATTCGCTTGCGTAAAACCTCATTGGTATATTTTAACCGCTAGAATAAGCTGGATGCTGGCCGAAAAGAAAAACTAAATAGTTTCTTTTGTTTTTATGTTATTGTCGTTACTCGTTATATTTAACAAACATATTTGGGTTCTCTTGAAAATGGCGGGAAACGACGGTTGCGAAATTATTTGATAATTTTCAGTTTAATGTATACAGTGGGTGTTTTGTGTTTAATATCACGTTAACTTAATCAGAAAATGTTCGCGAATGACAGTATGGTGAAGTTATTGGAGAATTCAAGCAGGATCTGAAGTTTGGCGCCATGGTCAAGATTCCCACTACGTGCTCGGGAGTGAACGTGACTGTCGAGCTGCTTCGTCCACAGTGATTGACGCTACGGCGTCTCCTGTGGATGAAGACAAGAAGACGCGGCTACCCAGGGTGATGACGCTACGGCGACTCCCCTAGAGGAAGATAGAAGACTATTATACATTGAATTTTCTGTAACATGACATTGGCAAATGACGAACTGTCGAGTCCATTAATAATTATAATAATAACAAACATATTTTTATAACTTACGCATACCTGGTAAACTTTGATAATTAACGTTCCTTTTGTGAACATCTAGTGTGTGTAATTTTATAAATCTAAAAAATATATTGAAAGATTTTGGCAGCCTGCCAAAAATAATAAACATAATTATGTAACAATACTACTGTGTACACCCTGAAGAAAATTATATTACCTTTTACATTAAAAGGCGGAATCATTCGAGTCTAAATAAACTTTTAACTCAATAAAGAATCGTGTTAATGTAATTAAGCAAAGCACCTCAATGCGGAAAGGTTCATTGTCAATATCATCCGCAGGGGTGTGGGCGGGGCCAGGGGTGGGCTAAATGGATTAGGGTAAACAGCATAAAGAGCCTTTTGTATCCCAAATTAAATGTCACCCGGCGTCATTATTCAGCCTCTGGTTGACACGCACACGATCGCTGCCGAATGCCAGACTGACACTGCTCGCTAGAGGCATTTACATTACACGACTTCCGACGTATTTTTTGGCCAATAAAGCCTAACAGCCTGCGGCCAGTTTAACCGCATGCCCCGCCTCCTTTTCTTCCGTCGTTAACATTGTAACGGTCATTATGAAATAATGTACCTTACATATACGTACCTACATACTTATCTATAAATACATACCCTCGGTACATGGTTGCATTATTTAAGATTCCTCTGATCTTAAAACAAGGCGAGTAAGACGGGCCGAGATCTTCAGAAAAAAATTAAAACGCCTTACAACGTGCAATGTGTTCAGTGAAACATTGGAATTCGTCGCTTGGCGCGACGAACTTAACACTTGAAACTACGATAACAGTTTTGCTTGTGTTATGGAATGTGTTGAAAAAAATATGACGCCAACTTTCGGGGATTCCGAGAGCTGCCTGCCAGACACTCAGGATCGAACCGGGACCAAAGCAACACGCGTAGTTTATTAGAATTTAATTTAGCACATTTGCGTGAGGCATAAGACCTAGATTGGTCACAAAATAGTGCAAAGCGTATATAATATATTT
Source organism: Tachystola acroxantha (assembly GCA_963506565.1). NCBI lineage: Eukaryota > Metazoa > Arthropoda > Insecta > Lepidoptera > Oecophoridae > Tachystola > Tachystola acroxantha. The sequence continues at coordinate 5,534,754 of OY735874.1, forward strand.
TTAAGGTGTTGTGCATGAGAATAATGTAATCAGGAGTGTAACTAACGTGACAGTGTGTCTACGGTGCATCAGGCGAGGGGCGTGACGCAGTGAGTTATCTTTTAAGTTGTTAGACACCGTTGTATTCCTCAACTCATACATAGAATAGGGAATTTACGTGTGATAATTCTATCTACTCTAACCACCTTAACAGGATATGTGACATCGTGCAACAGTTCCAGACCTAGATTGGGTAGTAGCATAGGTCTATAGGAACTGTAGGGACTTAGGCTGTGTGATACAACATTACCATTAAGTGTGAGACATGTCACTGTTTGATGCAGACCTCGGAAATTATTTCTAAACAACTTGGCTGTATAACAGCATTACCTATGGATTCGTCACTGATACATTATTATACAAATTATAAAATGATCACCGAATACCTAATCGCAGAATATATTGTGCAAATGACAGCCCTACTGCGACCTCTAATTAAATACTTATAATGGCGTTGTGAGCCAATCAATCAATCATAAAATATATCTTCAAACAACATGATCTTCATAAATAAAACAATTACGCTTGAGCTGGATATTTTACAGTACTCTGATATACTTGTGTATTATATAGTTTTCCCTGAGATTAATGTCTAGTAGTTGCTTTCGTCAAATCTCAACGGAGAATTTTGAACTTTGCGTTCGCTCGAGATGGGGAAGGCCGGCAATTCGTTGTCGCACCGGAGTATCATCGCAGAAGAGCAAAATCCAAAACAATTTTCTTCGCGCGTTGCATAAGCACAAGCTGGGTGCTGGTACTCGGTGGACCGCGGACTGGGCGTAGTGCCACATTGAAGAGGCAATGCGTTCATAGCCGTCATCCTATATAGCCGAGCCTGGCAGAAGAACTCGGTAAAGTGCAAATAAATTGTAGTATTGCCGTTTATGGCATTAAGCTAGATATAAACCTCAGGGACTTATTTATATTAGTATGTATTTGTATGTATATTATGCTTGCACTAACATTAGAGAGCAACTAAGCAGCTGCACGTCTCATACGGAGCATTTGAGAGATGTATGAATGCGAACTGATCGGCATGGAGAGACGGTTTGACCATTAGCTTAGCTTAGAAGGTCGTAGGTCGCTCAATCGACGGATTTGCTGGGCATGGGACTGGGGTCGCGTAGACCTGTAACAGTCCGTGCAGAGGCGCAAGTGCTAGGTTGGATGGGAGCTTGCGTGGCCGAAAGGCCAATCAAAATTGAACTAGGGTCCCCCATTCATAGACCTAAGGTCTAACTCCAAACTCATCTTATTGGAATTTTATTTGGTTGTCGGTCATATCTGTCAATGTTCATTTCTAGGTACAGGTGGCGAGCTTCATGACGAACATGATAATTTACCATTATTAATTTATTATGTCTAGCATTAGGCGTAACCCATTGTTATAGAAGGTGTACGGCGCGTGCGACGAAACGGGATAGTGGCGCATGAGAGGTGACCGTATGACTGAGGCGCAGCTGAGCCGATGCCATTGTATGGAATCAAATCGAGCTAAGTAGCGTACTCTACCGTAACTTTTACCTTTTGTGCCATCCCTTCTAGGTATTGCAGTTTCAACATGTGGTCTATTCTTTTAATTTGTAAGTAATTAACGCGTAATAATTTACTTTAAACACAACGTAATGGGTCCTTTAGGATAGTTAGAACTAGACGATCACACCAGGCCAATTCATTTATTTATGTTAGGGTACGTCAGTTAGGTAGGTCATGGACGTTTACCCTTATATATTTATTGTATATAAGTAAACGCTTCTACAGTGGTGCCGATGACCAGAGGATGTGCGTCATTAAAAACTGAATCAATTTTGATTCAGTTACGCATATAAAAGAACCTGAGATACTACAATTCAAATCATGGTAATTCAAAATCTTAGTATTCTTCAAAACACAACGTAGGAAGCAATATTTAGAATATTAATCTCAATTCTAGAAAGTTTCAAAATTTTAATCTGCACTTAACCTTGTGGTGGATCTTCGATTGAGCCTCCCACGATCAAACGTAAATAAAGATCCGGGCGATACACAAAAAATGGTTCGTCTCATCAACTGTTCAGGCACACTTGCATAAATGTGCAGAACTAATTCTCTCTACCTGATTTTTTTGTCAACAGTCGGGTCACATTTTTTTTTTGTGACGTATGTTACTTTTGTACAGATCTTTCGACTGTTTGTTTTTGGAATTGAAAAAAGGGGTCATGTGAGTAAGTAATCAGCTGAGGCCAACTTATATTACTGGTGGTGATAGGAAAGTGCAAATAAAATGCACAATTTGACATGCCGCAAATAATCTCAAAGCATCAAAGGGTGATTAACCTAATATTGGTTATTATGTAATTAGTGGTTTAGAAGTAAACTTAGATTATCAGCTTATAGATATTATAAAGTAGAGGCGAGGTATACTTATTTACTCTTTAGGTCATGCATTTTTATTATTTACGTACAGGAGTTTCTCATAATTTCCTGTGGTAGACTGCAGAAGAACTTAATCGTGAGGCCAGTTTTTTCGTATATTTCCTTTATGCGATATTTTAGAAACCTTAAGAAGAACTTAATCGTGTGGTCTTATTGTGATGGTTTCCCATGTTTTCCTTTAAATAAATTAGACGTTTGTGGTTTGTCGAAACAAAGTAGTACAAGTGAAAACTTATTCGCGCGCTTACTAAACCATTTTTTTTTTCATGATGGTTAGTCGTCGCTACCTCGAGCAATCACTTGAGAGGACGGACGGCAGGGGTTAAAAAAAAAAGGGCGCCTTGCGACCATGTGTGCTCGCGGGGTGCATCGATATTGGTGTTCGTCTCGTTTCGCACAATTTCGTTTCGGAAGAATTATTAAATTTACAAGAACTGCAATTTTTGTCTTGTTTGTCTTTAAATGTGAGTAATTACTTTTGCAAATATACCTATTTTGATTGATAAGCAAACAAGAGAAGAAGGGTGTTAATGTTAATATTTGAAGAAATTAATGGTGATGGTATTTCAAAGTAGCCGATGCTTAACGCCTAGGGGCGAGTGCAATAATTATATTATGCAAAGTAAATTAATCAAATTCTGGTTAATTTAATTACGACGTTAGATGAACTGATGGGCTTGGAATATACAATATATATATTGTAAAGTAATCTATCAATTTAGTGCGGTTGATTTTTATTTCAGCTACTCTACTCATAAGCTGCTAGGGGCGGGGTATGACATCTTGCAAAGAATCGAGATGTATTTACCATTTCCAATTGGAAAGATGATAGTCCTATAAGACACTCATTAGAATAGAAGAACAACCAACATCTTCCAATATAAAGCATTTTAAGTATAGTTGAGCTTGTGATTTCTTCAATTTACGTCATGCCTTCGGACAGCCAAAAATTTCTGAAATCAAGGGGCGATCTGTAACGGTCATTATGAAATAATGTACCTTACATATACGTACCTACATACTTATCTATAAATACATACCCTCGGTACATGGTTGCATTATTTAAGATTCCTCTGATCTTAAAACAAGGCGAGTAAGACGGGCCGAGATCTTCAGAAAAAAATTAAAACGCCTTACAACGTGCAATGTGTTCAGTGAAACATTGGAATTCGTCGCTTGGCGCGACGAACTTAACACTTGAAACTACGATAACAGTTTTGCTTGTGTTATGGAATGTGTTGAAAAAAATATGACGCCAACTTTCGGGGATTCCGAGAGCTGCCTGCCAGACACTCAGGATCGAACCGGGACCAAAGCAACACGCGTAGTTTATTAGAATTTAATTTAGCACATTTGCGTGAGGCATAAGACCTAGATTGGTCACAAAATAGTGCAAAGCGTATATAATATATTTTTAAGGTGTTGTGCATGAGAATAATGTAATCAGGAGTGTAACTAACGTGACAGTGTGTCTACGGTGCATCAGGCGAGGGGCGTGACGCAGTGAGTTATCTTTTAAGTTGTTAGACACCGTTGTATTCCTCAACTCATACATAGAATAGGGAATTTACGTGTGATAATTCTATCTACTCTAACCACCTTAACAGGATATGTGACATCGTGCAACAGTTCCAGACCTAGATTGGGTAGTAGCATAGGTCTATAGGAACTGTAGGGACTTAGGCTGTGTGATACAACATTACCATTAAGTGTGAGACATGTCACTGTTTGATGCAGACCTCGGAAATTATTTCTAAACAACTTGGCTGTATAACAGCATTACCTATGGATTCGTCACTGATACATTATTATACAAATTATAAAATGATCACCGAATACCTAATCGCAGAATATATTGTGCAAATGACAGCCCTACTGCGACCTCTAATTAAATACTTATAATGGCGTTGTGAGCCAATCAATCAATCATAAAATATATCTTCAAACAACATGATCTTCATAAATAAAACAATTACGCTTGAGCTGGATATTTTACAGTACTCTGATATACTTGTGTATTATATAGTTTTCCCTGAGATTAATGTCTAGTAGTTGCTTTCGTCAAATCTCAACGGAGAATTTTGAACTTTGCGTTCGCTCGAGATGGGGAAGGCCGGCAATTCGTTGTCGCACCGGAGTATCATCGCAGAAGAGCAAAATCCAAAACAATTTTCTTCGCGCGTTGCATAAGCACAAGCTGGGTGCTGGTACTCGGTGGACCGCGGACTGGGCGTAGTGCCACATTGAAGAGGCAATGCGTTCATAGCCGTCATCCTATATAGCCGAGCCTGGCAGAAGAACTCGGTAAAGTGCAAATAAATTGTAGTATTGCCGTTTATGGCATTAAGCTAGATATAAACCTCAGGGACTTATTTATATTAGTATGTATTTGTATGTATATTATGCTTGCACTAACATTAGAGAGCAACTAAGCAGCTGCACGTCTCATACGGAGCATTTGAGAGATGTATGAATGCGAACTGATCGGCATGGAGAGACGGTTTGACCATTAGCTTAGCTTAGAAGGTCGTAGGTCGCTCAATCGACGGATTTGCTGGGCATGGGACTGGGGTCGCGTAGACCTGTAACAGTCCGTGCAGAGGCGCAAGTGCTAGGTTGGATGGGAGCTTGCGTGGCCGAAAGGCCAATCAAAATTGAACTAGGGTCCCCCATTCATAGACCTAAGGTCTAACTCCAAACTCATCTTATTGGAATTTTATTTGGTTGTCGGTCATATCTGTCAATGTTCATTTCTAGGTACAGGTGGCGAGCTTCATGACGAACATGATAATTTACCATTATTAATTTATTATGTCTAGCATTAGGCGTAACCCATTGTTATAGAAGGTGTACGGCGCGTGCGACGAAACGGGATAGTGGCGCATGAGAGGTGACCGTATGACTGAGGCGCAGCTGAGCCGATGCCATTGTATGGAATCAAATCGAGCTAAGTAGCGTACTCTACCGTAACTTTTACCTTTTGTGCCATCCCTTCTAGGTATTGCAGTTTCAACATGTGGTCTATTCTTTTAATTTGTAAGTAATTAACGCGTAATAATTTACTTTAAACACAACGTAATGGGTCCTTTAGGATAGTTAGAACTAGACGATCACACCAGGCCAATTCATTTATTTATGTTAGGGTACGTCAGTTAGGTAGGTCATGGACGTTTACCCTTATATATTTATTGTATATAAGTAAACGCTTCTACAACATCCAGTAGGTAGCGATCTGCGACCTAGGGCGCAGATTACTACCGAAAACTAGCAGAAATGGGCATGCGATTTAACAGGCCGCCTGTGTATGTGATAGACTTAAGGCTTTAAACCCACACAACCTATCTATCGTATCTAAGTTGTAATCTACAAAGTTGTAGTAAATAGTTACGTGAATTAGACCATTGGGATTTTTTTGCAGATTCCGAATTAAAAAAACGCAAAAGGGATCAAATCGAATTGAACCCTTTTTTTTAAGAGGCACAGAAAATAAAAGACTAAATGGATACCTGGCACGTTACCAGTTTTATACCAATTATGTAACGTATATGGTAAATTAAGCCTATGGAAAAGATGTTCAGTATCGGTACCTAACATAACTTTTTTTGGTTTCAATAACAAATATAAATAAGTTGAACAGCTGATCGGTATAAAATGCATGGAAAGATATTCACTTCTTCTGCAATTGACGATGACTGTACATCTAGAACTTGATCATACTGCTACCTTAGTCTGACTGAACCAAACCTGGTCAATAAAATGTGGTAAGAAGTACACCTACCTAAGAAGTATACCTTGCCCCTCGTTATTTACCGATCGTTGTAATATTTGTTCTTTTTGACGAACTTAAAATATGATTACCACTGGGAGCAATTTTTCCCAGTATTTTACCGACACGACTTCTCCAGAATAAAGCGTTGATTATTTATGATTCATTCTTTAGGAACTGGTGATCATTTCTGCCATAACAGCCAATAAAAGACTTGTAATTTATAATGAACATGGTCGTAACTTGTAAATGGAATTACAAGAGCAAACCCATTAATTATATTTGTAACGGCTGTCGAAGATGCCGCCAACCGCCAAACCAGCCGCGCCACGTGGCCGGATTAAACATCACTGAAACCACCCTGTATAACTGGCTGGATTGTTATGTACTGATGGATGTTCATGAAAATAAGGGGAGTACTTAGACCACAAATATAAATAACTGACCCATTTGATTAATATAGAATGACATATTATAGATAGACACAATACAATTCTTATTACAATTGGCAGTATAGTCGTTGTAAACGACCTATTCCAGACAACTGTTGGATAAAGAATTTATCACATTTTGCACACGTAATGACACGGCTCTGGCACGGCGGCCACACACGCTACGGTCTAGAAGTGTACCTGCACAGGTATGCCTGCGCAGGTAGCCCGGAACGTGTGTGGGAATAGACCTGTGCAGTTTTTTGAACCTGCGCAGGCGACCGGCGCAAGATCGAAAATTCTTTCGAGTGACACGTACGGTGTACCTATCTGTAAAATAACTGAAGACCGCTCCGGTACACCGGAACGTCCGGCGCAGGCAAATCTGCACAGGTAACCTCTCCGGTAGACCGTAGCGTGTATGGCTTACAAACACTGTGTCTAATTTCTCTTAATGGATTTAAAATATTTCAGTTAAGATTACTTTAATAAGATTACTTTTTTATATAAGACTTTAATTTTATTATATAATTGAAGTTATAATAGAAGTTATGGACATTCTGTATATATCACGATCCTAGCGCAGCTTACAAGCAGAGCCGATAAAGCTATATTTTAAATCACTAATAGCATTAAAAGTTGTCGGCGTGCAATTTATTTATATTTACTTGCAAGATGATAAATTATAATTGTATGGTCGTTTTATGGTGGGTAGGCACTAAAGATTGACTTGTAAGTTGCACCTGTAAGTTGCAAATTACAATGCCATCGACCTTGGCCTTTCATCATAGTGTCTTGTATGAGATCTTCAATACACGTCAACGTTAAAAATAACCACTTCAATCGATCATTTAAATATCGATGGGAGTTACAGCCTTATTCTTGACAAGTCGTGATCGATAACATATGACTACTAATTGCGATGGGTAAACAGAGAGGGGCAAGCATTTATTTTTACTTTACCAACTCATTCATTGCCGATTTTTCTTTATGGTATTATATAAAAATCTCTAGAATTAGTATTTAGGTGTTAAGTATTATTGCACTTTAATTACACGTATTAAAAATGGGTGGACATTTAAAATATTTATCTTTTCTTTGTCAAATCATAATGTACAGTCATGACTAATCTTTCTAAATTCTAAACCAACAATTTAGGTAACATTTTCGGAATGATTCGAAATTTTCTGAACATATCCTTAAAATATAAATGGATATATATGTAGATACACCACCTAATTCAATTTTGACAACCAATGTAACTTATATACGCGTAAATAAAATACTTAAGTAAGTATATTTTATTTGACAAAAGGGAAACGAAACGAAAATATCCGAAGCATCAACTTACGCGATTCTTAGTGCTCCCGCACACGGGCCACCGGCCACCGGCCACAAAACGCCGCCACTGGCATATTTCCTGTAATTTTCATACATTTTATATGGACTCGCCGCACACGGTTGTCGCCAGTGGCGGCCACACGCTACAAGCTTCTAGCTTCTCGTGGCGGCGTTTGTGGCTGTCGCGTGTGGCCCGTGTGCGGCGACACTTAGACAATAAAATGTAGGTACTTCCAAACTCAAAATCCCAGCTTCTTCTAAATCAGTATAGAATTTGAAACAAATAAATCAAAACCGACGTTACACGTGTACGTATATGCTATAAAACATACAGGATAAGCAAAGCAACGCAATGTCAATTTCACGTTAAATATTCAAGAGGAAAATAAATGATACGCCACCGAGGCGAAATCCGCAAGCTACGGGAGAATGGAATAATAAATGGATCTTTCTTTGAGGCATGCAAATCAGACTGTCAATTTCATTAGCTGAGAGTAAATAGATTGTATGTGATACCGGTGTTAATAAATTAAGGAATAAGTTGTGGAACAAAACAATAACTTTTTGATCGTTGTTGATTATTCCACTTTGAACACCTGGGTGATATCACCTGGGTGATCATTGAGACTGCTTAGTGTCCTTTGATCACCCGTGAATATAACGTCTATTCCCACTAGTAGTTGGCCAGTTCAGTTGACTGAACTAGTGGAAATTTTGAATCACCTAGGCGGCCCCATTTTAATTATTATTTCAGTATCTTATCGCACGTGATCGATATTACTCGTATGTATACTTACAGAAGTTCAACAGAAAGATTTAAGTTGAGAGAAGGATCTTTAGTATCAGTATCTCAGACCTTTCCGTTACACCAGATAGGGTGAAAAATCTTTGAATTAATACTATAATATCTAACATGTGTTTCTGTACAACTACTCAAAAAAATCAGGGTTACCATGCCATGTAGGCAGCTAAATTCATCTTTGTGTTGATTCATTAGCTAAAACAACTACAGCCTTATCGTCAGAGCAAATTAATGTAAACTATCCCAACAGCTAGGAAGATATCTAGCAAAAATAACACAGCACTGACTGTCCCTTTAATAAACCTCTCCTCATCAGAACCGAAATTTGAAGCTCTTGTTTCACTGAAGCAAAACTTCAAAATTTGGTTCACCGAAAATGTGTCGTCGAAATAAACGATAACAATATAATTCTAACTAGGAGCAGACTCTAACTACTTCAGTCGTAGCATAGTGAACCATAGACCAGCCAAACTTACTCAAAAGCCGAATGTCACTGGCTGGAACAATCGTAAACTCGCTTTTGCATTCGTGTTTTGCCGAGTATGCGGGCCTCGACCTCTGATTAGACGACTGCAACTGTCCGGAGCATTACTAGTTACAACAACATCGTGCACTTTGTATGGCAAAGGTTCTGCAGGGAGAGTTCAGCGGTTCACTCGTTTGTTTAGTTTCAGCGAGATGCATTCATTTATTTATTACCTATTATTTACAAAGAATACTAAGTTATGAACTTTGGAAATACATGAAATAGAGACATACAGGTCCAAATGAGAAATCTAGATTCGTCATACTAATAATAATAATTAAACTCGAAGGAACTATGTAAGTTACATAATTTACAGTACCTAGTTTTCGAGTTTGATTAATTTCTTGTTCCTTTATAAATTGACGCTTCTTAGAAGTCACTGAATAGTATAAATTGAAACTATCACTTTAATTATTCTAATGGTGTCGCCTTCTTGCAAATTACCATTTAGAGCAATGTGTACCCAACAATCCCCTAAAAAACAGAATGTGAACCAGACTCGTTCCGTAAGTCTTAACAATAAAAGAAAACTGAATTTAATCATGTCTGTAAATCCATATAAATAAGGCTAATTACATCTGCGCAAGAGTCTAATCCAACCAGTTGTGTAAACGCTTTATGCATTCAACACTCGCATCCTTTGTGCAAATTAAACAAACGACCTCACATGGCGGTTAAGTTAAAACTACTGAATAAATTACGCTTCGCTTAGTATTATTTCATTTGTCAGTTGTACTAGGAATACATTGTAACTGTAATTATCAAAAGAAGCAGTCATGTATGAATTCCAATTGCAATAACCAAAATACCAAAAGTCTATAATATACGTACATATACACAATATGCCATATTATACAATATAGACTTTAGACATCACACATTTATGACCCAAGTTAGGATTGTGCTATAGGTTCATTGTCCATTAGTCCAGAAACATACAAAGAAACTATCACAAATTATATCGAAGTCAGAACTCCTTCACAAAAGGCTTTCTTTCGCCCTACGTCTGTAGGTAATTTGTACTTTGGTGAGAAAAAAATCCTTAGCACAGTCTCGGACGATCCATAATCACAGTACTTCAATTTAACTATCCTAATACTCGTCTCTTTAACAAAATATACATTCTCGATTTTACTAAATGCCCGAACATTTCGAAACTATTCGAGGCGCGATAAGCAGGCAGCAGGCACATAATAATTGGCCGAAGCGCGGATCCTTCGTCCCTAAAGGCATAAATAAGCGGATCGTGCATGCCTCGTGTTTAAACTGCGATGTTTTGCAATCCCCCTTTGTTTATTGTGCATACGATGAAGCTAGGTTCGGCATTTGGCGAGGCACTGCCGAGGACGATAGAGACATCCGAGCAATCAACTTGCACATGTTAAGATTGGCTTCTTTCCAATATCCTCTCTTATGACAAAAAATGACAATAACTAAATATTACACCATTTATACAGTTTATATTTAAAGGTTTCTTTTTTCATTCCCTTCATTTCAGCCCTTCATGTAACAATTTCCCCAGTATAGTTATCTCATGTCTTTTGCTATATTGTTTCCCCGCAACAAACATAGAACAATAATTGTTTCTCGCCATAAAATCGATTGATTTTTGGCATAAAATATATACCTATGTCAGTCCATCACGGCGAATTTAACGACACACAAATCCGTTTAAACTAAAGGATCCTACAAAGGAACCAACATACATTCATTACATACACTCGAAAAACAATACCTTTCCGCCTTTGTTAAACCAACTATGGCCCAAAATTTAAATTCGGTTTCACTGAAATTGAACCAAAGTTGGGTCTCTATTTGAACTCTATCGAACGACAGGACTGTTGTGAAAATAGGTAACATGTCATGTGATTTATTCATTCTCGACACAGCGCATCCTTGGCTCAAAAACATTGTAAGTAAACACGTAGCATGGCTTAGTGTCGTCCTTTGTTTCGCAGTTCTCGAAATACCTGAACAAACGTATTTACATAAATATTTATTTCGCGTACTCCGCCCCTACAGTTAGTCAGAGCTTAGTTGTTATGTCACTCATCTAAACAAAAATATTACTTTGGGAGACGACAACAATTGACTTTTCTACACTATCAATCGTTTTTAGGTATCATCAGCCCGTATCAGTTCACTGCGGGACGTAGGCCTCTCCAAAATCGCGCCACTCAACCCTAGTCTCGGCCCTCTGCATCCTGTCCCTCCAACTGGTCGGGGGGCATCCAACACTACGTTTACCCGTTCGTGGCCTCCATTAGAGAAGTCGTTTACCCCATTGGTTACCGATTCTACGACAGATGTGACCAGCCCACTGCCACTTCAGTTTACTGATTGATGGATTTTAGGTATCATATATATTAATAATAAAAATAAGGTAGGTGCAAAATTCTTCGACGACATCGGGATGTTTAATATGTCTTTTTTGTCCATGTCTTGTTGTTTGTACAATTGATCTATATACGTCAGCGAGTGTTAGGCTGAGATTCATAGAAGAGCTGTGCTCTTAGATTCATATAGACAATTTTGGGCACAAACTTAGCGTGAGTTCGCTCTTACAAACTATTCCGTAGACTTTTGACAGTTTCACAGACAGTCAAGTTCAAAAATATTTGTGAAACTCGGCCTATGACCCTCTGGACTTTGCATTATACCGTTTCCTTCTTATCTGTACCATAAAAGATTATTGACATTATTACGATTAATATGCTGTAGATGTAAAGTGTACAAGACACTGTAATATTAAAATGCCAGACAGCACACCCTCCTTGTAAATTGTAAAACAATAGTCTCCACTCTGACTGAGACCTCCAAACAGAATAAAATTCGCCAAAAACAGTCACCCATCATGATTATTATGCACGTTGATATCTGATCGACGTTGGGTAATTAGAATTAATGCAATTTAAGAACAAACAACAATACCTAACAAAAAAAATTGATACTTATTTTTATACCTATAAATAATATGTTATCATAGTTTGTCGTACTAGTTACGGGATACCCTGTACATTATAGGTATAATATTAGGAACTTATTTACAAGTTCCTGACAAAATCAATACAAGCGGAAAATTTTCAGTGTCTGGAACTTCTTAATTAGAACAATTTCTCTTTTCTGTCGGAAACTAGCGACTTTGTTATTAATTTACTTACAGTAACTCTTAATTATAAATATGGATCAGGTTTCAACATCTGTTACGATAATATTGTTTGTGACGTCATGACGGCTCCGTCCCAGTTATAACTTCGGGCATAAAACAATTTTACGTTAAACATTATTAATAATGAACCTAAGTCAAAGCTCAATGCCAATCTGAATGGTGCGATTACGTGTCTCTAAAGTATAATGCTTAGGTAATTTATTTGTAATTCACATGATAATGTTAACCTATGAAATGTGAATAATATCCTCGTATCCATGACTGCCGAGTTCAAATCGTGATACAGATACACATAAATGGAGTAACTATTTTGATAGACGAGCTATTAAAATATATTGACATCGATTAACGTAATTGGAACACGAGTTTACTGTTGTAAAGTGGATTTATAAGTTATCAACCACAGTCAATAGCAAATTCCATGCAAATTCATGAGAAGATTCTCTACAATAAACATTCTTAATTATTATTTGGCAACATTACCTTGAATACTCTTAAATAGATTACCTACCTATTTACACGTGAAATTTTTAAACCGAATGAGCAATATACCGCATTTTTTTTTCTTTATTATTTAATTTGATACCTACGAGTACTTATCTAATTGATTTTCAAATGTGAAACCGGTATATTTTAATGTCGATGACAATGTGATATCAATCGCTGTACAAACTACATTATTTTGCCAATAAAACGGAATGAAACATCCCCCATAATCTGACTTTGACGATGTGATATATCTTGTGTTAATTCAGATATTGAAATATGCATTTTTAGATTTACCTTCAGCATATACACACGAGTTGATTTATGCAATAAAAAAATCAGAGCCAAATACACTATTGTGAAGACATGAATGACTATGCAGTCATAATAGCTATTCAGATTAACCCAATTACGTATTCGTAATTGCTATGTAACACCATCCTGAAGGAAATTAGGTAGATAATCGCACTGGCAGCAATCTGTGCTCACAGAGGTGTAACGCGAAAACTAATTCGCCTTGAGAATAAAGATTTCCATTTTTTCACAGTGCAGGCCGTTTGCCTAACAAGTGTAGCAATTAAGTTTAGTAACATACTAAGTGAACCGATTCTAAAGCACCGTACATTGTTTAGTACTGCGCGATTAATCAAGGGATCTTAGTACAGGGTGACCAAATCATTCAGATTTAACTAGTTGAAGAGACTTTTGTTAACATCAAAGTAAATCGATGTACTTATACCGAGACAACTTTGACTGACTAGACTCGCGATAGGTTCCGGGTATGATCCACGGTCAGTCATGTATACCAATAAGTTTTCAAAATATTTCAAAGGAATTGTCGACTTTATTCTTTGCCATTTAAGTTTTTTTGCCACTTTTTCTCCTTAGCACCTTTCCCTTTATTTATTTATTTTATTAATGGACTTGACAGTTCGTCATTTGCCAATGTCATGTTACAGAAAATTCAATATAATATAATAGTCTTCTAAATTCCTCCAGAGGAGTCGCCGCAGCGTCATCACCCTGGGTAGCCGCGTCTTCTTGTCTTCATCCACAGGAGACGCCGTAGCGTCATCACTCTGGATGAAACAGCTCGACAGTCACGTTCACTCCCGAGCTTGTAGCGGGAACTCTTGATAAAAGCTTGAAACTTCAGATCTTGCACAAATAATTCAATAACTTCACCGTACTGTCATTCGCGAACATTTTCTGATTAATTTAACGTGATATTAAACACAAAATAGTCCCTGTAGACATTATAAGGAAAATTATGCAATAATTTCGCAACCGTCGCTTCCCGCCATTTTCAAGAGAACCCACCTTTCCCTTACATAGTGGTTTAAATATATGTAAATTCAAAAAAATGTTGACGTGGAAAATGTACACAAAAAAAATGTAAAGAGATGTGATTTGATCAAGAGATTACAATTTATTATTGATTACAAGAAAACCTGCATAATGCCTGAGACCAATTCAAGAATCTAAATCATGTGTTACTGTGGATTAAGGTACAGTCGAAGACGGAGATAAGTATACAGAGGGCCTCAATAAGTTTGGTATTTTCTCAAAAAGTACTGGACTGAATTTAATCATTATTTTACAGTTACATAGTTTTAAATTTTATCTATCAAGCAGTGAAAGAATTTTTGCAATAGGTCAAGTAGTTTTTGAGAAAATGTCAACCTCAAAAACTCTCCTGTCCACCTTTCTGTGTTTTCCACCGCACTAACTAACTTAACCTTGATGTAAGGAACTTTTTCCCATTATAAGTAGTGGGTAAATAATTATTGGCTGATGATGCATGGAACATCTTTCAAAGCATCCTCGTCGAGACATCCTATATCATGTAAGTAGATGGAACAATGCGATGGATTGTTTGCAAAATGCGCGCGCAAGAGTGCGTTATCACTTGAAAGTGCACTCGATCAAGTCACTGGCACAAGCAAGTTACTCGCCAGTCGTGGGAGATTCCCACGTGCTCAACGAATTACAATTACTTTGTTAGCCAACAATTTGCACCTTGTGACAGCTTGAAGAATTTAGTTTAGACGAATTAAGCGAAAACTTCACTTGCTTTTTTGTTCTTATTCGGAGAGAATAGAGACTATGTCACCTAGTGAGTGGCGTGAGAAATGAACCAGATTAATAATATAGAAAAGTTAGTTGTTTGTAGAATATGCAATATAATTTACGTTATTACTTAAATCAAGAATATTCTCCATTTTCTTCATGAGCAAAACTATATTGTATTGTTTGACATATGAAGCCAGTATTCTTTACCGAAGGAATTCATTATGATTTCAGAAGCTCTACTAAGTATAGGCATGTCTTAGAATCATTTTAGACTTCTCAATGCACTTAGATTAGATTATTAAGTATCTTTGACAATCTAGTCTTTACATAATAAGCAATGAAGCAAAATCTGCCAATTAGTTTGGTAACAATGTGTCATAAAATTGAAACATTAGTATTTAACAAGCTGAGTAGATAAACATTTGATTAACATAGTTAATGTTAAGTAGACATTAGAATTTCACAATAATTTGTCATTATTTGGTTTGCTGTGCCTTACTGCGTAAAGTCTAGCTAGCTCTTCAACATTTCCCAAGAGGGTACACTTTGAGGTAAATGTCGGTTCCGGATTAACATAAACTAAGGACAAACAATAGCCGTAACATAATGCTAGTATCAACATCGAATACAAATGTTTAACTTCATGTAATTTATATGACAGCAGTTAAATGACTTAATTTGTCAGTATAACTTGTAATATATCAGTTTCAGTATCACAACTCTGTAGTAATTTATTTGAACTGCTCATACTGATGCAAATATCATTCAATGTTTGTAGGTGTTATGCATTTGGGACGTTTTAACCATGTCCTTATAAATATTTATTATCTGTGTACATGTGACGCTTGTATAAATTAAACATAAACTAAGCAGCATTGAATAATTCAAAGATTAATTGTCTAATTATTTATTGCTGTATGTGTGTAAAACATCTGTTATTGTGATTTTATTGCCAAGTTCGTGATTTTATTTTTTGTATGAAAACCAAATGTGAATAGTTAAATACGAATTCTATGGTTTATTTATCTAACCAGAACCTAATTCGAATATATTTATTTGTACAAACGGGTTTACACTTTACAGCGATTAGATGTTGATGATACAAATTTCTCAGAATCTTGCCCATTTACGCTGTTATGCATAAACCTAGTTAAACCTCAGTTCCATTACATCGTGTTGCTATCCTTTTCACACTTCGTTAAAAAAGGTTAAGATAGAAAGGGACAGGGGGCCTAAACGATGGCGTAACTTTAAATCACGTTTATGAATTACAGAGCATACAAAATCTCGTCCCATCTATGATTTTAAGGGGAAAAGAAAGTAGAAGATAAGTAAGGCGATTCACGAATTTATATTCTATAATTACCCCAGGGTCTTCATAATAACATAATTATCTAATCGTATTCGTAGGACATTGTTATTCATGACCCGTCTTGCGAACCCCGACGACCTGTCACGAACATCATCATCGAAAATCACGATCGGAATTATTAGATAGTGCGCAATCCAATTTCATCTCGACGCCTGCGTCGCGGCACAGTGCAATTTACTATTCGACATTTCAACACGCGTGCCATATTTCCCCACGTCCCCCTTTTCATCTTCAAACGCCAAATAGATGACGCTTTGTCGGATGAGACTATCGATATGAGAATTGAAGTTCCTCCAACTTGTGTAGTGTTCTTAAGCCCGTATTAATAGTCTGAGCTCAAACCAGCCCTGAAGAGCGAATTGAGCTGATTCACTCTCAAGACGTGATCACCATCTCAAGTATGTCATCGGCGTTACTCACGTGATACCCGAATCCTAAATGCGCACCTAAGTTACGTTTATTAATAGGAACGCCATCTTGAGGTCGTTCTCAAGACTGACTTTAGAGCTGAGAGTTGATTTATTAATACGGGCCTTATTAGAGTTGACAACACATCAAGAGCATACACTCAGAGAAATAATTTTTATATATAATTTATTTGCAATTTCTTTTGTTGTATTTTGTATTCTGATTCTGAGAACGATATCTAAATATGACATCCTAAAATCATAGAGCAAGCAACTCTACAAAATATATAAATGCCACCTCTGTCCTATTATTCTTTCTTATGGCATAGGATTCTCCAAAATATTTTCTTCCTAATACTCAATGAAGTTGATTTTTCGCGGCGGTCTCCTTGCCTCGGATAGCATAGGTGTTCCTTCTGGGCCGAAGTCTCGAGACATCAAATTTATTTTTATGTATATTTTTATTGTTTGCGGGTGAGGATTGCCGTCTCCTTAGGGACTGTTTGTATGCGGACTGAGAAGAATTACGTACGGAGAGCGACGATCCACTTTAGAAGCTGCGATAAAACAATTTGTTTAGAAAATGAGTTGTATAAAGCTGCATATGGTACTCTGTATGAGGGAAATCTGTAAACTAGCGTAGTTTTACTGTTTATTTTATAGCTGAACGTGTCCTGTGGGTGTGCTAACGGTTCACAGAGCGGGCGAAATACATTTTCCCATTTGGAATAAGTAGAGACCGTTTATAGGAAATACCTACCGCAGTTAGGGACGGTAAATGTCGGATCGGATCTACGTTTTTACCCGACTGCCGGAAATAGGAGGATAATGTTTATCGAGCAGGTATGTATGTTGATTCCTTTGTGGTATCCTGAGCTTAAATATCTTGAAGAATTCTGGTGCCCAAAAACAAACAAAAAAACGACTGCGTTCTTGGTATACAATCATCTTATATCGTTACATCTTGTAAACGTTACCCTCCTCTTTTGGGTATCGGGTAAAAGCGAATGATAATTGTTTGCCAATAATTCGTCTTTCGCTTGGGTTCATAAAGATAGGTCGAATAATCGAATTTTTGATAAAGCTTTTTCTTTTCTTTTCTCGTGTGGTCAAACCTAACGTCAGTAATTCAGGCCGCCCCTAGGGCCTCCATAGGGGCCTAACTACTGCTGCCGAGCGACAGAAACGGGACCAACAAACTGTGCTTTCCGAGACACAGAGGGGCTCATTAGATGAAAATGTCACTAACGGTCACCCATCCAGGTACTGACCTCGCCCATTTATATATTAATACAAACTATTTACTCGTACGATGATACCTAAGTAGAAGTAGATGGCTTTTTATGCAGCGGGCGTCCGCATACCATGAATGCACACGTGATTGCATAATTTGGTTAGGGTAATAAACGCAGCGCGGAATCAGCCACTTTTCAGTTTAACATGAAGCCACGAGACGCAGTTTTCGCTCAAATTGTATTAATTTGTTCTTGTCTGTGTAACAATGTAAATGCGATGGTGTAGTGCATTGCAAAACGAGCCGTAATCCCCAAGTAATTAACGCGTAAATGAGCATTAATGTGTTTTAATTGAAGCATTGTTTCGTAAAGCGTACCTACAAGACGTAAAAGAGGTCAGAAATTGGTTAATTGACGGAACATAAGTCATATTGTTGCTATTTTGTACATGTATAGTAATGGTGAGGTCGATGGCGATGCCGCTATAGTTAGGGCACTGAAATTCCGTTATAGAGCCCATATTCGATTCTCAGGTCGACCATGCCCTACCAATGACTTTATCGAAAACACTCTCAAGATTGTAACGGAAAATACTAATTATATACGTTAGGTATTACTCGTATGTGTATCAAATAGGATAGGCCCTTTTAAAAGTTGCATATTGTGATATAGACTCTCTCACCTTTTTACGACTTAATTTTGCGATGAGATCTTTTCTAAATCTCCCGTAACGCTAACTATTCTTCTGTTAGTTATACCTTCCCTAAACTAAAATTGTATGTGTCACAGTTTATACAAAAAAGAAGATCCAAACTATGTCATACCATGCCATAAAATACTAATCCTTCATCAGTGCTCTAAACTAGTATTCACTGCGGAACACCTAATAATTCAACCCCCGCTCTAGTCACGTCGAGTCCCCTGAATCTAGTGGAAATGTTTTCGCCTGGCAACATCAGTGGATTACCATGGTGGCGGCTTGTTCGGGTTGTATGCTAGTAACAACTGCTTGACACTTATGAGTGAGGATTACAATACATAATACTATAAAACTATAGATGTGGAATTATTTAACCTCGCCGTATACATCGATCGTCGTATATGTAAACCTTGGTCATAAAGCCAAGTATGCTTTCAGTTCTCTAGATTTCATTAAATCAAAATGAGTAGAAGTGCGTCACGCTTATGATATAGTCTAAATCACATCAAACACTTTGAACTTTGAACCGTTCTTATTATCTGCGTCGTAATAGTTGAAATCGTACCGCAAGTGTTTAGTTACCATTGATCTGATGTCGTTTGTACTTAGGTACATAAATTGTTCATGTAACTGCGCTGCAATTTACTTACAGTGTAAAATAATACATAAAATTAAATTCTAACATAAAAAAAAATCTACATTATCGGCATGTTCATTTGACTGTTTATTTATTATATGCTTATAGGTATCTACTACAAAACTATCCGCCTTGATATCTTGAGCACAGTTGTTACAATTATGACACCCAAACAACCTTCCACCGTGGCAAATGTACAGGTCGTATTGACGGAGCGAATCCCGGAAACGAAGCTCTGAAAGCAATCAAGTCGGTGTAAACGTTCAAAGTAATTTCTTTGGCTTCACACGCCCCAGTAGACGAACTGAATACGTGTTTCGATGGCAATTATTCTGGACAACTGCGTAGGTAAACTGCTTCCAGAATTACGGTCTAAAAAGTATTTTAAAAAGAGTATAAACGGCGCGGCGCAGCGCGTTGAATTTTGTAATGCCTTCGAATTTGCACACCTTTTCAAAAGAAATGTATCAGACATTTCTAGGCTGTTGTAAATAAATCTCTAAACCATTGTATCATCACCGATTGAGCCACAGATTAGGCAAAATGCCCGACTTCCGGAAGGCGTAGGGGCAATGTTTTTTTCTGGTGTACCTATGTTAACTTCTTTGTAACCACCTGTAGCCAGCTTGCTTTTATAAATAAGTACAAAATCAAAATTCCATAGGTATATTTTACTAATTCGACACTAGTTTCTCTAATAACTGCATGAGCTTATAGCCATAATTGACAAGAGCGACTGAGCGTGATCAGTTTCGAATAAATTCTCGATATCGCCGAGCTAAGCGATATTCAATACACTGGCTATATTCCGAATTTTTATGAGCTGGATATTTTACGAGCTGGGTTCAAAAAGAAAATATTTTTTTGGCAATCATATTAGTCCAAATTGGATGTTCTATCGGAATTTTATGTTTCTACAAATCTCAATAAAGTTTGACGAATCATACAGTAACTTGTTTGAAATATACCAACATTTTGCTTACAAATGCACAAAGGGTTCATGAATTCCTTGGTAATGGTGGGTACATTTAAAATTTATTTTAGATTTATATTGCAAGTATGTATTCAACATTGTGTATAGTTTTACACATAAACTTTTAACGACGCTGCTTCACGTGGACGCAATGCAATGGTCTTATTTACTCGATAAATTATGTAATTTTATAGCCTAAAATCTCATTCATAAATCCATGAATCGCAAAGTTTTACCAAGTACTTACCTATCCTATTATATTCTTCATCTTGTGTATTGTGCATTGTTTGTGTGTGTCAAATAAACGTTATCTTATCTTATCTAAATACTTCTAACATCATCATCCTACAGATGCTAGGTGGTATATTTTAATTACCTCCATATAATAACAAGTAAGTGATACATTCACTATTCAATTCATTTAAATAAAACTCCGATTTGCCGACAACACAATCCACCTATTCAATTTCACTAAATCACTCGAATTCGAATTGTAACTCGATTCGCCCACAAAAACACCCGAGTGTGTTAAAATGGAACAAAAGTGGAATAAAACGAAACGTTATAATCGCTAATTGAGTTTTGTTCCCGCGCGGAGTTCTGGCTGCGAATGCATTACAGGCACGTACTCAGTGTTTCGTTTGGAGAGTCCTCTCAAAATTCCCACAAATATAAATAAAATAAGTGATTATTTACCTGCCACATTCATAAATAAATATCATTTACGTATTCGTCAAAAAAAAGTAGTGCAGTGTAATATTAAAAGACTCCTCGTTTTGAAGCTTCTGTTTTACAAAGTTGTCATATTTTCTCATAAGGTCTCAGTTAAGTTTGAACTTTGGAACATAATAATGTGTACCATGTGTCTTATTAGATGGGTCATAAATGTTAAAACTATACTTTAAGCGTTACCTACCATTGATGTGCTGTCGAGTGTACAATGGAGAAACACAAATAATTTGTTTTTCATTTAAAGGCAAGAGTCATTTAAATTTCTGAATTCTGATAATCGACGACATCGTTAAGTTACTTTTTTAATACCTGTTTCCGAATCTACGATGCGTACATTTGAAACCAACAAAAAATTACATAGGTAATATTTTGTGGCCTCTGATGAAAATATCTGATTACATCCGTAACGCGATGCACACTCCGTAGGGCACCGCAATTTATTTACAACAGTTTATATTGCATAAAAACCTGTTTATTTCAGAGGGGAAAACTCGATTATCTTCCCTGAGATATTAAGACGTAAATACTGACTGAGTTCAGTTTAGATTTATGATAACGCTTCTTCTACCTCATGTACTTACTATTTGCAGATTCAGGTATCTTCTCATCAATTGCTATGACATCACCTACGCCTAAAGCGTTGCTTCGTTCTTCATTAGTTAACCGAAAAATGGAACGCCATCGCTCTGTTTTTCCTCCCAAAGATCCTCTTTACCCATTTGTGTACGAATAAATTGTACAAGGGTCGGAATAAGTAATCAATTAGCGAACTCTATTGACTCTCCGTGGGCGGAACGATGCTTGACCGCGCCAGTACTTCCCGGCTGACCTTTCACGATGCAACCCTTTTGCAGCTGGCTGTACTAACCACCTAATTAGGAGTGGCGCGGCGGTCTCTAGCTTGTTCACGTAACGTTGTTTTATTTTTATATCGATGTTGTCGCTAAACAAACTTACCTCGCAAGTTTTGCAACAGAACCTATAAAAATAAATAAGTAAGCTTAAATGTACTTTATTTATGTCGATATTTTATCGTCAATCTATAATCAGTCACTTGAAAAGTCTTAAAAGGATTTGTGTTAGCAAAAAAA
The DNA here is from genome assembly GCA_963506565.1 of Tachystola acroxantha. Classification (NCBI taxonomy): domain Eukaryota; kingdom Metazoa; phylum Arthropoda; class Insecta; order Lepidoptera; family Oecophoridae; genus Tachystola; species Tachystola acroxantha. Next base: position 5,556,949 of record OY735874.1, read on the forward strand.
GTAGGAATGTACATTTTACTTTGTAATTATTATGGTTTTCTATACTAAAGTAAGCTATGCATGGAACCTCAAGTCCTATTTAAAAGAACTTTGCTATGGCGCTCCACATTGATTAACATCTTTATGTTACCTTAGCTTTTTTACGTTCTTTGCTTATTTACAGCGCAGTAAAAGCGCGGTTCAGAATAGTTAAAACTCAGGTACCTGATGCCAGAAGAGCAACAGAAGAGTAATCAGGGTTTCATTATAAATTTTTCAGGGAAAAGTATGTACTACAGTTCTTCAAAATGATGATTGAAACATAAAACTGAGTAAAATATTTGATTACCACTGAGTGAATTCCAATTTTGTAGTGATATAATTTAGCAACACATTTGAACGATTACCTTTGCCTAAGTAGTCTCTAAATCTGTCTGTCTATTAAATATAATTTACGGTGCTCCATTCATTTACCAAATGCAACCATAGTCTAAAACGTGTCTAAAATACAGCAAGGATGGTAACTTGAGCATTGATGTAAATCCCTCTGACCACTTCACGATGTGCCAATAAATTGGTAAACTCAAAGTGCATTTTTACATCTTGCTACGACATAGTCGTAACAAACTCAGTTGTCATCCACTCGTATAAAAAAGATGCCCCAGGTCCCTCATATTGAGTACGTCCCTGTTCACTGCCTTTTCGTTGAAAGTTATGCGGTTATAAATTTGGCCACACCCCGATCTTTACCTGATAATTGCACGAAACCACAGAGATACGGTCTAAATACCCTTTAGTTCAGCAATTGTTGATAAAGTTTACTAAATACGTGACTATTGCCTATTTCCGAAATGGGTTTATTCCGTCGAATAATGGTAGAGCAGAACGGATCGTAATTCATATCTATTGGTAAGTATTGATAATGTATGTTTGGATGGAACGGCATCACGGAAAAAGATAATGAACGGATTTTAGATGGGACTTTGATTAGCAGATAGCTCCGGCCTCTGGCCAACATATAACATTGAACTGTTGTATATCCTCGCGGACCTACGGGCTCATGAAATACCAGCACATTCCCTAATTAACATAAACCAAATAGAGCACTACGAAAGTAACACATTAGCGGTTTCAATTGCTACTGGATACATCCGTACAAGTTGATTAGTATCTCGATTAGTCAGAGTTATGTGCAGCTTGATATTACATCAGCATCACTGATAATAGTATAATTGATTACGGACCATTGTATGTAAACCACTTTTTGCCTAAAACAGTTTTTCGCAACACGGATCCATTTGAACAGATTATTTAAACAATAAGTACAATAATAGAAGTTCACATCACACGTATTTGCCTAATTACTCCATAATTAATGTATTACTCTACCAAAATTCGATGACCTGCTGCAATGAAGTAAACCCTCCTCGAATGGTCTATGGAAGCTTTTATACAAGGGACAGGGAAGTTCTAAGCTGATTGGTTGTATAATACTGGTCCCGAAACACGTTAATTCAGTTAGGTAATAAGCTTGTTTCCGTAAACCTGCAATGATTAGGTTTAATGGCCTAATCATAGTGAACTAACACAGAATTAATTAATATTTCACAAAGCCCACTAATTCTCTCATAACAGTAAAATAATTCCACTTTAATTCCATATTTTTTGATATTTTTTCTAAATCCTAATAAATCAAAAAACCCTATTGAGTCGATATACCAAAATGAAAAAAAAATATAAATAAAGAAGGGTTTGAAATCACAAGATATTTGATAAAATTTTAGTATGTTGAGGAATGAAGCAGGTAGGTAGTTACCTGAATTAGGTCAGTCTTAACTCATCAGCGTAGTGATGTAAGCATAAAGAAACTGTTACCTAATCATATAACGAAGCTTAAAGCTCATTTCGAGACGTATGTCACACAGTCTTTACGAAGGTAGTGGCCCCAATATTTGCGGCTTCCTTCTATTAATTAGGTACCATCTGCCTAGCCCATATCTAGCTAGCTGCATTGAAATACTACTTTTCTTGCTCGTTTTATGTGTTTCAATTAGCTTCTAAGCGTAAATGGAAAATGAAATGATACGTATTTGCTCTCGCATTGAGATCTGTTTACATGAGTTGCATATCGCGTAAAATCAATATACGATCCAGACCAGGATTTGAATAACTGCCTACATTACAAACGTTAATTGCCTGGAATAAATTCAAAAAAATACTTGCGACACGGTTTTTATTCGACTAATTCAATTGCGTCTTTTTTTGTACAGAGAGTATTGAAAGTAAATAAATCGTTTTGGGACGGTATAATTCATCTGGGGTATTACACTATTTAGCAGATTTGATTCACCCAGCACTAAACTGGATCGCTATAAGAGGTGAGAGTAACCCTGCAGGTCTATTCCGGGTGCATTAAGTACAGGACACAGTGGACTTTAATCACTCAGGTGATATCGGGTAGAAGATCTTCCACGATAACCCGCCCCTCCAAATTATTGTATCAATGTGCGTAATTATATCTTACGATGAAGTCTGTATGTAGGTATAAGTATTCCATGTAAGTACCGTCTATTTGTTTACATTTGACATGGTTCCGCACACATACATTTACGTGAGGCGTTATTGTGACACTTTCGAATTTGTGGAGGGGAGGGTCATGTTATCTTAGAAGATATCTACCTTAAACAACGGACACATACTTACATAATGGACTTTTACTATTATATTTTTGGATTTTTACCATAGAAACCCGCGTGTTTCCAGTTGGTAGTTAAAACAACATTCAAACCCATGAGACCAACCGTCATAAAGCTCAGAGCACACTGCCCGCAGCTCGGTTAATTTTAGGCCGATGAGTGACGTCAGCAATGCGGCGGGCGGCTCGCGAAATGAGGCGCGCAATACGTGACGCGCACCAATCACTGACCCATTTCCTGTTCGACACAGCCCTAATGGTGTTTGCATATTGATTTGAACTAGATAACTAGAACAGTAAATATACCAGGGGGTGAGCAGCAATGATTTTTTACTAGCGATCAAGTCCTGTCAATGTCGGATTTTTGCTGAAAAATTAAATAAAAACATTAGATTTTATTTTCTTGAATTGGATTCTCGTAATTGAGACCCAAAATAGGTCTCAACTTATTTATTTATTTATTTATTTATTTATTGTTTTTTAAACTTCACAGCAATGTCAATTGCTTTACATATAGCACAAATACAATACATAGTACGCCACAAAAGAAGTTCACCTGATTACAATAATAAATTTGGAGGAAAAACAGGATTCTAATAAGATGATAAATAATAATAGTATGTATACTTAATAATAATAAAAACCAGAAGTTAATAATTAAAAAATAACAACAACAAAAAAATAATATAAGATAAATAAATTATATATACTTAAATAATATGACCAGGGTTGTGTGTGAGGGTGTGTGGTGTGTGGATGTGAAGTGTAAATGTGTTGAGGCGTGTGCATGTGTGTATATTGCTCAGCGTGTTGCCTGGTCCAAAGCCTTTGTTATCTGGCTAACGAACTGAGGCCGACGCAGATGGAAAATGTCGACCTCCGGGAAGAGCTGCTCATACGTGTCGACCGCTCGCTGCATGAAGGCGTTAGCAGCGTAGTGCGTGGCCACGGGTGGCACGTACAGTGCGCGCGAGTGGCGCGAGCGGCGCGGGTGCGCGTTGAGGTTAATAAGACACAGGAGCTCCGGACTGTCGACAACACCGTTCACTATGTCGAATAGCAGCCTGACATCCGCAATAGTTCTCCGCTGCTCGAGAGAAAGCAGTTTATGTTTTCTTAAGCTGGCGTCATACTCCATTGGACCGAGTTTCAGGCGCCAGTTCATTCGTTTACAAAATTTGGACTGTATTGCTTCAAGTTGACGCTTGTGTGTTATATATCCAGGTGACCACACGGGCGAAGCGTATTCCAGGATGCTTCTGACGTACGCGAAGTAAAGAGTCCTCAAGGCCAGTTCGCTACGAAAAGGTTTCGAACATCTGTGAATGAACCCGAGTGTCCTCTTGGCTTTCTGAGTAATGTAGTCGTAATGTGGTGTGAAAAGCAGTTTATAGTCAATGATAACGCCCAGATCCTTCACCTGTCCTACACGATCGAGAACCGTGCCGTTCAAGCTATAATCATACGCAATTTTACTAAGTTTACGAGTATAAGTTATTGTTTGACATTTTTTGACGTTGAGATCTAAAAAGTTACGGCTACAATACTCAGACAGCCGGTCGAGGTCCTGCTGTAGCAGTTCACAGTCCGAAACATCTCTAACGGCCATAAAGATCTTCTTGTCGTCCGCGTACATCAGAAACTGTGCCTGATTGAAACATGTCCAGATGTCGTGGACATATATATTAAATAATAGCGGCCCCAGATGAGACCCCTGTGGTATCCCAGACGGGATATTAACAAATTGAGACATATGGCAGCCAATCCTCACAGCCTGAGACCTATTGCGGATGTAGGACTCGAACCACCTGAGGAGGTCACCGTGCACACCAATTTGTTCCAATTTTACGAGAAGAGTGCTATGATTGATTCTATCAAAACACTTTGAGTAATCGGTGTACACGGCGTCCACCTGACACCCTATATTCATATGTTTTAAAACAAAGTCGACAAATAAAGTCAGGTTGGAGACAGTAGATCGACACCGCATAAATCCATGCTGTGCAGTGGGTATGCTTGTCGATACAGCCGGATACAGCTGGTCGAATACTATTGACTCAAACAGCTTGCTAAAAACTGAAAGGATAGAAACCGGCCTGTAGTTTTCTACACACTGGCGGGGACCGCTTTTATGAATAGGGATCACGAAAGCCTCCTTCCATTTCTCCGGAAATACGCCCTCCCTCAGAGAACGCGTAAAAATTATAGCCAATGGCACAGCCAAACGCTCGCAGCAGTTCACAACAAACATCGGTGGAATGCTGTCGGTTCCTGGACCCTTTGATTTATCTATTTTACGTAAGTGTTTCAAAACGATGACAGGGGATACGTTTATAGAAGTAATAGAGGTAACGGTGACCGGCGAGCGCTCGGGGGCGCCAGAGGTTGCCGCAGAATTTGAAGCAGAGTTTAGGGTTTGCGGGGAAACATAAACCGATTGGAAATGCGACAGAAATGCAGAGCAGACCTCAGTGGCTCCACCGAATTCAGTCGTTGCGCGTGTAACACGCACCGGAATGCCGTTGTCTTTACGTAAGTTTTTAGCATAGTTCCAGAACACTTTAGGCGTCGTTTGTATAGCTTTTTCACAATTAAGTGTGTATAATTGCCAACATTTTTTCTGCACCTGTTTCTGTCGCCTTCTTAATACCGAGAACGCGTCGTAATCCACCGAGCTGTTAAATTTCTTCCATTTGCGATGGTATTTGTCCTTTTCCTTGATTATATGAATGAGACTCTTAGAGAACCACACAGGATATTTTGAGGATGTACTTATAAAACTAGGTACGTACAAGACAATAGCTTCTTCGATTTGTTCATAGAAATACTCCACCGCATCGTTCACCGTACCGCTGGTGAGGTTGCTAAACCAGTCGACGGCAGAAAAGTGGTTACAAATCTTATCATAATCTGCTTTTTTAAAATTGAATTTCCGTAATGGGGGGTCGCGAATTGGTTTAAAAGATAAATTTGGAATTTCAAGTTCGAAAGCGGGGTGATGTGGTTTGTCCTCTTTAGTCAGAGGTGAACAAGAACGTGTTACAATAACGTCAGTCGTGCTAATAACTAAGTCTAAAAATCTTCCGTTGTCGTTTGGGATACAGTTGTATTGACGTAAACCTGCTGAAGGCATCATCTCGCAAAAATGTTTTTGTCCGTCGGTCATATTATTGCCGATAGCAAATGCATACGATCTTGACGATTCAAATTTCCATTCTATATTATCGGGTAGATTAAAATCGCCTAATATTACAAAATCGCAAATACCATAGTCGTTAATGGTGTCAGTCAGGTATTTAGTGAAGTGCTGCAGCAGGCGATCGTGAGCGGCGCCGCTCCCCGGCAGATAAGGGCAGATGACGTGCAGGTCGCGGGACGCGCGCAGCGCCGCGGCGCCGATGGCCACGTGCACGCACTCGTAGGGCGCGTCGCGCGGCTCGGGCACGCGCCGCGCGGCCAGCTCGCGCCGCACCAACAGCATCACGCCGCCGCCCACCGACCGGACGCGGCCGCCGCGAGTGAATACCGAGCCGTGCACAGTTCGATCCCGTCTGTGCATTTCGTACCTACCGTCGCTGAGCTCAGCGTCGCCCACCGAGTCCAATAACCAGGTCTCCACTATAGCTAGGATATCATAATTGCTCGCCAGCAGGCCCTGTTTGAAATCAATCGTTTTACCCCGTAAACCACGGCTATTCTGTAAATATAATTTAATCATTGTTAACCGAAATATTAAGAAATATGATTACAATGTCGTTTAAGCGTAAGTAAGCATGTGGTTTATGGTTATATTTATTTATAATAGTGCTAACGGGTGCCGGTAAACGATATCTGGCGTCTACTTCAATACTCAATTTCAGTAGCAGACCAATTATACGAGTATCGTTATGTGGGATTGTTAAACACATGGAAAATAGACCAGGCGACGGCATGTCGCTAGGTGAGTGTGATTGTGTGTGTAAGTGTTTGTAGGTGTCTGTGTACATGGTAATTACAAATAATAATAATATATAATAATTTACATATATGAGTTTCAAATTGCCGCTAATGCTTGAATAAAACAATATAATTAGAACTATCGCAATTGAAGTGACTTCACTTGGTTTAAATTGGAAATGCGGATGACTGGAGACTCCCTGGTTTGACGTATGAATATCTTGGCGTTCCGCGTCCAGACACTGGTAAACCCCAGTTGCTTGCACTTGTCGCGGGTAGCTTTTAGCAGCTGCTTGTTTACAGCTGTTAGGTGTTCATTGAGGTAAATGTTCATCTTGTTCCCCTGCAGGCCGATGTCGGATGTAGTCAAGCCTCGTCGTTTTCGCACGGCACTGAGTAGCTGGTCTCTGACAGCCGTCGACTTCAGCTTTAATATGATGGACTTTGGTAGGCCTGAGTTCGTTATTTTGGAGGGTACACGTGTTATGAATTCAACATCCTCGGTTTTGAGTGAGAGTCCGATGGTGGCGGCTATGCTAGTAGCGACCTCAAGCAAATTCTCTGATTTGCGCTCCGGGACGCCATAAATCTCAATATTGTGGAGGCGAGCTCGTTGCTCCAGATTATTAATATCATCCTTGAGAGAGTCCAGGTCACTGAGTCGCTCGGTCATGTCGGATTTATCCTTTTCAAGTGATTTAATGCGGCTTTCCAGGTTGGCAACACTTTTACTTAATGTATCGCATTTACAGGATATAAAATTTATGGATTCTTCCAGTTCGGGTAACTTATTCATCCTGTCGGCGATTGAGTCGTATTTACGCGTGAGATCCGATAGCGTATTCGAAATTTCAGCTATTTTAGTGTCCTGAGACTGAAGGCTTTCCTTTATGTAATTCATAATTTCGGATTTTAGTTCGACTACATCTTGCCGTTTACATAAAACTCCCATGTAATGGTCGAAAAGTGATTTAATAACGTCGGATGTGGCGCCGGCATCAGTGTACGAGTGCAAAGGCGAGTGTATCAATGACTCATCGAGGGTCTCGTCCGCTCCCGTCGAGCCAGAGGGCGGTGCAGGTGCGCCGGCGGCGTCCTCGACCTCGCAGTCGCTCGTCACGGTCGCCGCGGCAGGCCGTCCCGCCGCCTCCAGGCGCAACATAACCCTACGGCAGCCTGGGCAATTCCAGTTTTGTTTAGCAATTGTAGTCATTCGCCTGAAGTTACTCTCCCTGATTCCAACGCACTTGAAGTGATAAACACATTTACAGGTCATACATTTCGCCTCCTCGCTATCGAAAATATCTTCCTTACACTGATGGCAAATCATAGTGATGGTGTTATATCCGCGTAGTGGCTGTGATAAGTGTAATAATACCTTAGTTGAAGTCGTGATGTTGATGCGGATCTTGTCGTACAATGTTCACGTAAGTACGTAGAATTAACACACAAACTATATCACTCCAATGACCACTGATAGGTTGCAATTTAAAATAACGTGTAGAAATTAATATATATACGAAATATATAGATAAAATTAAAAATATTTAGAGAGCTAAAATAAGTACGTGTTTTTCCTCTGAGGTGGGTAGATACGATCCAAAATCATTTCCGTTATACCTTATGCAGGGTATAACGGAAATGATTTTGCGAATTTATTTTTTGCCTATTCATATATTTGGTACCGATCAGCTGATATGTATGGGACATTATTTTACCCTCCCTTTCCGTTATACACTGTATTATATCTACTATGCTATCGTCAATACCATAACATGCCATAACTATGTGTTGCTGTACTTCGCTCGCTATCGCGTACATAATAACGTTAGCCACAACGTCTGGCAGCGAAAGTGCGTATCAATAAACGTAATTTAAACTTATTCCACTGTTTAGGCCTTCTCTCCCTTTTTACCATAACGTTTTATAATGGAGTGTGAAAAGGATTACAACACGGTTTAATGGAAGAGAGGTTTAACTAGGTTTATGAATAACAGCATAGAGGTGCATCATAAATCCACAAATCCAAATAAGGTACTTACGTACTCGCTAGTGAGTGAACTTACTACAGCAACATCGGTAATAAGGTGAACGAATGAATGAATGAATGAATGAATGAATGAATGAATGAATCATTTATTTGTCAGATTTCTGGTTACAAATTAGGTGTTTTATAAATATAATAGTATCACAAAAATCTGCCATTTCTGGCGTACAAATATTAAATTTCCATTGTGAGGTGGCATCAAACGCCTTTTATCATAATGCTGATACGAAAAAGGTAAGGGTCGTTTTCGCGATACAGATGTCCGAAGATATAAAATAAATGTCGTATCGAATCTCAAGGAGCGGATAAAGGATAAGTGGATGATTTCTGACGTGACAACAAGTGTAAAGGGCCCGTAGTGGCGTGTGTCGAATGCATAACAACGCGGCGGCCTACATTCCGGACCATCCACGGAAACACAATCAAAACTCAATTCGAAAACACTTCTAACTCATCGCATCACGAAACTCGAATCGAAACTTTGACAATGTGAATAACTTTGATTTGTCATGTACAAGTTTGGATGGATGGATGCACATGACTATTTGGTCAATCGCTACATGGATATGCAGGATGTAAAAAAATTACACCTCTATACTTACAGATTCTACCTCATTTACAAATTTACAGAAGCATCCTTTCTTATCATTCTTTTAATTTCTTTTATGCCTCACGCATAAAAAAAGTTTTTTTTGTTTGTTTTGTTTTTTATTTCATGTGATGTGTTAGAATTTTGTATTTACATATAAGTGTTGTTGTTTTTTAATTTTGTTTACGATATAATTAGGTGTAGCCTGTAATTGTAAACTGTAATTAAATAAATAATAATAATAATAAATAATAAATCACTGACAGAATTATTTGGTGCACCAAATAATCTGGTTTTCATTTGAAACCTTTCTGTCTAAAGTCGAATGTTGAAGAAGCGAAGGTGGCAAGCTATGAATTATAGATTTAGAGACATTATGAGCCCGAGCTTAACGCTAGCTTATATTTACCTAGAACACTGTCAAAAGCCTAATGAAATTTAAATTCAAACTATGATCACGCTCACAATTATGTTTGAAAATTGGTCTAAGGCCGATAGTCATAGATTAATAGTTTTGAGCACGAACTCAACATGGCCTCGTACTTACGACTATCAAAATTCAAAAACTGATAGTTGTAAGACCGAACTCAAACTCCACTCATACTAAAGACTAGGGCCTAAGATCGCAGAAAATCCTCGTTTCGTCCGAGTTTATAAGTTGGTTGGTTGATTAGAAGTCCCAACATCGAATATGCGATTCCAGTTAGATTGTAATATCCAAATTGGTTGTTCGTATTGTTGACGCCGCAACAAACAAATCCACAGTTTGCCGGTCGGTTAGTTGCATTTGCTGTGTCCAGTGCACTCGTTCAGTCCACGACTGTGTGATGCGATGAGTGCGATCGTGCCGCGACTGACAATGCCCTAACCATAACCGAATGGTGAAACACTGAATTGGTGCGACAATAGTACCTACCTACACTGAAATAAGAGTTCGCAACTGCAGCTAAAACCGTTACTAAAAACTATAGGGACGCTATTGTATTGCTGTTTTGTTGTTAATTGAGTTTTCCTAGCTTGTTTGATTGGTTATTGTTTATAACTAGCTTAGGAAACACTTGGCTGTCCCTATAGTTTATTGCAGTTGTAGCTGCAATAATACTTAACAACCACAGGTAATTTAATATCTAGTTTGGATCATAAAGTGTGATTTATATTTTTTTTAAGTTCTAATATAAAATGTGATTCCGGTCAGATTGTTATATGCAAAAAAATAAAAGATCATTTATTTGCCACATAATGTAGACATAAATTTTAACCATAAATATTAATTAAAATTATAAACTCATATGTCGCAGTCTGTAGCAAAAAGGCTGAGAGTCAAAAACAGCAAAACAATTAGCTATCCCTATAGTTTGTAATGGTTGTAAACCGAAGCCCAAATCAAGTGTCTTATTTTGTAAACAAAAACTACCCTACCCTTCTAACATTTTAAGCTGTTCTGTGATTATTGCATAGTTATTTTCACATTATTAAATCGGATTACTTTATTTTCACAATGATGACCAATCAGTTCCTTCAGTGTTACATCATAACAGGTAATTAAACGATCATATTTGTTTACAAAATAAGACACTTGATTTACAAATACAGTTACAAATATTTAACAACCACAGCTAATATTTTCTGTCGGTGCAGTTTTTGTAATAAAAGGTATCGTAATAAGGTATAAAAGCTAGCCAAAACTCAAAAGCTACTCTTCAGTACATCAATAGATACTTATCAATAGTACATGTACCTACTCGTATCTACACACGTGCACCAGAATAATGACTGGCAAATGAACTGCGGAGCGACTCGAATCACAATACGATGCTGATTCAACTGCATTACACCTACAATTATCGAAGAGCCACCCATTATTGACAATCAGCAATCGCAACTTACGAAATGTAGGATAATAAATTAAATAGGAATGGAGGTTATGAGCCTGGCTGATGACGTCATAACCAAAATATTGCAACATACTTACAATGAAACCTCATCGATATTGATCATTGGAAAGCTAATGAAAACTGTTTGTGAAAAATTAATGCATGTAATAGTAAAATTTTATTTGATTGATTTATAATTATTTTTACAAACTTCCACATTAACTATATTTTAATTTTGTTTCAGGTAAGTTTTCAAAAAGTCACTTCAACTACAATTCACATGTAAAAATGAGTAAGTAGATATATCTAAACTAGGTATAAATTTTTGATAAATTTCCACATACTTACGTAATATTTTATTATTAAGATTAGGTATACCCTTATTAAGAGTAGGAGAGAATACAATATTTTATATTAGACAAATTTTCACCTAAACACTCCAATTAACCTAAAAGTAGATACGAGCCCTATCAGATAATCTTACATCATTTAAGTACATACCTAATGATAATAATAAATTTAGAATAGAGCATGCCAAAACAAGATTACACGTATTATATTATAAAAGAAATAACGGTCGAACCTGCGACGCTTTCGCTGCAGTCTCATACCCTCGCTATTGGGCTATAATTGTGGGTATTTAGTAAGAAATGAACATTATGGGTACTAAACTTTTATTTGCCACAATAATAAAAATTAAAAAGAATTATTATATTTAGGAAATACTCTGCCCTCCCTGAGGGCTACTCTTTTGTGCCTTTCGGGGTAGAAACGCTGGGTCCTTGGGGGCCTGCGGCTCGGCGGCTGGTGAAAGAACTGTCGTCGCGCCTGCGTGAGGCTTCCGGGGACAGGCGGGCTGGCGCGTTCCTCGGCCAGCGCATAAGCCTGGCTATTCAGAGGGGGAACGTCGCCAGCATTCTAGGCACACTACCACAGGGTGGGCAAAGTTTGAATGATTTTTTTTATTTGTAATTTTTTATTAAGTTTACCATAGTATCATATTTGAATGTAATATCTATCTCTGTGTAATACCTTAAGTTAGATAAAATAAATCTAACAGTGAAAAAAAACTATTATAATATTAACCTAAAAGTACCTGGGTAGGTACTTAATTAAAATAAGAAATTTTATTTACGGTGGTAACTTAAAAACTATCAATATAATAAAGCACCATTTTATAAAACATGAAATCACTTCTTTTAGAGAAGCCGCATGGTAGAGTCATTCTCCGTTGTCTACAAACAAAGCTATCACTTTTCCATTCCCCTCTGTTTACAAACATTTTCCCTGGCCGTTTACTCTGCGAACTGTAGATATTATGTGGGTACGTAGGTATTTCGAATAGTTACTGGTCAACTCCCTATAGTAAATATAAACAAATGTCGAGTAACAATTTATGGTTATTACATAACTAATTTTGATGTATGAGTTTGGACGAAACGGCGATCACTTCTAGTGGTTTAGGTACCACTGTTACATTTGTAGCTAATTCCATAGCAGCCCACTAGGACGAATCCTAGACCTGTCGTTCATCTGCTACTTACATCGCGTAAGAGCCAGCTGGATGATACGCTTAACGGCGACTAAGGTGACCTTTTTTCTAAAATTATTGTCTAGGCCCTAGAAGCTTTAAAATCCTGACGTATTACACCTGAAGTATTACATTTTACGTACTGTCGACTGTACCTGTAACTGTACTTGTAGAAGAAAGTGGATGTAAATATAGTTTTATACATTTATGTAGCATAAAGGTGAATGCGCACTTGCAAACCAGAGCTTTAGAAGACGTAACGAATTTTGGTTTATAGTCGGACTACACAACACGTTTCATTCAAATTCAGGAAATGCGTTGACAGTGCACATTCCTTCTTCATAACGACAACAATAGAATATCTCCTCTCAAACATAAAAACCACCACAGAGAAAACTTGAGAAGGGAAAAACCACGAAGGGAAATGCAAAAGCTGCAGTAAATCTCGTATAAGTAATGCAAATCGCGGCGTTACAAGGGCCCTCGTTCACTATGCTTGCATGTGCATGCATGTCGGCGAATAATGATCAGCTGACATGTACGCGTGTCGCTGAATTAAAGTTTACGTTAAACATTGCATAATTTCTAATTGGTGATTAAAGTTTAAAAAAAAATGGAACACGAAGAACAATTCTAGCCAATATTTTCTAAAAATACTAAACACAGGTTTAGGTTTGGTACTTTTTTCGTAAATTTGAAAAAATATATAAGTATGTTATGTACCTACCTATAGCGTTACCTTTTAGTCACATTGTGATGTAGCACCTATAATTTCATTTGTCGTACAAGTTCCATAGTAAAAAAGTTTTATGGTTGCATCAACTATTAAGCATAAAGACGAATTGATTCCTAATTTACAGACATAAGCTATATAATATATTATTACTGTTTCGCATACGTCCCTAATACACAGGAGAATATATGGTAAGTATATTATTTGACAGTTAAAAACATAATAACATCAGCCTAGTAAATATGTCCGAAATGATAGATTTGAATGGCATGAATACAGAATTTTTCTGGAACATGAAAATGTAAGGGTATAATACCCAAGGAATACACATGGAAAATGTAAGGGTAATAATACCCAACTGAATCTTCAACGGTGCGGTTAAAGTCGCACATTCGTACTTTTTCAACTGACTGGACTTTCGGTTACATCACACCCAGCCCTTAGGGCGACATCCGTACTTTCAAAACTGAAATTGTAGGTGTCTATAGGCGACGACGGTAACCACTTACTTGCCGATTGTTTGCCGATTCATATTTTTATGAAATATGTCCATGTTAGCCAATTTTCATTTCCGCGCTAATGGGTATATAGTATAATCAGAACATGACAGTATTCAAATTCCGATGGCATTTTCTTAATATTTCACGTAATCTCGTGATATTATTGAGTGTTACCCTAACCCGTGTGGCCCCCCGCCATTCCCCGCCTTACGTCCCCTGGGCTTGGTTTCGAAGGCTCGCAGCTGAGCAGTAAAGCCTGGGATCCATTCATTTGCATGTTTTCCCATCGCAATATCAAATATCGGCGTTTGAGAGAAGAGTTCTTCTCCACAAACTTGTCCCAGGACTAACGGATGACGGACTGGATCTATCCAGTATTATTGAAGGTCTGTTGCCAGTTTATATCAATCAGATCAAATATGTTTTAGGTCTAATGTTGGTCTGCTCCTTGCAATAAATCTGTGTACGTTGCCTACAGTTTGCAATAGTCATGCAAAACACAAAATAACCGACTTTTCGAATGCTTACTCACCTTCTTACTCCGCTGGCTCAGCCAGCCGAAGTGGATCTTGGCCTCCGAAACGAGAACGCGCCAGTTCCGGTCCCGCACCGATTCCCGCCACGGCCTGTAGTCGGTTCAGGTCCTTCTCGGGCTCGTCCTTCCAGCGGTATCTGGGCTGTATTTCGAAAGCTACTAGGTTCCTGTTAAATGTTGATGAAGTGAGCACGATATTTGTAATGCTCTGATATTTCTCAACTCAACATTGGTGTTAATTACAGGTTCCGGAGTAACTTAATGTGATGCAGTGTGAGGATCATTTCCTCTCATAGCGTCTGATAGTGGACACGCGCTCCGTAGATCCGGATCTTCGCGTTGTATCGCCTCACTAATTACACTTCGACAGCTCCTACATAATTACAACGCCCAGAAACCTCCGTCGGGACAACAGATAAATAATTCATGAAAGGATAATCGCGATTAAAGCAAATATCACGAATCCATTCATATTCGAGGCGGCTTCCCACGTCAATTACACATTGTTTTGGTTTAGATAAGAATAATTAAATCTAGGCTATGTAACGCTTTTGTTATAGTGGAACAAAAAAGCAAAACTAACGAAATTAGTCTCAGTGGTTTTCCCACCAGAAATAACCAATTTGATCTGCCATTGACTAGTTTTTCTGGGAACTGACCGTTAAACCATATTTTTTTACATAATGCTAGCTTTTAAATATTTATAATTGCTTACAAACTTTATACATAAACTAGCGTATATTACAGGGGTAAACACAGACGACGATGGACTTAAATTCGGAGACGGCAACCACTTCTTCCACAGTGAAGGATAAAACAAATCCGGGATTTATTTATTTTACATCTTCCATACATAAAAATTTACAATAAAAGACGCCACGCTCCAGTCCATTTCTATAGAAGTAGGTCCTGGACCAAATTTCTAAATATTTAAAGTTATTAGGAAATCTGAAGTTTTCAATGGTCTTTTGTGCAAAGATTCATATTGTGCAATTTTTGCATTTAGTACTTGCTTATAAAATGTAATTTACATCACTTTATCAGGTAATTACTGAATACAAAATAGGCGGAGCATTTTATCTTTTCAGAAAATAAAGGCAAAATCTACTAAACATTCGCACTGCACAAAGTTCAACAAAGTTATCGTTATCTTTTAGCCGGAAACCAACACAGCTAACATCAGCTGTATGTACGACTGTGCAATAAACCGCAAAGCGCGATAATTCTTCCTAGTTCTCATGTAATGCCCGCACAAGGCACTGATGAGCCTCTATTACGTATGGGTGAGGCAAGAGATAGAGCGCTAACGGCCTTTGCTTCCGACTCTACGTAGGGGAGCAAGGGGCTAGATGTAACAGGGGTAAGTAGTAACAGGGCTTTTTCACTAGGAATTTAAACTTTATTAACGTATTTCTTTGACTTTATCTTATCGTTATAACGCGCCACGCCACGTCATCACAGTCAGAGCTCCGCCAGGTGGCGTATTGAGTGGGTGTGTGCAAGCCCTCCGTTGTCGCCAGGTAATGTATTATTTTGCTTTCGTAAACTTTCGATTGGCTTTATTATAATCGACTAATTGGAGCTTTCTGTGTTTTATTTGATGTTAAATTTATCTATGTACGATGTCGTGTAACAGTTTTCGAGATTACTAATTTGATTTAATAGTCATCGTTATAAATATTAAAAATTATGCCTTGGGGTTAGTTGTAACAAAATCTTGGGGTATGTTGTAACATGTTACAACTTGCCCTCATATTGCTGTATGTATGTGATTGAAAATGCAATATACCTTTTTTTTTTAATGAGACTGTATAAGACAAAGACAGCGGGGAACACAAAGCCAGGAGGTATACGAGTTAGCTGCAGCTGAAGTTTTAGAAAACAAGTGTTGATTACTCATAGAATAAGTATGTTTCAGTTGATTATTTGATAGATGATTCATTTTATAGA
This sequence comes from Tachystola acroxantha, assembly GCA_963506565.1. Lineage (NCBI taxonomy): Eukaryota > Metazoa > Arthropoda > Insecta > Lepidoptera > Oecophoridae > Tachystola > Tachystola acroxantha. The sequence continues at coordinate 5,573,318 of OY735874.1, forward strand.
AGTACCTCAATATTTTTGTTAAATGCCTAATGATATGTTGAAAACAAAGCTAATTGTGAAGATAATAAATGATTGAAGGTGTCCCATTCTGGTTTTTTATTGTTGTTACTACATGCCCCAATAGATGTTACAACAAGCCCCAAGCACGGGGTAAGATGTAACACTTCCCTCTTTTTATAAAAAAATTAATTCTGAAGAAATTAGACATAGATTTGATATTTTTTCAATTAGAATTAATTAAAGAATGGTTAGAGTACCGATCAAAGTTTAGTTAGTGGTAATTTAGCCAATATATTCCAAGATATATGATTGTTTGTAAAAAATGTTACAACAAGCCCCTCGCTCCCCTACTCATCTTAGCACATAACTTATGTGCTTATGTAACGGGCGTAGGTAATAGTTTAGGTACATTAGTGCTTTTAGTTTTTCAGAGACATGTTCCAGATAAAGAAAGTAACTATGAGGTAACTATTCCAGAGCTGATAAATAGGATCATTCCCAGTAGTTCCGTTACCTCCAGCATGGAATCAGTGAGACTTTTTCTCTTACTAGTTCCATGAGTTAGTCATAAATCAGTCCTACTACTTAATACTTAGGTACCTAATTAACAGCCGACATGGGTGTATCGTAGGTTTTCTTTAATAAAATGCATTTCCCTGTTTCCAAACTTTTTTATTATTTATTTAGATTTGATGTCAGATTTCCTTGCTATGCCTTCGTAAGATACTGGTTGTGCCAAGCGGGTTGTGTCACTGGCAATACACCGACAAGTTTATTAACCTACAGTAAATAAAAGAATATATAAAATACCTATTAATAACTAATGAGTCAAATAGGCACTCGTGGAAAGATGTAAATAGTGCCTGATCCGTTAGTATAAAAAATTAAAAGTTAGACACATTTACCTCTGAGATTTTCGCCTGTAGTGACGTCACATGCAGGGTATTTTCTGTCTCGTATTTCCTGCGTCACCCACATCTCCCCGGAGACTACGGAAGTCACTTGTCGGATCTTTCTCGTTAGCGCATGCAACACCAGGGCTATATCGCACTCAGTGACCTGCTTATATACCCCATGCTATAGGGAATTGCTAGATATGCCGTTGAATGCAATTGGAAACAGTTTCTTGCAAGCTCTTGTATTGTATAGAAGTTCAAAACCGAGGGAAAAGAACGGTACCCACCTTTATCATTCGTTACCAATAAAATTTGTAATTGATCAAATCAAATATTGTTTATATCGACGCCCGAATGTTTAAATTCATAACATTATGAAATAAACATGTTTCGAGAATAGTTTGATTTAAAGTTGTTATCTGATTATGAATATAGAGCAAGTAATACCCCAAATGCCCAAAGGCCTGGCACTAAATAAAGACGGATTTCAAAAGGCAAGCGTTATCATCTTTATATAGATTTCAAAAATTCATTCTGATTCGGAGCGCATACGCATCTTCCCTTTCGCTTTTGCTGGCGTGGGGAATTGATAACTTAATACTTAACTTAATATTTACCTTCAAAAGTCGAGTAGTCATTTCCTCTCTCTCCGCTGGTTTCTATTATCTCTGACCGACTCTTACAAAATATTAAGTCCTCTACACTTATAGATGCCTTTAGGAGGTAAGTTTACCAGTTTCTAATTCAATTACTACTTATTTATAATGTTATTACCATCAAATACATTACCTGGAGTCAAAAGCTATAAGTACAAGTCCTACCTTATACCCTAGTCATGAGTACTTGTGAACCACGTCTAGACTTGATCTAAGTCCATGTATTTCAGACCGACATGCATGTGAGATAAGGAAAATGCGGTTAAGTACCATCTACTGAGCTGAAGACGTCTCTAATCTGTATTTGAGACTTACCTATGTCACGTTGCTTGAAGGTAACTAGAAGTAAAGTTACATTTCGCACTTCTATTAGAGGATATTTTCATCTCTTATCTACTGATCTGAGATTTTATCAGACTACCAAAATATGTGCCTAAAATCTCTTTATTGTAAGTAAGCACGTTGTGTACATTTTTGTACGTCAACATATTTTTTGAATTTACATTTACACCACTTTGAAAAGGTGCCAATGCTGAGGAGAAAACTCACAGCAGCACATCTTTTAAAATAATGATAACACAATTACTTAATAACTATAGGTAATTACATAACTATTACTATTATTAGTAATCTAAACTTATCCTTCACTCTTTATCCTTCCTAACATTATTATATGCCTAAAAGCAGTTGGGGGTTTTGTAACTTTAAGATAGGGTAAGGGTGAGATAAGATAGGGTAATAGTTATAAGGTAAGATGAAGGTAGCACTTCATTGTATATACGGTGCATTTTGAAGTAAGGTATGATAAAAATACACTTTATTGCGCCATAAATACATAAGCTAAATAAATAAATAATTAAAGACGTATGCCTAATTAAATATGACACCGCTCTTGCACCGCTGCACATGAACTGGGCAAAGCACACTCCAGTGCGCAGTTTAAACTTTTAATCCTCATTTTAATAGAAATTTCTTTATGTAAATGTTGATTCGAATGTCTCTCATTCATTCCCCCGGACCGGTGACTTCAGCAAAAAATCTATTAGCCAAGAACGGTGGAAAAATTCTAGCATAATGAGAGCTCGGTTTCCCTTTGGTCGCGTTTCGTAAGAAATGCAAAATTGTACCGAAATATTACGTTTTGCGTTGGAGTAATATTGTTTTCTGAATTAGGCCAAATGACCCATTTGGCCAAGTTTATAGAGGGTGTTTATTTGTAACAGGAGGTTTGGAAATAAGCACTAAATACTGGGGTGTACTGTGCGTACTAATTAAGACTTAAAGGGTTTTCAGTGGCCTTGTCTTGGGTCACACGAAGAAAAAAAGACTGCAAAAGCACAAGTTTAAAAAAAAATTGTCCTTCCATACATATTTGCACTGAGCGGCTTATCGTGACGTCCTCTCTCTATAGTGACGTTTCATTCACCATTGAATTAAATGACTTTAGTTTAATTTATCTCAGCAAGCCGTTGGTAACGTTTGATTGCTCCGTTAACAAGAGTCGTGGGTATAATTACTTGTCAAAATATCAGTAACTCGCGAGGTTAAGCTTCGGCTAAGCACGATTCAGAATAAAAGACACGAATCGAAGACACGTCTGTGATGTTTTGTAGTCATGAATATGAGAGCCTATTGGAAGAAGGACACCTCGTGTACAGTCGATAGCACATCAAGTGTAACACTCTTACGCAATGATACAAATTAGAACCGTTAATTTTTGTTGTAGGTTGAACATATTATTGTTGAACATTTTACTCAGTGGCATAACAAGAAAATACGTTACTGCTCTTCAAACCATGTTTTCACATTTTATCACTCTCAATTACTTACTTAAGTATTTCATCTTTACATAAACTAAAATTATCTAGTTATTTTCGGCCTCACTATTAATATCCTACGTCTAAATCCTACGCAATGTCAGATGCTAATAGCAAGAAGATGCCAATTATCGCCTCTAATGATCGATGCCTCAAAATAACTTGAAATACAAAATGCTTTTAAAGACGCCTGCGCACTTGCATAAGTAAACAATAAGATGTACTTACGACCTTGACTTTTCTACTCGAGGTCATAGTAATGGTTTTATTATGCTCAAATTTTATACGGAAATTAAGGAACATTAAAGATATGATCTGCTCCAAACGGAATATGTAGGCAGAATCTAAAGCTAAGGGCACTAATATTAGACGCTTTATTAATCTTTGGATCAAATCTAAATAATTTTAATCATTGATCATTTGGGCTTAACATTGGACTCAGAATATGTAGCACAAAGTATGGCATGCAGGAGACAGAATTACAGTAAACTATTGTCGGACTGAAACTAGGTTTTAGGGCCGAAACGTCTTAGTTTCGGCCGAAAACGAAACTTCCATATAAGGTCATTTTTTCGTGGAAAAAATAAATAGGCAATAATCAGTCAGTTTTTATTTATAAATCGCATATTATACAATTCAGTCTCTGATATTTGAAGTAATCCTTAAGCACTACATATTATCACTCGTAAACAAAAGGAAACGATTAATAATTATGCAATCAAGTCTATTTTATTTATCCGACTGATATCTAATCTGGGTAATAATCGATCTAAAACACCGGAATTAATATGAAACACTGCTCGAAAGAGACGAAAATCAAATGTCTACAAGACATTTTTGAAAGGCCAGCCGAGGCGTGAAAGTGAAGAGATCACAGGCTCACAGCTGTCGCGGGTTTACAAATCTCATCAAGTTGATGGGCGTAATTAAGGATTGCGATTTCTTGCTTTTCAGTCCGTAATTAGTGAATGATGTTCTGTGACCTTTAGTTCCGATGTCCATGCGTGCTTATTTGGAATAATTAGCTTGTCCGTTGTTATGAGGACAACATCCACCCGACTCACATGTGAAACAGAATATCTACCATTTCTAAATACATATACTCGTGCCTATCTCCTATTATAAGAGGTAGTTAATATACAGTCTAGATTTTGTAACATTGTGTATGATTTGAATCTTTTTCGTGTATCTTACATTTAATGTTAAAATAAATTGCCTACATAATAACAGAGTTGTTTTAATATTATTCCCGTTCCAGATTCCTGATAAGAGCTGTTTCTTTCGTGGAATTGAATACAGTACTCGAGGGACGACATGGAAGCCTTATCAGCCGAATTACAATGTCAAGAAGGCGAAAGATAAATTATTTATGAAATGGTGATATTATTTATGAAATTCTAAATTATATACGACGGGTATCGCCCTAGTAAATTAAATTATTGCTCTACCGGGGATCTTTTACACACCAATTGAATGTTTAAAGAAATTTATTCAAAATTACGTACGTATATTGATATTAAGTAGACTTTATTAATAGCTAATTAGGCGTAGGCTCTTCTCAGTCCATTAATGACGCCGATTCTTAGCAGCCTTTGGTCCCATAGTTATTTCTGGTTCGCTTGCTGTATCTTACCTATCTCGCCAAAGGCCTGTGTTCCGGAATCACGATTTTCCTGGACAGGTCTTTGATCGCCATTCCATTCCATAACCATTCCGCCAACGCTCAAACCTTCGGCAAATAAAGCCTCTAGCATTATCTTTTAGGTACTTACTAAGCGGTATTTGTCTGTGTCAAATATAAACGGCTTTGATTATTTATAACAAAAGTCAAAGATTTCAAAATAATCCTTTGTTTATCTCAACGCCTATCCATTACTTTGAACGATGGTTCAGTTTCAAAATACTACTTCGGTTTAATACAATCGGTCGGTCTGTGTACGACGTGGAGTGAGGCTTTACCTCGATATTCAACAATGGCTGAACAATGACAGCGGCCTTGCCTTATTACTCGGGTTCAATCACAATATTGGGGCAAAGGTTATCGTGGATGTTCTATCTACGCAAGAATAGTGAAACCAGATCCGTAACTAGGATTATTTTCTAGAGCTGTTGACTATCGGTTTTTTAACAAACCGATGCCGGAAATAAAACTTTGCATTTGTTCCTTTGCCATTGTATTTGGTTTTATCCCAATCGGAGCAGCGAAATACCTAGTCCGTCCATTTCGTCTAATGCCCTAAAAGTATATTCCTTGAACGTATATTCCCTGTATGTCTTAGTACAGTCGAAGACAGAGATAAGTATCCAGGGGGCCTCAATAAGGATGAGATTTTCTCAAAAATCCTGGACCGAATTTAATAATTATTTTACAGTTAAGTACATAGTTTTAACTTTTATCTATCTAACAGTGTAAGAATTTTCGCAATAGGTCAAGTATTTTTTGAGAAAATCTCAACCTTAACTCTCCTGTACACCTTTCTCTGTGTTCCACCGTACTACTTATATCAATTTCACTTATGATAACCTCATCATCATCAGATCTGTATCCGTCCACTGTTGGACGTAATGGCTTCTCTTCTCGGCTGAATCCGAGCTTCGGTTCTTCGTATCCAGTCACTGTCAATCTTGCGCAGATTGTTATTCTATTGTTAATTACTTCAAAAGTTCGTTGCCTATTTATAGAGATAGTCACTTTTCTTTAGTCTTTTTAGTTACCAATCTTCTTCTTCTTTGCCATGCCCCCTTCCCAGTTTATCTGGGGTCGGCCCTCCTCGTACTTCGGCGCCAGGACAAACTGTCCTCAATTATCGACTGTGGAAGTTCTCGAACATTCATCTCTCTCTCGATACTGGACAATCACATTCCAGGTGGTGTGCGTCTGCCCTCGGCTTAGTCGGTATGTTTACTGTTTATTACCGAAATTATTACTTTAATAATTATTATATTTCCATTCCAAGCTTGACCTCCTACAGAAATACTTACATAGATAGGGATCGCACCTCTTCGTAGCTTACTATAAAGCAAGTACACCTTAGCTAGCTGATATTGCAATATTGTGGCTTCAAAGGTGCGTCTCGGTCCTCCAAGTCCATCTCTAGTTTCTATACACGGGACCATTGTAACGTCAAAAGTTCGCCAGCCACTTATTGGAGCATCGAATTCGAATTCCATCGGAGTCACGGTCGATTGGTCGACTCAGGATCCTTGTCGGATACTTGGTATAAATCAAACTATTTGATTTAGTTCCAGGCATTACGCAATATTGACTGTTGTAAATATAAATTGGATTTGTTTCTAACCTCGTTTCTGTTACTACTAAACTCTGTTTGAAATAATTGCCTATTGTATAAGAAAGTAATTGGGAATAGGTTTTGATATTCAAATTCATTGCAATTAATAATTTCGAACGCCTATTGGATTCGAATTTTAACAAAATACTAAATTTAGTATTCCGATGAACGGGATGGAGATGATTTAAACCCTCAACGATTGTTAATAAATCACAGGTTCTCAAAGTTGTCCAGACAGCCAAACAGTTAAGCCACACGCGGCTTGCGGCCAGTTGAAACGCATGCCCGGGCCCATTTTCTCCCGTCGTTAACGTCCAGTAGGTAGCGGATTGCGGCCTAGACCTCAGATCGCTATACCTACTGGACATTAACAACGGGAGAAAATGGGGCGGGGCATGCGTTTCAACTTGATGCAGGCCGCAAGCCGCGTGCAGATCGCGCCTGTGTGGGAAAGACTTTAGTCGACTCTCTCAGAGTCAATTGGGGTTACCAAGGTGATTGTTTTTTTTAAAGTAGCTAGTACTTTAAAAAAACTTTCTTTTGGAAATGTATCATAATTTATTATGATTATCGAATATACTCTATCTACAGTATCGCAAATTGCGATTCGCAATATTGATACAGCCTTGTTATATCAAATCGAACTACACAAACCCATTGCAAATTAGGCTGTAAGTATATACTACCGTGTCTGTGCGTTATGTTATCGACAGTAGATACCTTAGGGCTCCAACAGACGAGCGGCAGTGTGTACGCGACAGAGCGTCGCGATCTGTCCCGGACCTACCACTCGTCTGTTGGATCCCTTATACATTAACGCGTAAAAAATATTATAAGTTTCAATAGACATGAACTGTAGATGAATTGAGAAATATTTGTTTTGCAAAATCGCGGTCCCCCAAAGTTTAGTATAGAGCTACGTATCATATAGATAGAACAATTCATCAAAAAGGTAATTAAGCCGGTCCGCGCGGCCCGTGCGCCGGTGACAGGGGATTAAGTTCAGCTTTAATTACGCGTCGCTTCACTATTTTAGTCGTTTAACTAGCTCTTCGTGTTTTCTTACCATTCAAAATGTCAACTTCTTCAAAGGTTCTACACCCTACTGCTGTATTTTTTGCAGCTAGCAAGTAAACTAACACCAGACACTATATAAAGGCACGATTCCGAGACGGGCGACAGACTGCAAACCGCAGACCGCTGTAAGAATCGCAGGTAGGTTACAGCAGTATGCGGTTTACGGTTGCGGTTTGCAGTCTGCCGCTTGTCTCGGAATCGTATCTTAAAATCGAACAAGTAGTTCTTGATAAATCTCAACCTTAATGAGGCCATATACTTTTCTCTATTTCGACTGTGCATATTTAGGTGACACAAAGATGTTCATAACACAAACATGTCGATAGCGAAACGTCCGAAACTTTTTTGCAGGAATGACCCTTTTCACCTTTCCGATGAACTAACACTTAAGCCTGACACAAACACAGGCAGCCAGGCGATCTGAGGCCTAGGCCGCAATCCGCTACCTACTGGACGTTAACGACGGGAGAAAAGGGGCGGGGCATGTGTTGTAACTACCCGCAGGCCGCGGGCAGGCTACCTGTGTATGTGTCAGGTTTAATAAGGACAATACTCTATTTTCCAATACCATTATTACATTAATCTGTAAAATCCAGTAACCGATAATACGTTGTTTACAGTGTAGGCAGGCAAGTGACGCCATAATAACCCCAGCGCAGGTCAGTAATTAAAACGCTCGGCGAACGGATTAATAAACTATTATAGCGATACCCAATGTTTAACTTTGCAGAATTTTCGCACACTCCATCTATTAACCTAATGAATGACTGATGGAACTTTAAAGGCTTTAAAGCTCGTTGTTGCGTATCGGAAAATTGCTTGCGGGAAATATCACGTCGGTGTTTTCCAATACAATTTAGAGTCAAAAGTAGAGTAGCTACGGACAACAGATCAATGGTAGCACTTGCAGTGCGATTTCAACTCTTACGACGCAGATGATAAGAACGGTCCAAAGTGTTACACTTGATCTGCTGTTAGCTGTACCTACCTATAGTAGTGAGTGACCGCCTGGTGATTGAGAAAGACAATCATTTATCAATTTGCGTTGAATACATAGCTCTTCTTGATAAGTAGGTAGGTACTTATTTACATAAAAATAAGCAAGAAAGTAAGTTATCTACAATTATTGCAGAGCTTTGAATTTTTTACGCGGAAGAATGTGTTTTTTCGCAGACTCCTGCAAAAGCTAATATTAACATGATTTAGGTTCTTTCAGAATGAAATTATTGAAAATCCAGAGATATCCAAATTATTTTGGATATGTGACCGAATCACGTTCATTAATAGTTTCTAACTTCGCTCGATAGTATCGTATCACGTATCCTCAAATTAATGCACCCCCTCGATCGGCACACCGCGTCTCGGATAAACAAACAGTGACGTCACATGAATGTTAATTCCACAGATTAGTATTCAAGACAAAACAACAACTAATAAAAAGGAGCTACCGTCGGGAAAATTGAAAATATCCGCAACCGTCAGGAAAATGAGAAGGCTTCTTCGTCACGCCGTGAAATTAGAATTCCCCCGGTTTTCGGATGCCCATCACGTGGCGCGAAAAGTTTGTTTACCTACGTTTCCGTTTGATTATAATCTAAACGAAATTCCCATAACGAGTGTCCGCGGGTTTCCTTAATATTGCAGCGAGTTGTTGCTGAGTTTCTTGTAAATATCAGATAAGACTTGAATTGTTAACGGCACATTAGGGTGAGTTATGAACGGATTGGCTACTCTCGCGGGTCTGCTCCTGTATATAACTTTGTGTTTCTTTCTTATAACGTAAATGCATACCTAAATATACTTCCGCTAACCCTTACAGAGTAGGCAGAGAGAACGGGGCTCTACACATCCTAATCTCTTATTATCTTCTATTTATCCAAGTGAGTACCTACTATAAAGTTTCGTCCATCTAAATCTTGTCTGTAGATATGTAGACAGGGATGTTCGTTGACTAAGATTAAATAATCGATCAACCGTTCAATTCGTTATACGTACCTATACCTAGGTAATCAAAAAGTACTTGCCGATACAGATTTCACCAATTTGCAAAGTTCTAACATGAAAACTAATTTATAGAAGAACTATATCTATATAGGCTAGGTATCGCTAGTATAATCTCAGTAGCAGGAAAAATATTTATATAAGATAGACATAAATAAAGAATTCTTCTTTAGTATAACTTTTTGAATTTGTAATTATGTTTCGAGCCTCACAGATTCTGTCGCGTATCTACCTAAGAAGAGAATACTAAATTAAGGCGAACTTTGTAGAAATGCTAATACAAAAGTTCTGATCCTAATTCAGAGCAGAGAATATTGATACAAAATAATGCAAATAAAATGACCAACTTATGATACTTTAATGAGACTTCCATCCAACAAAGTTAATATAGATTAGATATTATACAGATTTCAATTCATATTAAGCTTGTATATGGACTCGTGTCATTTTTCCCTTACAGGACAATCCACTTGTGTCCAAAAATAGCCCTTGTGTACGTAAATTGGCAGAGTCTTTTCTTCTCGTATTCAAGATTTGAATTTAAACCCTAAAAACATCTTAAAGTTAAAATAGGTACATATGTATAGCCCTATCTGCTATCATACCTTATAGCCGTATCTGCACCTGATAATGAACAGTAGATTTCAAACTATTACAAAGCACCTTCTAAACTTTAAACGAAGCTGGTTGGTAAACAGAAACACGTCTCAAACAGAAATCAAAACTTAGTTTCCTATCTGGGAAGAGCACGATATTGAACGCCGCCACTCGTATCCAACTTGCACTGTACAACGAGTAAACTAGCTGGCTTATTTGAATGAGGGGCCTCCAACCGCAAAACGCTGCGGTAACGAGAGCACTTGCCCGACCCGGGACTCGAACCAATACAGTCTATAGAGACAGCGGCTCCCAACCGCAGTCATCCGCAGACCACCAAATCAATAAATTCCAAATAACGCAAGCTTTATGAAGCTAGGTACTCGTACGAGGAGCTCATTTGTATATTCGTTTGGGAATTTTATAAGTTATGCGGTGATGGTAAAACACTGACATATCTACACGTCAGATCTACAGGTCAGTCTGTTGGGAGGAGGTCTAATTATATTTTGCCGAAAAAACGTTAGGAACGAATTTAGCGATAGCTCGCAGACGGCGGAAAATAGCGTGAAGAATCTAGCATATAATATATTGTGTATAAAAGATAACTCTAGAGTTAACGACTTAACCCGTGAACATTACATGTATTTTCCTCGGGTTAAGTCATTAAATCTAGGGCGCGAATTCATAAACGCGATTTAAAGTTACGCCACCGTCCCTTTCCATCTTATATTATTATTAACCTTACTATTAACCTTTTTTAACGAAGTTTGAATGGGGTAGTAACACGATTTAAGGGTAGTGAGGTTTAACTAGGTTTATGAATAACAGAATAGGGCTATAATTTATTGCAAGCTATGTCATTTTAGCAGAACGTTTTCTGCTAAGGTTTACTTTATTGCAATTAGTGGATACAAAGGTTACACTTGCCTACAGTGCGCGAGGCGTAAGCTCAGGTTTACATTTGAGTGAGTGATCGCCAAGCTGCTAGCCGCACAAGAGGTGTTGTGCGGTGCGTGCGCGTCAGGTAGGCGTCCCGCTGTGTATAAATTTGTATGCGTAGAACGCGTCGCGCCTCAGGCCGAATATCACTCTACACTATCTGTGTGCACTCACACAAATGCAAACCTGAGCTTACGCCTCGCGCACTGTACTGCGTCTATGCTTATTATAACAAAGTGAAATTTTAGTGGTTGTTTTCCCGTGGCAGAATGATTTGCCATCTGTAGTAGGTACTATTGATTTATCGAGTTAAACTTGAGAAATAAATCGTTAAATTTTTATTTTTATTTTCTATCTCGTTTTATATCACTTTAACTATTCTAAAATCTACTAAAACAGCTAAGCAAACTTTTATGACAAAATCAAAAATTCTTGAAAGTTTGAAAACCATTTGCTATTGACCGATACACGTGCAGGGCAAATGAAAGGTGGACGTGACTTTCATGCCATTGGAATAGCTGAGGCTTCAGTATTGAAATAGCGTTTAACTAGGTAGCTCCGCAAACATAAGGTATTAATAGTAAACTCTAACCGACTCTGGGGAAATTAAAGTGAGTCTACGTTTGCTTCGTGATTTATTTGAATTCAGTACATGATAGACGTTTCATACATTGGTGAATCAAAATCAGTATCATATCAAATAGGTATGGAAGAGGTCATACAATCATGGCGTGTAAATGCATTGTATTTTTTACACGTCTTCGTCTTTGGGATGGTTTTGAGTCTCGAACAAATTATATTAAAAAAAAATACTTTGCTTTTCTTTCTAACTGTATTATTAATTCTTAACTGTAAATTGTCCATGTGTTGATAAAGCAACAAGTTACTTCTATCTTCTTACATAGGCTTGTTTACATATTAAATAGCACTATCTCTCTATGAAGTAAAATATAAGTTTATAAAAAAAATATCTTTCGGATCTGCAAATGCCGTAAGCCCACATGGTTTTACTACAATGAAAACAAACAACAATATTATTGCATCTCAAATCCCAATGGAAAAGAGATCAACCTTCATATTGTCAACGCCCGACGCTGGGCCGTGTTATCTACAAACTCAGCCAGTAATTTACTCATCCATTAATTTTCATTGTTGCTTCCAAAAAGGTCAACTTCTCAGCCGTAAACTAATGAGATTTATGGGTATGCAGACGCTGCCAAAATTGTCTAGACAGAGACAATGGTATAATTCGTTTTTTTGTTTACCTAAGGGTCAATCAATGCATGTTTCGTGTTTATATTGCAATTAAGTGCTCGTTAAGTTTTGTTAAACCTACTTACAGATCTTGCTTTGTACTTCCCTAGGTATCTAAAGTTATTAAATAGTGTTAAATAACATTTGGTAGCACATCAAACTACACAAATAATTGTAATTCATCTATTGCCGTCATTAGATAGACCCTACGAATATCGACTGAAAAAGTTACTATTATACATATATTCGAGTAGGTAAGTATAATGGTATTCGACCCCACGAATATTCCGATCCAGCGTTCATCAAAGCAAAGAATTTTCATTACATGGAATATAATCCACCATTGTGATACCGACTTCATACCTATCAAAGTTTGACCTAATCTAATTCAAATTCGAGTTAAAAAAAGAAGTTAGCAAAGTTATTGTTCTAAGCCTGAATTAGATTGTTTCAAGTCAGCTGTAGCGAGCTCTCGAGATGTCATAACAATATGAACATTTATATCTGGGCTTCCATTACGGGCGGGAAGAGAGTAGGACATTATTCAGCCATTAATGGCCGCCTCGTGCTACCCTCTCTAATCTGAAATTCAAAATTTTTGTTGAAACAGATAAATGGAAAGAATATTCTTAAACTGGGTTTAAGATTCGATATCTTTCTTGCCATATAAATATTAGGAATGCAAATGCAGCCTTTCTTAAAGAAAGGATAACATTCATATAAGAAAAGCTTTTTTGTTGGTATCTATAAAATGTCTGATAATCAACAAATGAATAGTTCTGATTCTTATCCATTCACTTAAATTATTGTCCTCACAAGCTCTTGAGTCCAGATCGTGACCCTTAGCTATAAACGTGACTTAAAGTTAGGTGGTGGTGTAAGCCACGATTTAAGAATTTTCGCTGTTTTTTGCCATACAAATTCGGTGGTTTAGCAACTGTCAAATCAAACCCCGTTTAGCTATATTTATGGTTAGGAGCATCTATGTGCTACGTGTAGTCTTTTTGCTGAAACTTACGTAATCATTATGGACGATGTTTAAAACTCACTGATTATGACTGTTTAGCCGAAACCGATAGTGTTTCGAATAATAACTTGTAACACTAGTTTTAAACATCCTCCACAACAACATTAGGTGATCATAGGATACGTCAAACTAAACGGTAGTGCATTTATACAGGGTGGCCTTGAATTCATTCGACAAAATTAAATGGATCGTTAGGCTTGTGACATACATTAATTCTGCAAAGCGTTTAAGTAAATTAAACAATTTGGGGAAAAATAAAATATTTACAATAAATTCAACTATCAAAAAATTATTAATTTGATGTGCTGGAGTTTTTACATTTTAAGGTATTTTTAATTTATTGCAACGATTTCTTTCACTGGAATTTGACCTAGTGGTTATTTCTAAGGTCCTTGTGACTTACTTAGTTAATTTTTTTGGCAGGTTGATTTACTAAAAATCCTTACCAATTTAATATTTATCATGAGTACTCCCAGTTTCAATTTATAGAATGTATTCAAGGACAGCCTGTAGGTATTATGTACATTGTACATTATTATTCCCTTAAGGCGAGGTGTTGGGACGTTTTTAAGTTTTTCGATGAAGGCTACGGCACTAACTACTGAAATTAAAGGCCTGAAAAAAATATATATCAATCTTGGGGTATCTATTTAGGGACTGTTGGCTCCCGAAACACGATTGGACAAACTTCGCTCGATAGAAAAAAATCACAAACATACCCCTTTCCTGTCTTTTCACTGAGTAGTGTGTCTAAACTAAAACAGTTATTCATACAAAATATATATCAAAATGTAGGTTATTATAAATAGAAGAGCTTGATGAGATGAAAATCTGTTGTTTGTAACGTTTTTATTATACCAGGCAAAATTTAAGAAAAAACACAATTTGTATAAATACAAATGCACGGCGCTACGAGCTTCAGTGCGCCGCTGGGCGCTGTCGAGGTCGGACCTGTATCGATTTTTGCCAAATGTTCCACTTTGGTCTTTACCTGGAATGCTCCCACGATCGTCATAACGTAATAAAATTTAAAATAATACGAGTCGAATTTGGTCACACCTATACTTTAAGATTATTAGTTTACTAATCACGGAATGATTGTGCATCGTTTTGAATATAAAAAGGACTCATAACCTAAAACAGATATTCCTTAACACAATAGATTTTTCGCGAACCATGTTTTTGAAGTCATCATATTACACGCGACACGAACACCAGTGTCGAGTGTCGTATATTAGGAGCGAGCAGTGGTCTGATAATTGCAGATGAAGACAAGTCGGCTAACATTACAGTGGGGCTATAACATTACGGTTCTCAAAACGATCAAATCATACCATGTCATAGCGGCCGTGAAAGGGACAGTGCTATTGCATTGGTATAGCGGCGTCTCTGTTTGGCGCGCCATGACATGGTATAATTTCATCGTTTTGAGAACGGTAATAGGGGGGCTGATCAGTAACTTCCAAATAGACCAAAGTGGAACAGGCCAAAACAAATGACTATTGACGGTGATTTGTCTCACAGAGCAAACGAACAAACAGCAATCGAACTTAAAATAGTTTGTACGTAGTTGCTACTTGTAAAACTATGTACAGTGAACATCACATAAAGTTTGCCACATTTTACTCTGCGCACACTCGCACAGTGATAATAAATACGGGCCAGATTTCAATAGCTATGCAAGTGTAGCTGTGGTGTGTAATGTGGTGTGCGATATATACCTGTTTTACTCTAAGCACAATGATAATACGGGCCAAATTTCAATACCTACGTAGTTATAAACTGATGCAATATACACTGTGCCTACTTTTAAAAGTACAGTCAACAGCACATAATGTGTGTCATGTTTTACCCTACGCAGTGATAACACGGGCCAGATTTCACCATCACTGACGTCACACCTTACCAATAATAATACTTACCTAACATCACGTTACAAAATTCGTCATTTATTTAGTTTTATTGATACACTTGACAGTTTGTCACTTAAAGTCAAAAACAGATTTGTTGTAATGTAACCTCTATGGTTATTAAAATTTTAATAAATTTTGTATTTTATAAGAATTTATGCTCAATTTTTTATTAAATCGCGTGAAAGTACTTTCAAAATATATTCCCCTAGCAAATAATTTGATTATTCCTATTTTTCACTTTTATTACAACAATATTACCTAATTGACATTCCTATTATTCCAGGTCTTTTTTTCCGTCAGATTAGTATTAACATAGTATTTTATTCTACTACGTCATACTACATCACTATTCACTACGCTACGTTACGTCAATATAAATAACTTAAAAAATAATTAAAATATATAACCTGTAGACGCGAATTTGACTGCACTGAACCCACTCCGGACGGTCGGTTTAACGTATGTCTGCTTATGACCTTCCGTATAAATAAATACGTTTAAAAGTACAAATTGCTTTACTTTATTGTCAACTAGCTTCTGCCCACCACTTCGTCTGCGCAGGATTATAAATTATAGCCTATGTGTTATTTTGATGTATAATATGAGCTACATTATTGTAAAGTTTCATTCAGCAACATCCATCCATCCATCCAAACTTGCGAATTTATAATATTAGTGGGTGTGGTATGGGATAGTCACGAGCACAGCCCGTGTTAGGGCCAGTGTAGAAGTTGAAGCCTGGTTGGCGGCGAGAGGTGAACAGGAGGGGTGATGATGATACGGTTCCGAGTTGACATAATGTGCGACAACATTTAGTATAGACAAAAGTTCAAGATTTGAAAGAAATATTTTCCGACAATCGCGAAAATTGAAATAAGTAACTCCGAAGCTGTCAGACTTGGGATATCCCTATTTGGCATTAAATGGGTCGATAATGTTGGCACCGACAAGTGGACTTCGGTATATCGTCTATCCGTGGGACATTCTGTATAGGTATTATTATGGGTAGCGAGCTGTGACGTCACAGTGAGGACACTGGTTACGCTTACTCTGTGTACCTGCGCGAGTAATGACCCCGATCAATGCGCGTCATCCCTCTCTCGCCCCTCCCTCGCCCCGCACCTCACCCCCTCACTAGGCTCAAATGACCCAATGGCCTCGCCTTAATCAATGAAATTACATTGCCACGCTGTTGTTTGTTTAGATAAGTTCGTAGCACTCTAGTAACAGGTTGCTACGACAACCATTTCGATTCATACCTTTTCATTCTTTTTCACAAAGAACATTAGCACTCTCGCGAACATTCTCTTCAGATAAGAGCAATGACTAATGAATTTAAATATTATTCAATTAAATTCACATGAATAATTCATACCGGGGAAAAGAATACTTGTAGATAGAAAAGTTTTATTAATTCTTTTCTCACTTCACGTTTTAACACTAGGATTAAACCATGATGTTAGATATATACCTAGTTTAATTTTTTTTCACTTCCCTTAAACCGTATTTTTGTCACTTTCACACATCATTAATATGTTAAGTTAGAAATGACCGTCACTTAAACCAAGAAATAACTTTTAAGTCACGTTTATGGCTTGCAGCGTAAATGTAAGGGCGGACTTGATTAATAAATACATACAGAATGTAACCATTATATTATGTAAACAGTACTTATTGGTTATTTACAAATTCAAATTCAAATATATTTGTTTGTAGAAACGGGTTACAGTGATTTTGGTAATGTTATAGGTTTCTCCGAATCTTGCCCATCTAGAGCATACAAAAATTTCATTGAGAATCGTAATGTCATAGCCATAAAAGATGCATATAAATTAAAAAATAGAAATAAAATTTATAAATTATGTCAAATCGATGAATCCGTCAGGAAGGCCACTAAATTATAATAACATTTGTAGTACGCTTTTCCGCTTCAGCGCTGTACTGTACTGTGTAGTCGCCAATTCGTTTTTAGTTTTTGCCAAGCGCTGAGAGCGATAAGTTAAGGTTTCAAACATATTAGGGTTACTTTTTACAAACATGGCTACTTCATATATGTACAGACTAGTTAGGGTCATTAATTTAAATTCCCGGAAATGTGGTTCACAGCTGTCTGTTCTTTTGAGCCGACATATGGCTCTAACGCACCGCTTTTGAGCCCTAAATACAAGAAATGCTGTTGTATTGTATTTCTTGCAATAAAAGCTTTATAGACCCTAATTTGTACATGTATTTGTATAGTATAAATTCGAAACCTCCCTGAATGTAAATTGGAAACAAGCATAGGTATAAGTACTAGGTATGTAGGTATAATACGCATGAATGCATGTTAGAATCAGAATTGTAGAGGGAAATTCATTGCAATTCATTTTCCATGCTGTAGATGCCAGCGGAATGGCGGTGCACGAAAATATGTTTGCGCTCAGCGGCTAGATGGCGATATGTTATCTAGTTCAGCGCTTCTCAAACTGTGATACACACTCCCCCAGCATAGCCGTCAGGCATATAATAAATTTCCAAAAATATCTCAATGTTTTAGCAAAACTGCAGTCCGGATTAGAATTATGAAACGAACAACACAAATCGAATTCAGAAATGAATAATTTGTGTCATTAATTTAAGATACTCGTATATACTACCTTAATAGAGCAAAAAATTAGATGATGGACATAGTTAACATACTGGAGGAGTCCTACTTACACTAGCACTATTTAAGTGAGTTTGACCTTTCAATGAGTAATTTGTTTCATAGGCATCGTTTATGAAACAAATCCCACACGTAGAAATAATACATAAAGTATGTTATTAATGTACCTGTGAGCAGCAAAATATACATAATATGAGCATATAAACTACGACCAAGTACCATTAAGTACTCATGTTGAAGAAGCAGGAATGAAACTAACCCATATTGAGAAACTACATATAATCTGTACTGTGCCTGTCCCAATCTGGAATCTCTGACCTAAATAGCATGACATGACGGTAAAACAAAGCTCATGCAATACACTAACACCTACTCGTATTACGTTATCCAGGGATCCAAGACGACCTCTTTGATCTCCTAGGGTCTGCGGCTAAAAGGTTGGGGAACGCTGATCTAGTCTGATATATTGGATATGTTACTCTCGTCCCGCGTCCCGCTGTCTGCCGCCATAATAAATTTTGTGACAAACAATATTCCCTGCCCTTTGTGTGGCCGTGGAGCGAGCGCCATCGATCCCCACTCCGTACTAACAATACCAAGCCAGACTAGGTGCCTCTGTTTTCTAATTCACAATACTAGTGCAAGAGTGCCTCTACCACGATAGGACCACGTTTTGTTCTCGTACGTAAGTCGTAACAACGGTTGTAACAAGAATAAAAAGGGATCCTAATATAGATAGATGCCTTCTTATGAAATTGTGTGTGCAAGTAGGTATGTTGAGAGTTATTAATTCAAATATAATATAATAATTGACATTATAGTCTATTTATAAGGTGATTGACGATCCACTAAATCAACGTAAGAACCCTAGGATCATCATGAATTGAACTTAGTATATTTGTTTCTTTAATTTCTTCTGCAGTTATTTTTTATAGAAAAAGATATACCTATAAGATTAGAATTAAATTTAAATCGTTTTATTATTTTAGTTTTATTATTTGCTTTTCTATCTTCTTATTAAATAAATTTTCACGGTGTTATTGTCTTACTATGCTCAATTGTACGTTCTTCCAAATTTTTTCATAAACTTGGAAGAACGTTTCAGTTTTTGCTATATTACAGTAGTATACTCGTAGTAGTGCTGAATAAATCCACGTAAACCTAGTAGGTACGTTGTCGACATGGTGTCATATTCATCACCAATTCTATGGGACGTGATTTTGATAGATCAATCTGTAACCGTAGCAAGATGGAGCCGCAAAAAGCAACCCAACCGTTTTGTGACGATATCGCATGTGTGCACGCCACATGGAGTTACGTAAGAACAATGGTCATCGGATCCAGATCGAAAGAAACAGTTGTATAAGTAAAGTCAGAGCTTTCGAAGCTACCACTGATATTTGCTAAGTATATGAATACCTATAAATGTATTATGGTCCTGCTCAATTCAAGAAAATCAAGCCGCTTCTAAAAATAAGGGTTAAATATATAAAAAAGTTTGCACTGTTGCCCGTTCTCTAAAAAGGTAACAATGGTTCGCGTAGGTGTTACCTGTTGCCAAAGGAATATTACAAAATCTGAATAAATAGCTGAACCTAAGCCGTTCATATTTTTAGACCGTCAAATTTCACCTTTGCTGAGCCGCCTACAATTTCCCCGCGAATAATCTGCCGTAAAATATAATTTGAATAAATTTCATGCTATGACCCGAATAAAAATTCGATTTCGCTGTCACATAATCGATTCCATCACAGACACGGGTCGCCACAAATTTGCGAAGTCCAACCCTGCAGTAAATCCAGGGCTCGATAAATAAACATTTATAGCAGGTATCGGAATTACTTCGTATAAGTCCATTATGTACGATCTCAGTAGAAGTTCCGTTTTCATGTACCGAAATATCTAATGGAGCCCCATCATGTCCCAGATCGGTTAGTTCATCTGGGTCAGAACCCATTAGTCCCCTAATATTCGTCCCCCAATATTCGTCCCCCGGATTAAAAGTTGTAGATTCGGCCCCTATATAGGTGCGCATTGGTCCCCCGACAGGACGAGGCAATATTAATTTATTTTTAAGGGACCTACTCGTCCCCTGTCTGTTCGTCTACTAGAGCTCTCTATCGCTCTGGAATGGCAAAAAAACATTTGCCACACAGTACTATAGGCCTTACTTTACCTTTTATAGTCTTTAATCTTTATAAACCCATGTTGTATGTTACCTACCTAAAGCACTTTATCAATTGTATGTGATATTTAGTGAGTAATCCGACCTTATCTGACCTCCAAAAATCCGTGGCATTGAGCATTTTCGTTCAATTTTGTAACATTGAGGTAGGCGGTGCAGTAACCGCCGTATTTAGGGATCCATTGTTCAGTGCGTCGTGGCATTAGACCGCAGGGGCGCGCCCTCGTGCCTCGAACTCAACCAATGACTCATTGCTGCGATGCTGATCACTAAATGCCTCTTGGGCTTTACGAAATCACTAGAGTTCTAATTCCTAACACTTTAGCTTCAGTTACTTCTAATATCTATTTTGTGCTTCTATCCACTTACGCGTTTAGCGACATTTTTGAGTAGGACTGCCACCAAGAGGGTCAAGGTTGCCAAGGTTCAATCTTCGCTGAGAAGAAAAACGTGAAGAAGAATATGTTGCTGGAAGTGAAAGAAGGGAGGAGCTTTCAAATCTTTGAATCTATGCTCAACTCTCAGGCTCCACCATTAGGTTCGATATAAAAAAAATGCTTCATTGTTGTTGTGAGGACATAGTACCGTAAAGTTTTGATTGATTGTATTTTGTTTTTATAATCCCCGACGCAACGCAAAGAGTGTTATAAGTTTAAGTCTAATGTTCTAATTGTACGAGGGTATTTTTTTCAAATGTATGTGCAACATATCGGTTCCTTTGTCTTCTCCTGACGCCTAAACGGCTTGATGAGTTTTAATGTTATTATTAATTTGAGTTTTATTGATGTACTGTGTTATGTTATGCCTGAAATAAAGTCAACAATTTTGGTTTCGGTCTAAAATATATTCCTTCACTCTACAAATCAGTAATGGAGAAGCGTTTGCTTCAAGTCGTGTTGAGGAAGTTTGTAACGCGGGGTTTTGTTAAGCAATTTCGCATTTAATAAATGCTTGGCTATGATTTTATGCCTACAATGGTTCACCCGTAACCCTACGACCTACATGATCTAAGCATACAATCAAACATAGGTACTATTTGTTGAAATATCTTCGTAATGTTTGCTTCCAACGTTAGCTTGTAATCAGCTGTTGTTTGTACCCAGTAGAGATCTAATAAGAAACAACTCGATCGATCTATCATGGATCTGGGTACATAATAACAAATGGTTTGGGTATAATACCAGGTCGGCATTTTCCGAAAATTTCAGATAGGTAGGTACAGTGAGGTATCATTCATTATGGTTGAGATTTTCTCAAGAACTATTTGATCGAATCAAATAATCAGCTAGCTCACGCAAATTATAGACAAAAGAATTTTTTAAAACCGGTCGAGGCATTTTGTCAAAACCTCCAACTTCAATGACTATTTTATCTGTGTTCTACAGCGAAGTGTGTTCTGCCGTACGAGGCCGTACCAAATGACAACAGTCGAGCAACATTTCTCGGAGTCGGAAGCAGGAGCAACCAACACAATATTTCTCCGATTAATTAATTTATATTGATATTCATTACGCGTGTAAAGCGTTGTCCATGGATTGGTGCTTTCGCCCTACGCGTAGATTTGCATCCAAACGAGCCGGGTCACGAACAAAATGAAAATCCGTTTCGGACATCACAATTTGCTGTTTAAAATTCACTGTTGGCACTTGGCAACACGTGATGTGATGAATTGGTGATAAATACGTAAATAGGTACGGTCTAACACAATAAAGGTGTACAGAAGAGCTACTTGTTATTAACGATGAGATTTTCTCAACTGATTTTTGATTTTTTTTACAAATATTTCTTTACATAGGCGCGTATTCATAAACGTGATTTAAAGTTATTCCGCCGTCCTTTTCTACCTTAACATTTTTTACGAAGTATGAAAGTGATAAGAACACGGTTTAAAGTAAGTGAGGTTTAGGTTTATGAATAACAGCAAATGTGTGTAATCTATCTACTAGTAAAATATTTTTTTCAATCGTTCAAGTAGGTACTTTTTGACCGATTTCGACGGTCTAACTAAACACCGGCTTCAATCAAACAACTGAGTTTAATCATAATAATTTAACCCGTTTTAAATTTACCGTGATATTTTGATCATTGTAACGAACGACTGCCTCAGGTGCACGCGCGGCAGTCCGATCACGTCAAAGTAGTAAAATAATAAAACTTTATCCTTCACGTCAACGTTTTGAATAAAATGCAAAACGTGTCTGGGATGCAGCCAAAACGACTCGCCAATCCGCCGCGCCTGCCTCGGGACGATTGGGCTTGTGCTCTGTGGCACAAATTGTCATTTCGGAAACATAGGTAGATACTTACTTTATTTTTATTTTACGCTTACCTATGACTAGGACTTACTAAGCAATCCAAGTTTCTTGCTTGATTTGTGTGAAACGCTGGCAATGTCGCCTTATGACTGGTTGAAAATTAAAATTGGGGCGATAAAAATGTAGTTTTGAAAGCAGAATTATAGGAAAAAAGCCCGACTTGTAGATAATGAGTTGTCTTAAGATTTTCAGACTCTCAAAATAGCCACGTTCTCGATATAGCACAAGTACAGTTAAATACAGATTTTAAACCACTATTTAAATTAAATAAATAAATAAAAAAACACTTTATTTCATAACCTAAATAGAAATATATTAGTATTGATATATGTATATTAAACTTACTAGCTATGAACCCCTTTTACGGTAAAGGCGTCCTCCAGCCAGCTAATCCGCTAAAACTAAAATTTAAAAGTGAACAAAATACTACTGTGTCCACAAATCGCGAGTGACCCGAACCACAACAAGCCCCGTCAGCTCCGCGGAGAGGCTGTTTATTTAACATAATATTCCTCAGGACTCACTCGCTCGTATCCTACGGCTTTATTCAATCGAAAAATCCACGCTACATGCTCCTAATTCGGTTTACTCCATTGATGTACAGTCGAAAGCACATCATCTTATCTTTCTACTCAATTTTCTTAGACTCGGCAGAATACATAAATGTAAATTTATTACTGGGTAACACAGTATAAGTTTGTCGTTGTTGGATTATAATAACATATCAAATTAATTTAATACGACAAGTATCTATATCTAGTTTTGCAGCCGAGTGTAAGCTTGTACAGCCGAAAGAACATAAAGTGTAACCCTTTGATTTTTTTAAAGAGTTGAAATCCTACTTGTAGTGTCACTTAAGTGTCCTGTCGAGTGTACCAACATCCAATTATTCGCTATATATATTTATCTAATAGGTAAAGTGCTTCAATAAGGTTGAGGCTGGACCAATTGTTAAAAAAATTTTACTTGTAGATAATTTAGAGTCACTATGTTTTTAGACCACCGATGAGATGGTCTCACGACATCTCTCGCACATATGGGAAGAAATGGATGCTTACGGCCACAAATATAAGAAAATGGAAGGTTTGCGAGAAGGCCTACGTCCAGCAGTGGACGTATACAGGCTGACGAGGACGACGACGACGATGTTTTTGGAACAATTTGAAATAATCTCAATTCTCAACCTTAATAACTCTTCTATCTCTGTGAGACCGTACCTAAAACTTTGCCAAACAAAACTTTTTGGAGTTTTGGACAAACAATAGTGCTTTCGCGTTATTTACGCTCATTTGTATCAGTTTTGCTTACTATGTTCTTTATCGGTTCGGGTCAGGTCCGAAGCATTTCGGGCAGTCCGTTCCACCCAAACTTGGAATATAAATTTGGCCACGAACCGGTCTGTTTGTCCGACAATAGGCACGCTTGCCAACATAAATTATCGACAACATTCGTCTAGAGTTTACCAACAACGATCTCCCAATATTTACATGCCAAAGAGAATCGGCAGATTTATGCAGAAATGTGTTTTCGCTGAATAATACATTCTTATGTGACTCGCTTTAGGCCGTGACTCCATCATCTTGTAGTACATAGAGGAGGCCATAGTAAAGTAATAAACCGTCTGTGTTACAGATAAGCATAAGTATTTCAAGAACAATTTGTTAAACTAAGCTCAAAATGATTTTTATTATCACTTTTTAAACTTTCACGGTTTGTATACATATTAATTAGATAAAACGGGAATTACCGTGTTAAACATTTATTATTGATGTCTCGATGTTTCGACAGTATTGCAGCCATTATGGTCACGAGTAGACTAAATAATAGAATAAATGTTTAACACGGTAATTCCCGTTTTATCTAATTAATGTGATTTTTATTGCCTACAAAGTCAATTAAAGAAAAAAATAACCTACACTCGCAGCATTTTATCTCTGCTGTCTATTTGTATAGTCCGCAGAGATGAATTTTCTTATATAAACGATATACATCTGTATGGTAACTGTCGAACGTCTGTAAATAGGGACTTACACGACATTTCGTGCTTTCCTAAAAGGCAGAATAGCACAGTAAATACATAAACCCTTCCGCCGAAGTAAATCGAAGACTTTTTCATGAAATTATGTATTGTTGCGCCTTCGCACATTTGAAGGCGAGGATTAGAGCCTTTATAAGACGTCTGGAAATCTGAAAAGAGGCTTACGCCCTCCGCATTGAATAGAACCTCGTAAAACATTCTCGGAAATCCCGATTTACGCCCATAACATTATAGGAAAACCCGGAAATATCTCTATGGAAACAAAGTACCGGTCCCAAAATATTTCCCTTTTGTTTATTAAGAGTAGGTATAAATAAATAAAATTTCTTTACGTAGTTACGTTACGACCCACCAAAATTCATAGGTACAATAGGTATTTTGGAATATTTATATTCTATCAAATAATTCAGGCTCTTGAGAAGATGATCGCCGGTTATATCCTGGGCTATCAGACATGTACCTATTCTTCTTGATTATTATGTCAATAATATTAAAAATAGAACTTAATATAATTATTTAGATGAATAAAAAATATTATATTTAAATATTGTATTATACTTATGTGGCATCATAATACTTTGTCTGAGTCACTTGTGTTTCAAATGCAAACATAAGGAATTATATTTCCTCTAACTGAAGTGGTGGAAATATATAAGATTCGAAGTGTATGCTGAGAAAAGCTAGGTTCCTGTAAGAGCCGTGGGAGCCACACTCGTGTATATGCGCACGCCTCATTAAATTTTGTTTGAATAGAGGGATGAACCAGTATCTACTTGGTCAGATTCAGGTACGGTCGACACGTTATTTTGTCCCTATATTATAGACTCCTATGATCTCATTTAGTCCACAGGCTAGCCAGAGATTCTATTAGGAAAAGCCTTGCAATCTCTGAAGTTGACTGATGTGAATCGTCGGTAGCGGTTTCATTAAACGTTGCTATTCCTCAATTATTATACAAAAATGGAGTGCAATGAAATGACCTAGCTACTGTCCCACGTAAGCTTATCCACAGAGCTAGGACTAAGATATAGGAAGCGTGTACCATAGGTAACGAGTTCTCCAAGGTCTGAATCCTTGCTGGATTCTCGGATGTTGCAGGTATCTCTAAGCAAGGATGATCGACTACTTACCTAATTATATTAAGTCTATTCTTTCTAGTCTTAAGTAAGTATATGAAATAACTTTTATCATAAAAATATAAGTATGTAATAATTATTTGCTTGTTTTCCTATCGCTACATCCAACCGGCCGTAATGCAAGCATCGGGGTGAATAGTTTCAGTAGTGAGAGCCGAGTAGACAGCCACAAACATCAGCGCTCCATCACTGCGCCCGTCTCGTGAGCAAACACTCGTATCGTATGGCCACGTCACACGTATGCACATGCGGGCTATTCCCCTGTCAACAGTTACTAGGTACCTACCTAACAAAACCGAAATATTGTCGAAAGCACATTGAGGCAGAATTTCATAGACAGTTTTAAGTACGAGCACAAGCTCGCTCTTACAACTGTCAAATCGAGTTTTGAGCGCAAGCTTAGCGGAGCGGAAATTCCACATACCTGTGGAATCTCCGCTCGCGCTCCGCACGAAGGCCTAGATTCAGAAACGTTTTTAGGCACGAGCTTACAAACGTAGCAAACGTACCTACGTTTGACAGTTTGTAAGAACGAGTTCATTTGACTTCTGTAAGATTAAAACCACGCTAAGCTCGTGCCCAAAAACGTTTCTGAATCTAGGCCTTCGTGCGGAGCCTTCGTCTTAAGGACGGCAACGGAACCGTTAGCTGTTCTGAAGTTGTAGATGTATAAATTGTTGATCAGTGACCATTTACCATCACACAACTCACCTTTACATATACCACTTCATTCCGAATCTGCTCCATCCCAAAGCCGCAAACGAATAACAGGCACGGTATCGGAATTTTCCTCTGAAAATGTAAATTATTCGGCTTTACTAAGAATAGCCCGCACCCACACTGAAACAGGGACCAAAACAGCCTTCATAACACGTCACAAAGGACGCGGGCCTCGCACGTGATCTCAATGGAGTCCTGGCGTATTATGGACGAAGTAAACCGCTACCGCTGTAGGGGTTTCCACCCTTTCAGCATATGCACATGCGAACATCAAACGTATTAAATGCGCATAAAGTCTTGGCGCGCAAAGAATCACCTCAAATGGGGAAGGTGTTTCATATAAGCATTTGTGACGATTCTAGAGAGCGCACACTGCATCGTCACAATATCTATATTGTGAGGTCGCTGGAAGGCGTTCCGCTGATTGTTATGTGATGTAGCACATGAGTGACAGTGACAGGTTGCATTTAGGATTAGACTTAGCGGCTATGATAGAATCACACCAATTGCAACGTTCGTTCGAATCATTTACATGATCTAAGGACTTTCTAGACTGACTAATTTCTAAAGAGATCAATACCGTGATGTAATTAAAGGCACTTTTTTCAAGCTTCAAGCCCATACCCTAAAATCAGATTCACTAAAATCTATTTTCTAAGTACGACTAAGGCTATATGCGGCACGAATTAGGCGACTAGGAGCCTATCGTACCGAAGGTTTGAAAAACGTTAAAATACCTGTTTTGATAAAAGATTTTCAAGTTACTATGATTGTTAATTAAAAGGCAACTAAATAAAGATTCAGTAGATGCAGAAGACTTAGTTTTATTTCAATCGCACTGAATATTACAGTATTATTTCCTTAGGGGGTACCTACGACTTGAGCAACCTTACCCTATTTGCTTCTTGCCTTATCCAATTTGCCTACGCATCCCTTGTGTGCAAGGCTTAGCTTACATAAGAGCACTCGAATGCGTCTGCGGCTCTGCAATCGGAACTTCGTAAGCATTCAAATGCTTTCAATGCGCCAACCGTAGCCAAGCTGCCGGTAGGCACAATGGATGCCAATCTGGCTGGAATTCGGCGCGGCGTGAATGCCTCCGTCTGACGTGGGCAGCCTGACATGTCGCGCCTATGTAGGCATGTTCACGGATTATTCAGTACCATTGTCAATGTACAACATCATGACATTCCGTTAATTAAACAGACTCCGTCAATTAGGCCAGTCATAGTCATTTTTGATTATTAAATAAATTTGCTAAAATAACAGCCATAAATGTGACTACTTGATCAAAGTATGCATATTTTAATTTAAACTAATTTATACAATTTGCATTGTATAAAAAAGTGCCTTTTGGGCACTCTTCCGCAGGGCAGCGATTTGGCCCCAATTTTTTATTTATAAGTATATATTTATTATTATTATTTTATAAAGTAGAAGATGACTGTTTATATTTTTAGTTATTTGAATAAATTAAGAAATTTATACAATATACATAATTATTATTTTGAACTAAACATACTTAGGTAAGTAATCAACTTTAAAAATTTCCAAATGACTACTAGTCGGAGAAATGTGATTTGTTTACATAGCATGGTATTTTACTGACAGTGTCGTAATTGTTTTGTACTTAAGTTAAAGACTTTTTTTTGGAAACTGAATTGAGTAATTTTTGAGTTTCA
This sequence comes from Tachystola acroxantha, assembly GCA_963506565.1. Classification (NCBI taxonomy): domain Eukaryota; kingdom Metazoa; phylum Arthropoda; class Insecta; order Lepidoptera; family Oecophoridae; genus Tachystola; species Tachystola acroxantha. The sequence continues at coordinate 5,601,508 of OY735874.1, forward strand.
TAAATAGAGCAAAAATGACTAGCTACAACTTGGAAGCTGTATTTTTAAAATATAGCATGTATAAGTAATTCGTAAGTTTCCTTTTTCGAAGGGTTCGATGAAGGAATACCTTTGAAATACTTAGGTAAGTATTAGTTATTTAACCAAACCGCAGTTATACACACTTCAGAGAGCTTCGAGATCCCATTTGGTAAAATAGAAAAGGATGATATTCATGAGTATAAGTTATCAAGCTCATAATTAATATGATATGAAACCTAATTATTATGTTCATGTTGATTCCAATTCAAACTGTTTTCACTGAATAGATAAGACCCCTAGGTACATAAATTGAGGTGACCTAACCAATCATTCGATCTAAATTGTTTAGAAGAAAGTCATGGGAAACTCATTTAGATAGTATCATTCTGATAGATCATAAAAACAATGGAACTAAATCACAGCTCTGCATAAATTGCAATTTATGCAGAGCTGTGATTAATTTAAGTTTCCTATTTCGGTTTTATATAAAAAAAATCAACTCACGGAGTGTCTGATTGTATACTGGCAAATAATCAATTTTAAACATACAATAAGTTTTGAATTTGAATACCATTTTGTCACAATATAAAAAAAATATTATTAAAAAAGCAGAGAAAATTATCCTTTGGGAATCGAACCCTACATCGAGCCTGACGTCGCGTTATCCATTTTGCCACTACACGACGGGGCTGACATCATACCACTTCTATAATGTAAAATAAATCACCAAAAAGTGTAATATTCATAAACGTGATTTAACGGTATTCCATCGTTTAGGCCTTCTGTCCCTTTCTACCTTAAAGTTTTTAACTAAGTGTGAAAGTGACAAGAACATTCTCACTTCACTTAAACAGGTGTTGCATATAAGTTTAATTTGCTACAATAACATTTCATTTGAATAGGTCACTAAGGTAAGGATTCTCAAAGTGCCTCAACGCACCACGTAACCTTACGCCCGCCCGCGGGTGTACCTCCAAATGCCAAACCCTACAAAGGATGCCGAACGTGAATTACCAGCTACAATCGTTTGGTACATCGTAAATTATTGCGTACTACTTTATAAATCTTGGTTCCTTATAGCTTTAGGCTTTCATCACGAAATAAAATTTGCGTAGAAAGGAATAAGTGCACGACCTTTGCTGAGATTTATAAGTACTACCTACTTACGGGTATTTTAATGAGAAAACTGTAATAATGGAAATCTCATTAAACATAGACGCAATGAACATTCCAATAAACATATTTAGGTACACGTGTATTGAAGCTGTATTGGTTTTATGCATAGATCACACAAAAATCTTGAGCGTTTTGTGCAATAACCTCTTACGCCACTAAGCTTAGTTCAGGGAACTATTTAAATGATGAATGAAAGATAATCCGAGAGATATAGACTTAACTGGTGAAAACTCCGTACAATTGCTCGGTTTAAATCTATATCTTAGTTGTTTAATCTATATGTGTTATTTTAGCTGTATGTTTTCCTAATAAAATAAAATTAAATAAATAAAAAATATCTATTATTGCAAGGTATACTGAAGCCTATAAACAGATTTGAGCACGAACTCAGCGTGATGCATTTACTTTTGTACTTATAAAATGAAATTGAATACTGACAGTTTTAAGACCGAACTTAAACTCCACTTATACTCAAATATGTCTATGACTATCGGCCTAATGCTCCAATGATAAAAACAAGTATACCGAAGCCTTAACCATGTGTCTTATTTTGTAAACAAATATGATCGTCTAATTATCTATTACGATGTAACACTGAAGATTGGAACTGGATTGATTGAAACTGTTCATCATGGTGAAAATAAAGTGGTCAGATCAAATATGGGTAGGTACGCAATAATCACAGAAAAGATTAAAATGATAGTAATTTTTGTTTACAATAAGACACTTGATTTGGGCTTCGGTATACATATGAGCTATGATATCTAGTAGTTTTTATCATCTGAGCATTTGCCCAATGAATTTGGTCCACCGCCGAAATGAGAGGCGAAACCGTTCGCCGCCGTTTTGCATATCGAGTGATTATTTTGTCCACTGGGGCGTTGCAGAGTGTACACAGGGTGATTTTATATTCATTCTGGGTGGTAACATTAACATAATAAATGTCAATGCGAGAAATACGAGTATACACACATTTTTAAATCGTGCATGATTTAACAGTTCAAACAGACGATATTGTATTGATATATTCGACGGTTTCAGATGAATGGTTTTAAATTTTTCGTAAATTTAAACGATGCATTAATTATGGTCTATCCTAGATATTAATTTCATAATCAGCCTAAGTCCCCACTGGACCACAGGCCTTCTACATCCAGGGATTGTTATTTATTGAGAAATCTTAATAGACAATATTCAAATTCCAAATATTACAAATTGATTAAATCCATGTTACATTAAATTAATTCTATGAATTAAATCCGCGATACAGCGGGGCAACGCTGCCAGCGTTTTGGACACGCTGCCTATAGTGGGGGACCTGAGGCAGGTTTTTTATCTTTAATTTTTTATTATATATAGCAAGTTTGCTTTTTATATAGGTTTTATTTATTTTAGATAGGTTTAGTTTTAGTTTAGATATAATTATTAGTTTGTTTAGTTTAGTTTTATTTGTTTTAAGGTTTCGTCATTTAAATAAATTTGCGATGTTTTATATAAAAAAAACCATGTTGGAGTTATAAATATATGTCTTGCTTAAATCTCATCAAACTTCATTCATTTATATTGTTAATTTTATCTTTTAGAATTTTTTCCACTAATAATAATACTTTTCGTAATCAAGAGGTAAAATATCAATATCGCGCCATTGTGCTGCGTTAATAATTTTGTGACATCACTGACATTTCTATCAGCCTCATCTGCTGTCGATGTCGTGTGTACCTACGTAAAATTATCTAAACATATTCTTTTTTTGTTACAGATATATTCTCAGAGCATGCGCTTCTCATACAAGATGCACCCGTGTCCAAAGCTCCACGCTTCGTTTTGACACCTGCATGAAACACGAAATAAACAATGATGGATGCTCGACTACTCGTGCTTTTGGCGGTGGCCGCACATTTATGTAAGTCTATCAGCAAACTAATACAAGAAATAGAACTAATACAACAAATACAAGTAAAAAAGCAATACCTAGTACCTCTACATTACACTTTCATTGAAAATCAAAAGCCGCTTCTATCCGTTTCGTAAGCTAAACATAAGCATCGGGCGGCGGAGTTCGTTCTCTCTTTCATACTGAATGACTTAAAATCATTCCTGACGGAAATGACAAACGCGCCAGAGTGAAACCAGAGGCAAGGGATCAAATCCCCTCCATGCCTAAATTTGAGTGTGTTTTGTTTTCGCTTTCCCGTTATTGCATGATCCAATTCGGGCTTTCAATCCTATATTGCACTAGAGTTAACGCAAAGTAATTGAACCTATGTATACGACGGGTAGGGCAGTTAAAGAGAATATGTAGAGGGTGTTCTGAGGCCCTCGATCCGTATCTAAGGTGGACTATCTCGAACCACTTGACACCAAATGGCCCGGAAGTAACATGGATATAGACACCGACTCTGCTGGAATTTGTTACCCACTCTCAGAATACAATATTATTTGTGTAGAGCCAAAATAACTTTATACACTTGTAGCGATGCCATGGGTGGGCATGCTAATTATAATCGTCGCTATAAGAGAGACCTCCCGCTCACTGTTATGCGATGTTGCATATGAGTGACAGTCACTGATGCGTTTATGTTTAAGGTTAGACACAGAAGCTACGACAGAATCACACCTACATTACACGTTTTCAAAGTGAATTCTGCGAGTTCATCCAATCAAGAGTTCGACGGCCTTTAAATGCAACACTTTGAACTTTCTTGTTCTTATTATCTACACCATAAAAGTTGAAATCGTGCTTCAAGGTCAATGATGTGTTGTCGAGTGTAAACTACTACATTACAGAGATTTTGAGCTTCACATAAATCCACAATTACACATGTCAGATTTTAATCAATTTTATTGCGACAGTGTATCACACGCACTGTAAAAATCGGAAATACGTAATAAATGTTACGATAACTTTGATATATTGCCGTCATTCACGAGGAATCATAAAATATTATTGTTATAGGCTGTTCTTCGGAGGTGAACACTAGATTCCGCTTGCGATCAACAACTTCTTTCTTATACGGCGTTACACATCATTAATTTGACGATGGCGATATCTTGTCGAGGTTGTTTGGTTTGTAAACACTGGCGTAAGCACACGTCTCACTGACGGTAGGACAGTCCTGTTTCAGGCGATACATCGTTGTTCCAAATACACTCAAAAATCATGGAGGATTTATTGGAACAACTGCTATCAAATCGCGCTTTTCATAAAAGTCTGACTTTCCGATAATCGGTAACGCACTTATGGAGACATATGGACACCATAATTCCTTTAATCAACAACTTATTTTTCCATTCGTAGTTTTTAACCAATTCCAATAATGATAATATAATGAGGAATGTACAAAGTTTAAACAATGCTGATCATAGTTGTAGTTATTCAAGAAATTCTGTGTCATTTTACCTATGTAAACAAAAATATTTTTAGATCGGATTTTAAAACATATATCTATCTATGACATGGTCTATATACCTCTTAACGTCTTTTGGGATTTAGTCACCGACCTATCGTAGCCTCAAATGTGGTGATATGATAAACGAAAAAAAGTGGATAGACGACAAAATGCTTTACACTAATTTGTCCCGCCGTTGTTGGAAAAAAATGCTCACGTTTGTAAACACCCTATTTTTATGCCATATGAAGGTACTATTACAGGTCATTTACCAACAAATGGTACTGAAGTAACGTCGTCAGTGACTCGTTCCTTTATCGATACACTTTCTTCTGAGTTTTTTTGCATAAAAATGCCAGCATTTACAAAAATCTAAATCGTTTTCTGAAAATATATTTTGTCCTAATGTGAGATGGTTTACATCTTGATTTATAAAAATGGTGTTTTGGATTTGATTCATAAATGAAAGTAATTCTTACGATTTTATTATTTCATGACTTGGGTCTTCCTTCACTTCAAAGTCTTTAGGACAATTATTTAATTACATACTCTCATATTGTTCGTTGGAAAAAAATAATTCACCGCTTGCACATTTGTCTTCGAGAACGTATTTAGAATAAATAAAGAGTGCATGGCCCGATACACAATGCAATATTTCATTTACAATCGAATAGATGTTGTCAGTTTTCCAATGTTGGTAGTAAATTTGCTGAGACCAGCTTTTCTATGAGTATTTCTCGATGATATTTCTCAGTCTTTGTTACTGCTCGTTGCAGATGGTTGCGGTTAGCTTTGAACAAGGTTTTACAGTGGCTAGAGAAAATTGTAAAGACGACATCCATTACCTACTGAGCAAGGGTTGCACTTTGTCTCAAAGAAATATAACTATATATCTCTTAAGGCTTATGCCACTTATAACTTGTATCTTGAAAATATGGTTTCTATAATATCTAACACTGCATCAAATCTAACTAAAATGGCAAAGCTCTGAAATTTATTTCAGAAGTCAATATAAGTTAATGTTTAATTTGAAAATTGACGGTTTATACTCGTTAAATAATCATTTCATAAGTTAATTTTATTATATTACAATATATATCATTTCATTAATTAGTATTCATCATTCTTATAATTAATCCTACCTCATTATCTGGTCTCGAAAATACCTTTTTTGTCTTAAAAGATGATGTATTGCAATAAGACAATGCATATAACACCGATGTCTACATTTTGATTTGTATACAAAACTTTGTCATCTGTTCCCAAATAATAAAAGCTACAAATTAACATTACAGGTAGCGTGACATTGGCCGACGGTCCAGTGTATGATGGCGGACAGCCGCAGCCGCAGGCCAGCGCAGCACCACCAGCGGGCAACCTCATCACGCAGACGGTGTATGGCTTCCTGGACTTCACCACTACCATTGGCAATACGGTCATGGTCTTCTCACCGCACTCTGCCCCGCCTCCAGGTCGCTTATTCTTTTCTTTATACCTTATAACAATCCACAATGATTTCCATGTTGAATGAATCTCCTTCCTTAGATTTTAATGATCATCGAAGGCCAAGAAACTATAAAATATGACTGTAATGATCTAATTTGTTTACTGCCTGAGCAAGATAGCAAACAATCCAAGTTCTAAATAGACCCCATCGTAGAACAGGATTTTAATATCACTAGGTAAACAATTTGTATTTTAAATTTTCAGAACCACCAAAAACGGAGAAGTCCGTTCAAGAGAACATAATCGAGACTAAGCCTCCTCCACCGTCAGTAACCAGTGTAAAACCTGAAGCCATCAAACCCAGCAAACCCTCCGATAAAGATAAAACAAATAAACCCGCCGTTGTCTCCAGTGCTGTCTCAGTAGTCTCATCTCCACAAAAAAAGGAAGACAAAGTTACTAATATACCCAAATCTAGCGCTAAAGATATCATCACTAAAGTTGAAGTAGTTGCAGGAAATTCCAAAATTGTAGAAAACAATTCTTCAAAACCGAAATCGAATAAGAAGAAAGATTCTGTGAAAAGTGTAACGAACATCGTCAGCAGTAAAGTAGAAGTGAAACAAGGTCCCCCACCATCAATCATTAATTCCAAAGTTGAAATCAAGTCCAGCCAAGCCGACGATGAACCCGCTATTTTGATTACTAATAATAACATCGGAGAGCCGGAATATGATTTCCTGTCACGCCAACCTTCTGAATTTGTTGAAGAAACTTATAAGGTTATTAATCTACGTCCATCGAAGGCTCATGCACAAAAACCAAAACATAAACACAGGGTACACCCTCCTCCGCCACCTCCTGATGATGAAGACTATCCGCTTGGGCTCGTCACTACGCTTGGAGGTACCATAGTTAAGGATGGGCTTACAACTGTGCACGAAACGAGCGTTATAGGAACGTTTATATCTGGAAAATACGCGCAAGTGCTGAACAGCAACTCCAAAGTATTTCAGCCAGCTGGTCATAGAGCCAAGATCTCTCCCAGTCCTACACACAGAATCTTAAAAACTGCAGCACCTGTAATAGCAAAGAATCATAGACATAATTTAGAACCAACTCCCTCACTAAATGACGAAGAAAGCAGTTTTGGTAAAACTACTCGAAGACAATCCAATGGAGGTGGTAGCTCTTTTAAAAACCGACATAGATCACAAAATGCTGCTGATAACGAAGCCCATGAAAATGCTCCTCCCGCTCAAAGCAAAAAGTTTAAAAACAGAAGCTCTCAACGAACTCAAAGGTACCATAGCTTCCATAGTTCCCTTATTACAATTTTTTGTAAAATTGCTTATTCATATTGCACATTGCACGCTTGTCTATAAACGCAAACATTTTATTTTCAGTACACGTTTTGGTCGACCTGCACATACACCTCAACTGGCAACCGTCTCTGTTTTCAGTGAAACCTCCACTCCAACTTTCTCAAACAGAAGAAAGAGCAATAGAAATTCTGGACAAAAAACTACTGTGACACCTTCAAATAATAACAATGAGCAATCGAGACGTGGGTTCAAACCACGTGTTCAAGCAACGCCTGTTGAACAAGTTACACCAGCGGCATCTACGAGTGTCTATAAATTCAAACTAAACCGTGCACCAGGCTCGGGACGCTGGCAATACAAAACAAGTCCCAAACCTAAAGTTACAATCAGAAAGATGAAAGACGATGACGACCAACAAACGACTCCCAACTCGAATCCTCTTCTTGACGACCCACAATCGAATGATATTTCTCCCCAAGCGAGATCCGACAATGATCTTGAATTATCTGGATCACAGAGTGGACCTGGGGCTCTGCTTGATAATGATACCGATGACAACTCAATAGAGAAACCTCCGCCAGTGGAAACACTGAGAGTACAGATCTCCACTCCTGTTGATTTCAAAGACGTCTACTACGAAATTGCAACGATTAAATCTCCTTATACCTTCCAGGTAGGTTATATTAATTAGGAACCCCAAAAATTTAAAGAATTTTAATTATTCTCTGCGTCACCAAAAATTAATGTTACGTTGCAATTTTTACAGGTTGGAAGAGTTAAAAACACTCGTATCATCACAGTCACCACTACAATAGAGAAACGTATAGAACCGACAGTGGTTCCTACCCTGCAAAGTTCTCTCAACGAACCGTTGACAGAAAATATATTAGCGACCGCATCTGCGCACGATCATAATTTGTTAGATTCAAGCATTGCCACATTACCTCCTATTACTTTATCATCAGACATGGAAACTCCACCACTAGAGACAGTAACAGAAACATTCAGCACGACGCAACACATGTTGAAAACTCATATTTTACCGGTCGTAAGGGATGTAAATATGACTAGCAGCTTGACCTTCATACAAACCTATGAGGTTACCAGATTTGTAACTGCTACTAAAACGTTGCCACCTATGGACTTCTACCAGTTCATACCCAGTAAAACTTTGAAAGAATTTAACAGCCGCCTGGACGAAGCGGGTTCAGAGCTACACCTGGAATTAGATTTTGGAGACAGCAACGAAGATGAGGACGGTGTCCCAAGACGAGTGTTCCCACCAGACTTGGATCTTGCTAACATCGGCTCTGATTTCGACCTCACTGAGGTAGATAAGTACAGAATCCCTGACAACCATCTAAGATTGAAGAAGGCGCATGGTCAAAACAAAGCCAACCATGTAACAGAAGCGCCTCTCCCGGCGACCCCAGCGTTAACGCCCGAACAGGCGCAGCAGCTTGCTCTTCTCAGACTGTTGAACCCGGCTGCGGCTGCTCAGATTCCGAATGTCGTCACAACATCTAAACCTATCCTGAAATATGAAACGATCTTTGAGTCGCACGTGATTCCAGTATTCGACGGCAAGAACACTATTCACAGCACCATCTCTCGGCCGGTTGCAACAGTAACCAAAACAGAGTACGAAATTGGGACGAGCAGCCTTCCAGCTTTGCCCCTGCAGCCTATCAACCCTTTGTTCCCTCAACAACAGTTCTCGCTAACTTCGACGCCAGTTGTCGTGAACACACAAGTTTTGGCAACCGATAGTCAAATTCTGAAACTGACTTTCGGCGCCAAGACTGTATACACCACGCTGTTCACGACTAAAGTTGTGCCGACTGTTCTGACGTCTTACGTGACGTCGTCAGTGCCTATTCAAGGGAACGGTGGATACCCGGGGTACTTCCCAGCGCCGTTTGCGCCTTTCCCCTACGTAGGGTAAAATATGTTTTCAAGAATACTAGGAGTAAAGTGTCAGGACTTTCGTGATTAAAGTGGAACATTAGTTGTGACTGTGATAACGCGAAAGTTTTATACTAGAGACGAAACTTTGCAACGAGAATGCGTTGTTGTAGCGCACGTGATAAACTATGTAGCGAGTGAGTGAGCAGTGAACAGTGCAGAAGCAGCAGAATGGTGCGATTTATAGCCCTTGTGGGAAAACACGAAAACTCTAAAGTTGTATAAAGAATATTCTTCTAAAGTTTTTGAGCTCAAGCGGCCATGCGTGTTACGAGACCGTGACATGAATTTTCGACGCGGTCTATATAAGTTAGTTTCTACATTATATCTAGGTGCTTTGTAAATATTGTAATTTATATCGCCCTTGCTAATTGTACATACGCCTAATATTAAAAAATGTTTATATTATATGACATCTCTATATGTATGTATAAGTAGAATACCTAGCTAAGTAAATAAGTAATTAAATACATTATTGTATTATGATTTAATTGCAAAAATCTAATTAAACTAATAAGTAGAAAATTCTTATTCAAGATTATTCTAATTCTTTTGAAATAGGTAAAATGTGATAGCCAATATCAAATATTGTAAATACATTCCTTCCACGATTAGGTAACGGCATGTTGTAGGAAATTTAATTAAGAAATTTTACAATACATACTTCGTGTACTTATAAACTGTTATAATTTTTGTACCTACTTCAGTTTGCTTACATGGATTTTAATAAAGAATAATTAATAAAGTATTTTTATTCGTGACCAAAAAACCATTCTGTTTCCTTTAATTTATAGACGTAGAAAACTAGAAGGAAGTAAGTAAAATGTAAACATTTCGTCCTGAAAAGAAGATGCGGTCATTCCAGCTAGTCCACTCCACAACAATATTATTTGTACACACAGCGATATAAACCTGCAAACCTAAAGGCTTCACGACACAGGGAAAGAAAACACATGTTCTCTACTTTGTAGCCTGTAACCACAGTACAGAGTTGGGTGTGGAAAGAAAATAAACAAGTATAACGATGTTGTAGTTCGTCTTCTGTCCGATGCGTCACTTATAGGTATTTAGGTGTCCTTACTTATAACGAAAACACAGTCGGTAGAGCACAAGAGAATTTATTGTTTCACACTCAGGTTTAAGTTGCTAATTAGATAGACCTAGGCTGCGCGTGCGCCGCGATGCGGTGGCCGATGCTTGACTGACGCAGCCCTTGAGCTTCAGACGCCAAGGGCTGCGGCGCGGGGCGTGCGGGGTGGAGGAATCGGCTGTTCTCTGGAGGATACTACCTGCTTCCAGGCGGCTGCGCCACAGATGTTCGGGTGTTATTTAAAATCACGACCCCCTACATTTGTGACTTTGTGGCGTGCGTTATACCCTCCCCCTCTAGTCCGAACGATGCGCCCTCGCGTTTGGATTAGGAACCTTCCGTGGTCTACCTCGCCCCCTTCTCTTACTGAGAGTGACCGAACTACCGTTTCCCGATTCGAGGTTCTTACGTGGCCTTCCCCTACCGCGTTTTCTTTTTAATGGCGCCCCGACGGTGCCTACGAACGGCGTCAAGTGTGAGGCGTGGTACTTGCCAATCAGCCCGCCATCGTCGACCCCCTCCAGTTCGTAGGTCGTGGCAGTCACGACGGTGCGCACTCTGTAGGGGCCGTCTCGACGCGGGATAAACTTAGCCACCTGGCCGCGACCCACGTCGTTCAGGCCACTAGACTTCAAAAGAACAAGGTCACCTACCTTGTAGTCCGGGGCGATACGGCGGCCTTCGTCGGCGTACTTCTTTTGTTCTCTCTGCGCCTTCTCATGCGTATCCCTAGCATTTGAGAGGGTGTGCGACAGCGCCTTTAGGTAAGGGGTAATACTTACCAAGAAATTATCACTGTCGACTACGGCCCTTATATCGTTTGTCGCGTCCGCGGGACTCCGCAGTTCGCGACCAAACGTGAGGTATGCTGGCGTATAGCCAGTGCTTGCCGTGACAGCGGAGTTCATTGCAAAGCGCACGGCGGCGAGGTGAGCGTCCCAAGTAGCGTGATCTTCCTGGACTAGAATAGCGAGTTGTGGCTTGAGGTCACGGTTCTTACGTTCGATTGGGTTCGCCTCCGGATGGTAGAGAGGCGTTAGCGACTGGCTAATTCCCATCACGTGGCACACCTGCTGCATCACCTCACTTATGAATTGGACGCCATTGTCGCTGATCATGCGCCGTGGCGCGCCGAATCTAAGGAAGACTTCGGAGGTCAATACTTTGGCGCACTCCGCGGCTGTGGCCCGTCCTACGGCGAAGAGTTCAACCCACCTGGAGCACACGTCTTCAACTATCAGGATATTCCTGTTACCGTTGGGCGTCTCGGGGAGCGGGCCGAACAGGTCTACGGCCACCATTTCGAACCTTCGTGCTGTGGCCGGCGTCTGCAACAAACCGGCCGGCTTCCTCGTATCGACCTTGTAGCGTTGGCACGGGAGGCAGCCCTTTACGTACTCTGCCACCGTCCTGCGCATACCTGGCCAGTAGAACCGAGTAGCTAGGCGTTGAAACGTCCGCTCGGCTCCAAGGTGTCCTGCTGTAGGAGCGTCATGGAAGTCAGCGAGCACCTGTCGCCTCTCGTGCTCCGGCACGACCAGGCATGGTTCGTCGTCGTCTGTCGGCTCAGGACCGTACCTGTACAATACGCCGTCAGACATGACGTATCCTCGGCTTGCCCATCCTCTCCCCCTAAAGGGTTCGTCGTCTGCCTCCAGGTCGTTGACGATCTTACGGACCTCCAGATCCTTTAACTGGTTGTCACGTATCTCACCTGGGCTCCTAGAAGGGACGTCTACTATGGTTAGGCAGATATCGCAGCTGACCTCGTCGGTGCATGAGGGGCGCGACAACGTGTCAGCGATCACGTTTGATTTACCTGGCGTATACTCGATACGCAGGTTGAATTCCTGGAGTATCAGAGCCCATCTCGCCAAGCGGCCGCTGGGAGATTTAATGCTCATCAGCCATCGAAGCGGCTGATGGTCGGACTTGACAATTACCTCAGCTCCGTCGATGTATCCGCGGAACTTAATGACAGCCCACACCACAGCCAATGCTTCTCGCTCAGTTGTGGTGTAATTCCGTTCGGCGCTGTTCAGGAGGCGGCTAGCATACTCGATCGGACGCTCGTCCTGCCCCTCCCCCTGCATTAATGCTGCGCCGAGGCAGTACCCGCTGCTGTCCGTGTGAAGGGAGAATGACTTGGCATCGTCGGCTTGCCTCAAGATCGGGGCCGAGGTTAACAACCTTTTAAGAAGCTCGAAGGCTTCGTGCTGCCCCGACCTCCAGGTCCACACACTGTCCTTTTTCAGTAAGTTGGTGAGAGGTCTGGCGACGTCTGCGAAGTTCGGTACGAAGCGGCGAAACCAACTTGCTGTTTGTAGAAAGCATTTCAAGTGCTTCACGTCTCGTGGAGCGGGCATATCCGCTATGGCAGCGGTCTTACCTGGATCGACTTGTATTCCTCCGGGTACGATCACGTGGCCCAGGAAGTGGACAGAGTCGCGCGCGAAGACGCTCTTGTCCCTGTTGATGCGCAACTTGAACATCTGAAGTCGGTCGAAGATCGCTTCCAGGTCCTCCAGGCGTTTGTCAAAGCTCTCCGAGAGAACGATGAGGTCATCCAAGTACGCTAGAATAGCTACGCCTCTCAGGTTCGACTTAAACCTGTCGATCAGCCTCTGAAAGGTAGCGCCCGAATTTCGTAAGCCCATGGGCATCCTCTTAAACCTAAACGTACCAAGAGGGGTCACGAACGCTGTCTTGTCGCGGTCCTCGATTGCGACACCCACCTGGAAGTAACCAGATCTAAGGTCCAGGGTCGTCATGTATCTGGTGGTCTTCGCAGCGTGCAGCACATCCTCCACCCTCGGAAGCGGGTAGCGATCAGGCTCTGTCACCGAATTTAACTTACGATAGTCAATGCAGAGCCTCGTACTGCCGTCTTTCTTCTTCACCAGGACTACGTTTGTGGCCCATGGCGACTCGCATTCTTCGATGACGTCTGCATCGAGAAGCTTGTCCAGTTCGACCTCCAAGATTTCGCGTTTGCTTGGCGACAAACGAAATGGGGGGCACGCGATCGCTTCTTGCCCTTCATTTACCTTGATTTTGTGGATCGCGTAGTCAGTCGGCGGGCCCTCGGCAGCAAAACGCTCAGGTCTACTCACGATTATTCTGTTGAGTTGCGTTCTCTGCTCGTCTGTCAGTTTCGAGCCTTCGTCTGCTCTCAACGCGAGACCGGTGCAGTCCGCGGTCATCAGATCCGCGCGAGCGGCAGGCTGTAGCGTGTACGCCTGCACGAATGGGTATCTTCGCTCTGGAGCATCTGAAAAACTCCAAGCACACTGCGGTATATCGAGTACGATACCGGCCGCGATGATAAAGTCTTGTCCGAGGAGCGTCTTCGTATCGGCTCCTGGTAGTACCATAAAAGCGCATGCAATCTCCCTACCTTGCAGTTCGATGGTGGTGTCACCTATCAGCACCTCCTTCGAGCAGCTAGTACCATCTGCAAGACTCACCGTTCGGTTGACTCGATTGAATACGACCCCAGCGCGCGCTAAAACGTTATGGAGTGAGGGGCTTGCGATACAATGCGTCGCTCCTGTGTCTACCGTAGCGATACCTTCTTTACCAGCGATCACGATGGTTACTGTAGGATGCACGCGGTCAACAGCGGCACCTGTCATCTCCGCGCTGTTGAATTCTACGTGTTTCGCATTCACAGTTGAGTTCTTACAGTTTTCGCAACGCGATCGTACGACGCCAGGCTGGCCGCACCCATAACAACGTAGAGTCTCGCTCGACTCGCGTTCGGTTGGGCCGTCGTTCGGGCGGCGTTCGGGTCGCTCGTTTCTATCGCGCAAATTACGGCACTCATCGGCAGTGTGCCCAAAATTCCTACAATATGTACAACGAGGTCGGACCTTTTTTGCTTTTTCGTTCGAACTAGCGGGGGCGGCGGTAGCAGGTAGCGGATTGCCCGTCGCGCCGTAAGCGGCGAGAGCGGCCGGGCGGCCGGACGCGCTGCACCGCGCGGGGGATGCGTCACGGGTAGCGGGGGGTGCATTAACGGGCGCTCGTATGTTTTCGTCGCGCCTTTTTGGTACGGCGCGGGTACCGTTACCCTTAGGAACGGTTGTTTCGGCTAGCGATTCCTCCACACCACGCGCCCTAAATAGTAAATCCTCGAGCGTAGCGACCGAATCTCGCTGCACGCGCTTCCGAATTTTCCGACTTAACAGACCATAAACTATATCTAATTCTAAGGTTGCCGATAATTCATATGGGAGTTTAGAAATCAGCGCGCGCAGTCTGCTGATAAAAACGTCTGCGCGTTCGTCTTCCTGCTCGAACGCGAACATGTCGCGAAGAATCTTGTGGGCCGGTTGCTGCGCGCCGTACATCCCGCGCAGTCTCTCGAGCGCCGCACTCCACGATGGCACCGAAGACTTGATACCGCGCCACCACACGGCGGCGTCGCCTACCAGCAGCATCGGAAGACCGCGCAGAGCGATGCTTTCGCTTATGTTCGTACACTCTCTATAAATTTCAATGGCGTCGATAAAGGCCTCCACGGTATCGACGTCTCGTACAGCACCGTCGAAGCGCGCCGTGCACTTAGCGAAGCTACCTTGCGGCGCCTGCGTCTGTGTGATCATAACTGGGGCGGCGTCGCTGCTGCCGGGCATTGGCGGTGGTGTTACGGCAGTACCTTGCGTCCTCAGGCTAGCTATCAGGCCTGATAGCTGTTGATCCGTCATCACAATCTTCATGACGTTCGCCGCGTCATCGTCTTTCGCTTTGGCGGCCCGACGTGTAGTTCTCGTCGGCGGCGGCGCCATTGTTAGAGCGCGCGGGAACCGCGCGTCGACGTAGCTTGCGACGTCTGAGTCACTGCGCCCTTGTTTATGGGGCGAGGGTGCAGGGCAAAAAACCGTGCGCGGGAATAATAGCGCACCGAGTCACTTTCACTTTTGTGCAACTTTCACTTTCGAGCCCCACGTTGGGCGCCACTGTAACGATCTCTATAAGTAGGTGTCGCTACGTGCACCGCGAGAGGTAAGCCTGCGTGAGGTTGCGCGATGTACGGTCCTTTCTTATAGGAAAACACAGTCGGTAGAGCATAAGGTTTATTTCGGTCAGAGCGTAGGTTGCTAGCTTAGAACAAAGGTACTATGAACTAGATTGCGCGTGCGTCGCGATGCGGTGGTCAAAGCGTGACTGGCTGACGCAGCCCTTGGGCCTTTCAGACGCCAAGGGTTGCGGCGCGGGGGTGAGCGGGGTGCTACGGTGTAGAGAGATCGCCCGTGCCCCGTTAGACAAGTGCTGTTCCAAGAAGGACGCTACTACCTGCCTCTCGGCCCCTGATGTGGATGCGCGAAAGTTTAACTGCATGCGTTACAGCTCCCCCTCTAGACCGAACTAAGCGCCCACGCGTTCGGACTAGGACCTATCCGCGACCTCTCCCTCAAATGCAAGTCCCATACTTACGAAGGGGTTATCATGTGGCCTTGCGCGTGGTGCATTGCGTGTCTCGACACGTGTAGGACGCCGTCGTGTATTTGGCAGCTCCGGGTATCTCTGGTCTCTCCCCCTAAATGAAGCTTCGGTCGTTTGCTGTCCGAAGACATAACAATGCCCGGGATCTATAGACCGATACTTACGCACTTCGAAGCCCCTCGACGTTGCGTCATCTGGAGTCATAAAGCGCCCGCCGCTGAGGCTTACCGTTATACTCGCCGGACCCGTCCGGGTGGGCAACGGTGCAGCGGCGCGCAGAGCAATTCTAAAGGAGCAGGTAGCGTGCTCCAATGGACGCTTTTGTGGCCTCTCCCCCCGCAGTAAAACTGCTCTGGAACAATGGGCGTAGTTGGCGGCGCGGCGAGTGAACAACCTTACGTCATTAGCTTTCGCCGGCCCTGGGAGCGCGCGCATTCCCGTAACATCTGTGGAATGGTGTTCCCTGCGTCCCATTTCAGGTAGCTGCTTGCTCTTTGTCCGGTTTGGGCCATCGGGCGGAGGAGCGACCGTTAACTTTGTGCGGGTCGTGGCCAGCCCGTTTCCCTGTGCAAAGGATTCCTTACCTGATGTGTCGTTGAAACAATACCGCGAGCCGCGCCGTATGTCGAGTCGCTCAGCTTTTGTTCTCTCGGCATAGGAAGCGTTCGAATTGGTATTGATGGCACAGTGCGATGTGACGATTTTGTCGCACTGGAATTGACTCGAAACAGTAGATGTATCTGAATCGTAAACTGTCCTGTTACCTTTTTCTCGACACTCTGTCTTGTTTTGCAAGTTGCGGCACTCACCAATCGTGTGTCCGTGGCACTTACAATGCGCGCAGCGAGATTGCGGAGTTCTCGGTTTGTTGCTCGATACTGCGGTGGTTGTGGTACTTACCAAAAGTAGGGATGTAGGTGTCATTTCACAGCCGCTGCCGGTTCTCGAGGGGGACCTGTAAACGTTTGCGAGAATTCTGGCCACGGATAAGGGGCAGGCGTCGCGACGTTGCGAGTCGTGCATCTCACACGATCTTGTGAGGTCTACCTCGGCTAATGACTCTTCTACAGCCCGCGCTTTCAGTAGCAAATCATCTAACTTCATAACCACCGATTCGCGTAACACTCGCTTACGGATACAAAGAATGTCGTATACAATAAAGCCTACTTCTAATTCTAACACTGGCGAGAGTCTGTATGCACTATTATGGTTCACAATAGGTGCGGCCGTCGTCGCTCTCCGAGCGGCGCTGATGTCATCAGGCGTCGTCGTCCTGGGGATACCGCTGTCATCAGGCATGGTCGTCTTCCTGGAGGTATCGCTGTCATCAGGCGTGGTCTTCATCCTGGAGGTTATTCTGTCATCAGCTGTCCTTTGCGGAGGAGGCCGTTGTGATATCGGTCTCAGTCTCTCGATGGAAGTAGGGAGTCGTCGCTTTGTCTTCATCACCGGGTGTAAAGTTGCATCCGAAGTGCGCCAGCGGTCGGTGAGACGTGGAAGGGTTGACACGTAGAAAGAGCGTAGGCGATCTGCACCGTACGTTGCGTGTCACTCACGTCACTCCAGTTGGAGCCGTCGTCGTATGGAGAAACGGCGGATGTATAGCTGCGTCGCTGCGACGTCGTCAGGCACGTCCTTGAGGCGTGTATACAGACGAGGAGTTCGTTCCTTATTCTTCACTAGGCCACGAGTTGGGCAGCCACTGTAACGATCTCTATAAGTAGGTGTCGCTACGTGCACCGCGAGAGGTAAGCCTGCGTGAGGTTGCGCGATGTACGGTCCTTTCTTATAGGAAAACACAGTCGGTAGAGCATAAGGTTTATTTCGGTCAGAGCGTAGGTTGCTAGCTTAGAACAAAGGTACTATGAACTAGATTGCGCGTGCGTCGCGATGCGGTGGTCAAAGCGTGACTGGCTGACGCAGCCCTTGGGCCTTTCAGACGCCAAGGGTTGCGGCGCGGGGGTGAGCGGGGTGCTACGGTGTAGAGAGATCGCCCGTGCCCCGTTAGACAAGTGCTGTTCCAAGAAGGACGCTACTACCTGCCTCTCGGCCCCTGATGTGGATGCGCGAAAGTTTAACTGCATGCGTTACACAAGTTTAGATAAAATAATCCGAAAGAACGTTACGGAAACTTACTTTTATAAAGATTTCGAATTCGGGCGATTATAATTAAGTACCTAAGCCCTATCTAGATACAAGTGGCGGCCCCAATCCTTAAAAAAATCTTCTAACAGAGTAATTATAATTTATTAATAGCTATCCACCTAATTATATTTCGGCAAGTTTACCTAACCTTTTCGCAATTATTTAAGTAAGTAGGAAAATATTATCGTACATAATTCGAGCTACATTAGTTTTCTAATAATTTTATTATATTTCAAGATATGATTTTTAAAGGTTGGGGCGCCTTATAAAATGTCCATAACCCGAGTCTAACTTCCCCAGCCCTGTATTTTATTTTTCTAGTTAAAACAACTCGGAAAAGTATCCTCAACAACAGCGTTCATAATGTGTTTAGCGTGAAAAATATCCAATTTAGGGTGGCGTCTAATAATTCACAGAGTTGAGAGGTTTATTTCCCATGATATCTTAATTAAACCTGGTTCTTGTACGTCTACGACAGTGG
Organism: Tachystola acroxantha; assembly: GCA_963506565.1. NCBI lineage: Eukaryota > Metazoa > Arthropoda > Insecta > Lepidoptera > Oecophoridae > Tachystola > Tachystola acroxantha. The sequence continues at coordinate 5,619,994 of OY735874.1, forward strand.
AGCCTCGATGGGTTTGAGAGTATCCCAGCGTAACAACTGTCGTTAGATATTCGATAGCGCTTTCATCTAAGTATCAATTAACGATATGGATAAATATTAAAGTCGTTAAGCAATTAACCAATAATAATGGTAAGTATGTATAAGTATAGTCATTGTTTAAGTCAACAAGTGGTATGCGTAAAACCCATTTAAACAAAAACGATGATCGTTTTTATTTTAAAACTAAATGAACCGAAGTTGGTTTAAATTCGGTTCTAAGGTCATTATTATCAACATTTTGATGTACCATGGAATGGGGTCTAATTTGCTGCTACCTCTCGATTGTGTACCATATACTTAGTAGGTACCTATACAGGGTGTAACGTAAAGGGTATATGAAGCCGAAGGGAGGTTGTTCAGTATCGGCAACTGAACAACTTTTGTTCTACAACTTTTCGAATAAAAAATAAAAATAAATTCATGTCCCATACAAATCGACCAGCTGACCCGTACGAAATGTATGAAAAGTCAAAAAATAAATTCGCGAAAACCGAAAAGTCGTAGAACAAAAGTTGTTCAGCTACCGATACTGAACACCCTCCCTTCGGCTTCATATACCCTTTACGTTACACCCTGTAGAAAAAAATCGACATGTTAAGTCATAGAAAATTAAAAATCACAGTTGTTACAATTACTAGACCAAGTTACCTGTACTTCTACCGTAATAATGGCGCAAGGGCTGCGCCGAAAGAAACAAAGCGTCTAAGTTATGAAACTAAGATTAATGAAAGCTGTTTTGAACTTAGCTAACCTTTACATTTGGAAATTCTTTTCTTTTCATTCCTGTTCCAATTGAGTTAGGAGTTCATCAGACTATGATTTAGAAGAAAAAACAAATCATGATTTATTTATCCAAGAAGAATTACCTGGTGGGTGACCGCGGCTTCCAATCGTTATCGTAATCGCTTTCAATTTGACACATGGACGCTATACATTGCTGCTATGTTTTTACAAGTTTTAACAAACGACAACGAAGCGCAGCAATGTATATCGTTCAAGTGTCAAAATGAAAACGAAAACGTTTGAAGTCGCGGTCACCCCTCTGGTAGGAGAATAAAATAATACTTAGAAAACCAACTCGGCGAAAGCTCTGAGGCATCACAATCCATGTTCAACTTTTTTTTGGGTAAACATCGTAGATATATTCTTAGTAATATGTGGTAAACATCTTTCAGGCTCCCATAGAAATCTACACATGTCCTTCTATTGCTGCCCTTTACATCCGTATACTACATACAATACTACTTACACTTATAGCAGTTCTGCGACATTCGATGAAAATGCCAGTGATGGTTTTATACTTCATAGGTGAATAATTTCTAAATGCATGCTTACTTACTCCGCTGGCTCAATGACCCAAAGTGGATATGGTCCTCTAAAGCTGAAGAACACCACTGCAGCAGCGCCTGTCTCGCACTGTCTGTCGCCAGTAGCACGACTGAAGCTCTCATGTGTCTTTCTGCACCTCTTCGCCCCAGCGGTACCTAGGACGTCCGGCTGACCTTTATCCGCTGGGCTTCCCGACACAAACTAAATGCATAGCTGGTCTATAAATAGGCACAGGTATGTACCTACTTATATGCGTATCCTATAGCTAGCTAGCTAAACGGTGTGCCTCAGGGGTCATCTGGACGAAATGGTGTCAGTCCCATCGTCATTATCGTGTATACGTAGATGAGTTACCTAGGTGATTTACCACATATATATATATATATATAAACATGACTTTGGGCACTTGGTTGATCCAGCCATGAGTCCATTCAAATGTGGCTCCACCTTTGTCAGCATATTACTTGGCTCCAGTTGAATATTTACCTACCGGAGTGGCAACGTCGCCTTCTGCTTGGCGATGTTGCCAGATATATTCTTCGGAAAACTCATATATTCATCGCCTAAAAGCACAACGAAAGTGGCTCCGTAACGGCCAAATTTTTCAAACCAAACAGTACTAAGTGGCTCCGAAATATATCTTAAAACCAGAGTACATAAGTGGATCCAATTATATAATACTCATTGGTTGCGTGATTACTTTGATCCAATATGTATTTGTGATTTAGTAAGCATAAGTGGCTCCTCCATAACGGGAATTTTATCCAACCGAATAGGTATTAACCCCAATAATAGGGACTATGTTGCTCCGACTCATAACCGGAGTAGGTACATAAGTGGATCCATTTAATAGTACTTATTACACTTTGGTGCGTGCTTACTTTGATCCAATAGGTATTTGTATTTTATTGGGCAAAAGTGGTTCCGTAAACAATTCCAAGCAAATAACGGTTAAATAATAGAAACTGATTAGGACTATGTGGTTCCAATTTATACTTCTGTCATTGCATACGTAAGTTGATCCAGCAGATTTTATATTCGCAATACCTCATACATTAGTTGATCCGCTTTGAATAAAAAGGCGGGTGTGCGGGGAGGAGCCATAGGCCAGTCATTCTGGCGAGCGTTTGTATGGAGACCCCAACAATAACTCCTCTATCGATGAAACTTTTTTGTATACTTAATAGCATATTTATAAGAACAATTGTCAGAGAAGCCAATAATATTTCGAGGCGGAAGTTACTTATTTTAATTGAAATTCAACATTATACCGTATCTTTTTCTGGAACAATATTATGGTCATAATTCTTTTTCTATAAATTGTATTTTATTAGTGTGCTTCTGTACATTCATAAGTATAACTATTTTTTAATTCGAAAGTGTAGGTATTTTAACAAATTGTCTTTTTTGGCCGTAGTTTCCATAGGATAATTGCTCCGCCGGGTTTCTGTTTTTAATATGCCTTCAAATTATTATTTCTACTATAAGTACGAAAATCCAACAAAAAAATACAAATGAAACAATTCATTATACAGAATTTGTCTTTTAACTATCTCTGGAAAATTACTCTATCAGATATTTTTTACAATTGTAATGAGATACCCAAAAATAACCTGATTTCAAAGGATCCAACAAAATATCCAGGCGGAACACCATTATTTCGAAATACCTATCAAGCGCAGGCCAGCGCGGGGCCCGAGGCGGGCGAGGGGCGTCGAAAACCGGTCGCGCGGCGGGCGAGTTTCTTCAAGTAGGTTGGTAGGTACAGCTAACAGAAGATCAACACTTTGGACTAAATACCGTTCTTATTATCTGCGTCGTAAGAGTTGAAATCGTGCGAATGCGAGCGAGTATTACCATTGATCTGCTGTTGTCCGTACTATACGTATGTATGTAAGTAGGTAGGTTGATCTAAACATCGCAATTTAATTATTATTATCGTCATCGTTTCGAAACATACGTACGCAGTAAATGTTATATGCGCATTGCCTTGTATAAGTTAAGTATATAGAGTGTGTTTTCTTCGCGACACGGGGTCTAGGATAAACTAACCCAGAGATTCCTTTAGAGTGTCTTTAACTTAATTGGGCGCTTAGTGTTTTTTATGTTACTTCCAGCTTTAAGAAACGCCCCTGTTGTGAATCTGTACTAGATTATTTGCAATTTTGTCGAAATCTAGACGGAGCGTTCATGTCTCACGCTGGTGCATGAGATAGTGTTTGATATTTTCGCCACGCCAAACAGCGGACGTATTGGTCGAGTGGCTGGAGCGGTCGCCTCCCGTGCACGCGGTTCCCGGTTCGATCCTTAGCTAAATATATATTTTTATTTGTTTCGTGTTTTTTTTTGTATTTTATTTTAATTGTGTTTCGAATTTGGTTAGTATTTTATCAAACATTTTGTTGTAATTATCTTTGAATTTTATTTGAGCATAAACTCTGAACTCATTTATACCGAAGTATGTGTATTAGGAGAGCTGGGAATCTATCTGTACTAGATTACTTGCAATTTTGTCGAAATCTAGACGGAGCGTTCCGTTCATGTCTCACGCTGGTGCATGAGATATGCTTAGTAATTTCGCCGCGCTAAACAGCGAACGAATTGGTCTAGTGGCTGGTGCGGTCGCCTCCCGTGCACGCGGTTCCGGGTTCGATCCTTAGCTATTTTTTTTTTTTTTTGTTTATTTTTTGTTTTGTATTTTGTTTCGTGTTTTATTTTGTATTTTTAACCGACTTCTAAAAAAGGAGGAGGTTATCAATTCGTCGAATTGAAAAATTAATTGTGTTTGGAATTTGGTTAGTATATTAGACAGATCACCCTCACTTGTCGATTTTTGTGGTTGCAGTTGCGATGATATATTAGTAGGTGAATGTCTCACGCTCATCGTACAAGTGTAGAATTTAAATTTGCTTAGCTGTAGTCGTCAGTATGACGTAAGTAATAAGACCTATGCCGCACGCAAAGGTGGGTACCGATGTGCGAGCGAGTTGAAAAATAACAAGCTGTCTTTGTTACTCGAGGGGGTGAGGGGGGTCCGATCGCATGCTGCACGGGGCGCGCCGTTCAGCTGAATCACTTATTGACTGATAATCTATTTTGATTCTAATGATATCACAATACAGTAGGGTTTTATATAACACGCACTCCAAACGAGATCCCACGGCGAAAAAAAAGTGTTACCATTATTTTGCCATTGTCCGTACTAACCTTGACATATGTTGTCGTACTTATGCGTTGATGATACGGGCTAGATTACAATAGTTTTGTGTTTGTTGGCGTAGGTACTATCGCCTCGGTCGAGCTTACTTAAATATTCCACGTAATAGGTACCTAGTAAGTACACATAAAAACACATCAAGTTGTAACACTTTGAACCACTCTAATCTATATATCTATCTGCGTCGTAAGAGTTGAAATCGTACTGAAAGTGTTACTATTGATCTGCTTTTGTCCGTACTAACCTTGACATGTTGCGCTTATGCGCCGATGATAGGGACTAGATTACAATGGTTTTGTGTATGTTAGCGTAGGTACTGTTGTGTTGGTCGAGCTTACTTAAAACATTCCAAAATCAGATCAAGTGTAACACTTTGAACCGTTCTTATTATCTGCGTCGTAAGAGTTGAAATCATACTGCAAGTGTTACCATTTGTTTTGCTATGTCCGTACTAACCTTGAAATGTTGTCGTACTTATGCGCCGATGATACGGGCTAGATTAGAATGGTTTTGTGTATGTTGGCGTAGGTCGGTCGAGCTTTCACCACTCGGTAACGGGTTAACCTAAAATAAACCTTATTCGTATAACTGTAGGACTGTAGGTAGAGTACAGAATCCTATCTCCAAAATATTTGTTCAACTTCCAGTCCACGTTACCGATGCGATAGATATTTTCTACTTGTATAGGAATAAGGTTTATTATAAATTGACTTTGACTTTGAAGAACAGTTCGACTAAGATCGTAAGTATGTTCATAATGATAAGAAAAATCGAACTTAGCATTTTTCTCAACTCTAATTTTTCGTCGATTTCTAGAAAACGCTTGTCCGCATTGATCTTTACTGGACTTTGGTAAAGAGTTAATCTACAATTAACCTTATTTGTATATGTGTAGACAACAGAATCCCATCTCCAAATATCTCCTCCGCTCCGTCCAATTTCTCGTCCGCGTTCCCGCTGTTCTGTACGTGTAATAGGAATAAGGTTGTTAATCGGCCGCAGTAGCGATCCGCGGGCAGTGGCGCATGCACCGCCGCGTTGATTAGAAATATTAGAATACAACTCTATTTGATACTTATATGCTTCGCCTGCATTTTTTATTGGAAAACTTGAAAAGCAGTTTTAATAAGATAGTCTGTTCATAATGACAAGAAAAATCGGGCTGAGCATTTTTGGAAACCCCCATTTTTCGTCAATTTCTGGATAACGCTTTTCGGTCTGGATTTTTTATTGGATATTCATAACTACTTTCGAAAGTAATATTTTAAATACATAATTAAATAGAAATTGGAGTGAGTAATTATCCCTTGGAAATTACGGCAAAAAAACACATTTTATTAAAATATATATATTTCCATATGGAAATATGGTTGGATATTCTGTCAACACATGCCTATAGGTAACTAGAACTTGTAAAAAAAGAATTTTGGATAGAGCAATTTTTCTGTAATTGATACCACGTAATTTAAGTTTGACCTTGAAAATACCTAACTTCCGTTTCTACAAATTATTGGATACTATGTCAATTCCAATCTACATATGGTACTCTATCACTGTGCCAAATTTCATAGATAGAGGAGTTACTGCTATGGTCAACTCCTTTAATGACTGGCCTAATAGATTTACACAATGTTATCATAATACCAGCTAGTAACAACGGCTAGCCAATGACAATAGGCCGTCGCAAAAGACGCGTTCTGATTGGCCTGTTTGAATTGGATCAACAAGTGTCAAGATGCCAGAATGGTGGATTTGTATAAAAAACCCATAATTATTATTAATTAATCGGTTGTCATAAGTTGATCCACTCGGAGCCACAGTAGTATTGATTAGCTGTAAAGGATCAACAAATACTGCCCGGATCAACAAGTGAAAACGGATCAACAAAATACTAGTCATACGGCACGTCGGATCAACCAAGTGCGTAAAGTCATATCTATATATATATATATATATATATATATATATATATATATTTAAAACAGCCTGTCATGAATAATGTCTAAACACACACAGAAAGATAGCGGTAGGTACGTATCAACGATAATCCAGTTAATGAAACTACTCGTATTTTATAAAGTACTTGAAACGTTTGAATTTCGAATGATGCATACTTACCTATGTTGCTTTTGTTTCGTGGATGAAGCCAACCTACATTAACGTATCGAAGACAGAGACGTCATTAGGGTGATCGAAGTTGCAGCATGGTCTACAATGCAAATTCTCTTGTCCCATAGGCAACCACAAAAAGAGCCAGGTATCACTCTATTCCCGTCGCACAATCTGGACAATGGCTCACGTTTCCTATGCCGATAGATATTTATCGAGGCTCACTGCCGGTGACAGCCTTTGTCTACCCTGTCAGATTTTGATAGCGCTTCCGCAAGTTAAAAGGTAGCCGGAATGATTTTAATGGAAGTGAGGAATAGATCGGGAGAACAGACTGGTCATTTCAGTCTTTGAAAAAAAACCGTAAGCGTACCTACCTAAAACCTACAGCGAAATTGAAGTCCAATGGTGGTACGGACTTTGGATAACTGATTAAGAGAGATATCCCAAATCAAAATTTTGTAAGTATCGGACCCGCAATTATCTCCATTCATTACGATATATGATGTGGTGAAGATTCATTATAATAAAAACGCAACAACCTTAAGCACATAGTATACACAGCTATTGCAAAGGTTACCAGGATAGTAAGTAGATAATACTTTGACTGAAATTCATTGAAGACAAATCCGTCAATCATTTTATGACAGCAATCGATTTATTTTAAACTCTCCTTTACTTTCAGGAGGTTCCGGATAGGGATCAGTGGAGCAGGAGATGGAATCCCTTGCTCAGCAGCGGCTGTGGCAGTGGGTGGAACAGATTTTACAATTAAAAACATTTCAATATAATTGTCGTCGCTAGTTTGTATCCATCCACTGTTGGACGTAGGCCTTCTCGCAATCCTTCCACTGTCTTCCATTTCTTCCCACATGTGCGCAAGATGTCGTCAGACGTTCGCATCGGTGGTCTTCCCACGCTGCGATGTCCCGGTGCGGTCTCCAGACTGTCACTCTATACGTCCAGCGTTCGTCGTCTCTCCTTTAAATATAAGTAATATAAGCATCTAATTCCACTACAATATTCAAATCACCGACGGGCTCCCGTACTAATTCGAGTCCAATTCACTAAGCACTCGTCCTCGTGACAGTGAAGTTAATCAAACCTTTATAAATGCCTTAACTTTATGTAAGTATAGGTATTTCGTAAGTATAATTTCAGAAATACACTGAAATTTTCATGATAAAAAGCTGGAGAATATATTATCTATGTAGATATTTTTCTTTCCTTCATCACATATCCAAAACCTGATAATTTCTGCTCTTTGACAGTGTTGAAGAGTTTCACTTCTTCTTTATTCGTACACTCGGAGGCTACTTGATTAAGTATAGTTTTTAGTATAGGCTGCTCTACAGTTTATTTTTCATTAGTGTACCTACCTACCTACGTAATAAATACGATAGAAGCCGCATGCGAAAGCTATAATCGTGTAAAACCTGAACGTGAAGCTAATAAAAGTTCATTTCACTGTAAAATAAAAATAACCACGTGATACAAAGTCAATTTCAAAAACGGTCGTATTTTATAAATCCGACATATCTGTTCCGCCACAAATCTACGGCGAGCTGGCTGTCTGCTCCGCTCGCTGATTGGACGAGGTTAGACCAAATCGGCTTATCGTCCACCGATGGAGCCGGGAATAATTTCATTTGGCTATGCATCGGGCCCAATCAGGGCTGTGCCGAGGAAAAATGCGCCAGACGATGGCCCGTCAACCGTAGTTTACCGTGTACACTCGACACCACATTAATAACCTTGTAGTGCGATTTCAACCTAACCTTTGATACTTTTATGAACACACAAATTGAACTGGAAACTTATAACTGCTGGAGTATATTTATTAATTCGATTTAATTTGTTATTGGAGGGTATAATGATTATTAAGGTTTTATTATTATTAGCTGGTTTAACAATATTTATAGCTGGAATTTCAGCTAATTATGAGTTTGACTTAAAGAAAATTATTGCTTTTACCATCAACTAGTAGAAAACGACACAGTTCCGATTTCTGTGTCAGAGTTTAGGTTTCTATACAATCGAGCGCTACATTTGGTACCATGACGTCATAACGTTCAGTTCAGGGCCTACACTGAATCACCATAATAAATGATGGTAAACTTACTGATTCCTGTCGATATTGGTAGTTAACCGTTTTACTGTAAGTAGGTAATTAAAATAAAAACTTCTAGTTTTTTTTTCTGAAAGCAACATATAGAAAATATTGAAAATACATTAAGTATAATTTAGTGTATGAGAAAATGTTCCGTACTATGGGACAACCAGCTCTCCGTCCCCTTAACACTGCCCTGGACCGAATTCTGGCCATGCAAATTGAGAATGCCTGCATGATGCATTTTCCAGCTGTCCATATCTTTGTAATGTGGATAAAGGCACCTTTAATTATTTTTTTGCAATATAAACGGAAGTTAAACTAGGTAAAGCAGATAACATTTTGATATCGGGTAATTACCGAATGACGTAAAAGTATGATTAATTTAAAAATAATCCGCATGGTTTTTTTTAATTATTTAGAAATTTGTGAGATTCACCAGTCTAAAAAGTTGTAAGTAGGTACTAAAGTTTGGTATAACTTTTACGATGTGGTTTTAGGAATAAATAAACACCTATAGTATAGGTAATAATTAGGTATCAATATGTCCTTTATTTGTTAAATATACAAGTAGTTGGATGTTCTCATACCATACAGTCAGGTAGAGATTAGCCTCTACTCTAAACGATATTGATCTAGAATACCCGAAAGTATTAAAATACTTACCTAAGGATAATTTATCTTATCTAACTAAATCATTGCAATACCTCTGATTATTTGCAGGTAATGAATAATAATAAAGATAAGTAATGGAATAAGATAATTATTCTTGACGAAAAGATAATCGTAGTTCGACGTCAAATATGTTATTTTTGTGACAATAAACAATTGAACAGTGAACTGGGAAAAGTGATTAATTTGTTAAAGGAAAGTGATTAAATCGGTTTCAAAGTACATATTTGTATAAGGATTTCGGCTATGATCTTCAGAGACTTTATTTATTAAAAATGTGTCGATACGACCTCGTCATATCAGTGTTATCAGTGTGTTTTCTATTGTCTCGTAAGTATAACCTAATTACAATGAAATATGCCTACACGTAAAATACTTATAATAATGAAAATAGAGACAATAAGAGATATATTAGTTTAATGTAGATAGGGACAAGCAAGACAGTGCTGTGTTCACGGATTCAGATTGTAGATTGTTACTTGTTTGTAATATTGTTATTGCCAATTTAATTTTTCCGAAACAAAATTCCATTATACCTAAGTAGTTTTAAAATAATTGGTCTTTGACCTTAGGTCGTATTTCCACCTGGAAGAAAACTTCTGCGGGTAATGTCTGACAGTCTGTCAGACAGCCTGCAGGTGTATAAACTCTGCGCTTCCTATGCAATTTACACTTGCTAGCTACTGTTGGACAGACTGTCGACATTACAGATATTCTTGCAAGTGGAAACGCGATCTAATCCTTGGATGTAGATAAAGTGTATTTAAAAACGTGTTCTCTCGACTTCCAAATAAACCCCTTTTTAATTTGTAGCCGCAATAGTAACAGCAGACACCACAACTGATACGGATGCCCCAGCTGCGAGGCCAGCAAGATGCTTCCAGTTCACTTGGCTCGGGCCGAGGTTTAACGAGGAAAGTGTGTTTATGAACGCGACCTGTCAAGACGCCACGAGACTCGCCAGTGGAATACCTTGCCAGGCTCCACTCGTAGTGTCCAGTAAGTCCATGTTACGGGCCATATTTAAGTCAATCAAGGAGAAAAGGATATTCATTATGTTATGTGATAGTTGATCTCATAGAAACTTACCTAACATGACTGTGTATATAGACAATAAAACAAAAATCACGAAAAGGGCACATATAAACGCCACAATTAAAAAAACTGAAAAACCGCCCAACACCCGGCCTTAAGTAGGTAGGTAGGTACCCATGTAAACTCCAGTGCTGTTGTTCATAAACCTAGTTAAACCTCATTTCTCTTAAATCGTGTTGCTATCCCTTTCACACTTCTTTAAAAAAGTTAAATAGGGATAGTGGGCCTAAACGGTGGCTCACGTTTATGAATACGCGTCAAGGGCATCAAGAGAAAACTTGTCCTATCAATTAGGTACCTACTATACTACTCAATTTTATTGCACTCAATGGTCCAAAACTAGATCTCGGGATCGAACACAAGACCTTCTGGACAATGGGTTACTTACCTAAGTATATAACTTCTAAGTCTTGGTAAAAGTCATGTGCTGATAGTCGGGATGCGATAGATTATTTGTATACTTAAGTAATTTGTGATGGTTTGGTTGGATAATATGCAAGACAGCACATCAAATGCATTAGGATTGAGCCTTGTAGGTACTATTATATACCTATTTGTGATTGAGGGGAGTCAAGCAAGAGGCAACGCATCATATCCACACAATAAAGGTTTATTTTATTAATAACCCTTAAGTTCTCACAAAACAGTCGGGCATAGGTAATTCTCTTCGAATCAACCAACTGTCGTCATAATGGAAACGATATTGGCTTATCTAAGTAATTGTATTTCAGAGGACGGTACATGGCCTGACGTGGACTACATTTGGCGGCACCACTCGGAAGAGGCTTCCTGTGTGCTGGCGAGCAACGACGTGTGTGCCCAGTTCACCTTTTTCTTCGATGGCCATGGTAAATGCTTGTTACCAGCCCCCTATTCTGCTAAGATATTTGGATCGCAGAGTCGAACGATTATGTAACCAGTATAAGCCTAACTTATACTGGTTTTAATCGGTCCATCCAACATGTCATAGCATAAGGACTGTTATGTATCTATACCTATGCTAAATTCACAATCACAGACAACAACCGCGCGCGATATATCGCTACCATTTTTACGCCAACCAATAAGCGCGAGCGGCATTGCCAATTTCCATGCCGATCACGTCACGATTTTAGCGTTAAATCTGAGTGTGAATCCTCCTTATAGACTTGACGCTGCGTCCTGCCACTACGATCATTAACATTTAAGATCTGTCTGTCAATACATTGAGCCGATAGACACAATTTTACACATTGTCCTAAAAAAGTAGCTACTTAACTTTTGCAGTGAATGTACATAATCTGGAACAAAGTTTAGTAGGTACCTACCTAAGTACCTAAGTAGTACTTACCTAAATATATACCTAGTAAACTTTGTTACTTACCTAGCCTACTCTTGATTTACCATCTTTACTTTGTCTTCCTTTTAAAAACCGTCATCAACCTATTCATGTGGGGTAGGTTCCCGTCTTATTATTATAGGTAAGTTAAGGATTAAGGACACAATATAATATTTCAATAAAAGGACTTCAAATCCTCCATGGTCGTCGACTGCATCTTTATTTATTTACTTACTTTATTGGAAACAAATTAGTGCCTCAGCTATCCATCACAACAAAAAGCTCGTTTGATCATTGATCCCACTATAATTCTTTCAGTCGAAAACTCAACATACATGTGCACCCGTGCGGTGGACACCCAAGGAGGAGCTATCACGGGGGGCTGCTTTGAACAGAGGAACGGCAGCTTCGCCACCAAAGTATGCTTCTGCCGCTCCGTGCCTGGAGGAGTACCCTGCAATGACGCCACTTTGTCATCCGCCATGTCAATATTAGTATTCCTCTTAGCGATAGCTTTAATGACCGGTGATAACTTTGTTAATTTGTGGAAAAATTACTTGACTTAATTAAACTAAGTACCTATTTTAAAAATATTGTACTTATAAGTAACTTTAATAGGTAAGTATGACATAAAATAAACTTTCTTACACCATGACCATATTGTATTTGTAATGTACGCCCTATACCGTTGTTCAGCGTATTTAATGAAACTTGGGCCCACTTGTGCGCTTAAAGATAACTCGAAAGTAGTGACCCGTGAAAACTCAATTATATTTATCTTATTTAACAAGTATTAACTCTCTGTATCGCAACATCGCAAATCGCCCTTGACTGATTGTACTGTGTAACGAAGAAATTTTAAACCAAATATCCAGGGTGAATATCGTGGAATAAAGATACCCTTTCCTATTATAAACAAGATCAAGGAAAATGGTGTGATGTAAATAATTATTTATGTCTCCGACAGAAATAATTTTACACAAATCAACTGCCTGAAATGGAATGGAATGAAGTTTACAATGTGTACACGTTCCATTTCACACAGATATTTTTTTTAATTTATACATTTAGTTTAGCGATAATATAAACTACTGGTGATAATTTTTGGATTATTTTAGTTTCATTCATTGTAGAATTGAAAAAGTGAGAAATATCACATATTTAATAAAATGATGGCGTACGACGCGGGCGGGGGCGTGGCGATCACCATGAGATTTTTATTAATTAATTAAACCGGCCTATGATATTAATTATGTTACTATTTTTATAAATTATAACAATTAAATTAATTAACCTACCTACTGCATATTTGAAAATTAAACGTGTAATGGAACGTAACTTTTTTTATAAACTGTTTGTTTGACATTCGTGTGACGTGTCTTTCTCTAGATGTCATCGGTCGTAAAATCAACGATTTGCGGTGGATTTGTATGCCACTGCTGTAATAATTCCAAATTTTAACAACATTTTATAGTTATTCACAAAATGTATTCAGTGTTGACAAGAGGAAATGCTATTTTGACTTATACTTTGAGTGTGTTAGCATGTCTAACCTTCCTGTGTTTTCTATCCACGTTAACGGTCGATTACAGGACGGCGGCTCAAATGAATACAGTAAAAGTAGTCGTGTAAGTAAAAACCTGCATTAGTTTTCAATTGTGCACAGTTTTAATTATATATTTACATGTCGTCCGACTCAAATAGTCCGTCTGGGTTGGGACCACCCACTATCCCTTTCTGTCACCAAACAGATTCTTTATACATTAATATGTACCGGCTTGAAGAATAAGAATAGTCAGTGTTACAAACAAAAGAGAACACGATTTCCCTATAAAGAAAGGCCTATCAATTTTTGTACTTTATATCATCACTTTGGTAGAACTTTGCTTTTTGCAATAAGTAAAGCTTGATTTATTTGGTGAAGAGCATGATTTGCAGTCATATATACTTTTCTGGTAACAATGACTCCAGTTTTCTGTGGTATTGACATATGATTTATTTCAATTGCAGTAAAAATGTACCTGACTACGGCGCTTCAAGAGAAAGGAATGATCTAGGTTTCCTGACTTTCGATCTGAAGACAGATCTGTCCCAACTCTTCAACTGGAATGTTAAGCAGTTGTTTCTGTACCTGACTGCTGAATACATAACACCAAACAATGAACTGAATCAAGTTGTTCTTTGGGACAAAATTATCCTAAGAGGCGAAAATGCTTTGCTAGATTTTAAGAATATGAACACAAAATACTATTTCTGGGATGACGGAAATGGTCTAAAGTAAGTAACACTTTTCGAATAATGGCAAATATTGTTTATTCTATGCTAAAAACAACAGATAGGTACCTACTATAGTTAGTGATAACTATGTGTGATATTCCTATCACAAGTATGGGAAATCATACTCTAGACTAGAATGCCTGTGTACTATTGAGCCAGTGATAATTACAATAACGAATACAAAGTATACCAAGACTAGTTTGCAAGGCAATTGATGAGAGGACGCCTCAATCAAAGCAGGTACATTATAGGCTAAGCCAGAGGGTTGACTAAATCTTATTTATTTTCTATTTTCAACATAATCTTATTATATTAGATGACAATGCTATACAAAATTAATGTCATACATTCCATTTATTGCACTAGTAAGTTGTGTGATTTTAGGCAATTAAGTTCATTCATGTTTTAACAAACCTGAGGAAACTTTCATCTGGAAGACAATTACATCAAATCACACTAAAATCTAAATTCAAAATTGATTGGGTCCTTGCACCATCATATAGTAAAGGTCAAGCAACATGAGGTAACATCAAATATCACTTCAGTGTGCTCCATTTCAATTGTGTCCTTACAAATGTATCAAATGATGGTATAATAGCTGTGCTCTATAACTGATATTATACTTGTATATTGTTGTTCGCAAAATATATTGTACAGCAGATACTTAAACTCCGTTTTCTTCTTCCACAGAGGTCACAACAATGTCACACTCACTCTGTCGTGGAACATCATCCCCAATGCGGGGCTGCTGCCGAATATTCAGTCCCACGGCGAGCACTCCTTCAAGTTCCCCACAGAGTACACCCAAACAAGGGTATGATCCGCAGGCTACCAATAAGTTCCTTTCTTTGTGTAGGTGAGTCTGTGAGTAAGTGGTAATATATGAAAATATATTGGTTAATTTAATTAAATCAGACTTTTATTAACTTACTTTTACACACAAAAAGTAGATCCTTTTAAATTTTTCTGCAGATGAGTAAAATGATATAATTTAATTAATTGTTGTTCATTATTGATCATATACTACTGTGGTTGGGAAAACTAAAAACTACCATAGCTGTACCTCAGGAAATATGAATCTACCTTCTGACTTTGAAAAGTGCCGTTTTGACAAAGTTTGACTCTTTGAGTGGAATGAATCATACCAAGTGAATGTGCTACCTTAGCACAGTCTCTAAGAACTATAAGGAATAAAATAGTATTTTATTACATTACCTACATTATTAGATATACAGGCTGTTTAAATACTTATGGTTACTTAGCTATTTATCACTTAATATGTTGATGTACAACACCTGAATAAATAGTAGTTTACGTAGTAAACTTATATTATTTCGTACTGGATATTTCATATGCATTACACCTACATTCATACATTTTATTGTATAATATCAATACGGTACAGTCGACGACGCATTAATCTGCACTATACAAGCGAAACCTAGGCGAAATACCGTCCCTTAGTAAAATGGCTCGCGTGGATTATACTTTTATCAAGGGTCAGTCGTCCTTGTTCAGTCACATCACGGTCCATGATAGAACAGCAATGGAAAACGAGTAGATGGCGCTGCAATAACTTTTCTGTTATGTAGAGTGTGACAAGTCTTTTGGCACGTGACAAAAATCGGAACTAACGCTGCCATTTCGTAAAACATCGCCTTTAGTTGCGAACAGCGTCCCCCTTTCAATGTGATCCTTACCGTGTCCTTACCCTTATCGCTCTGTAGATACCTACTTATGCACCATTTATAGTATTTTATTGATATAGGTAGGTAAACTTGTGAAGGTATGTACTTTTATTTTAAGTACTTAAGTAAGCAGGTGTAAATAAATAGGAGTAATTACGCGGGAGATTTATAAAATACTTAGTACTTAGGTGCGCCACTAGCTCTACACGATCAATCTGCGCAAGTCCGTTACACCCGCCCCCGCCTGCCCGTGTCCTGTGAGTTCATAGATTGTGCAAAACGAACCATCCTGAAGAAAAGCATTGATTGAGTACTATTTATAGACAAGTTACACCAATTTCTCAATAACAAAGCGATATGCTAGAAGTTCCATTACGTGTTTCGTAAAAATTACATTAAGTGAAAATTAAACTTGGGACCATTCGCCCTAAAGGGCTGGTAACCAAAGCCGTATAACGTACTCGTAATAAAAAATATGTTGTTTGTTGTGAAAAATATGCACAAAAAGAGGCCCGAGCATAGGGTATTACGTTAGATTATGTACCTCGCGGCAAGAAAATGTATTTTTGGGTCGATGTGAGATAAAATATACCGATCTTTTGATTTTGGTTCCTCAGCTACCTAATTCTTCTTAATTAATGTATGGAACTGAATTTACAAATTCGGGTACCTATGGTGATATTAGTGTTAATTAATTGTTGTGAAGATAAAATGAGGGTATGTGCATATTTTATTACTGTAACCAATTTACAAAACGAATGATTTGCTAATTGTGTTGTATCAGGTAAGTAAAAAAATCGCCGGGGCCGGCTATTTCTTCCTTCATGTTGTGTTATCCTATTTATAATTTAGCATCACCCTAAATAATTTAGCATAGGCTACCTACTTACTTCTTACACCCTAATCTGATTAAGGTAATGAATCTAAATTTAATATTAATTAGTGAAATATCTTCGTCACGACCTGTGTTAAAATCAGGGACCTATCGCCATTCCGTGAAACGCTCTTATCCAACAGAGCACCGTGACTATGATTCGGATCGGCGAAATCTTTCTCCATATTCCTCCAGTTGACCAACGAGGTCAACAGATATTCGAGCGTTTTTGTCAACAAGCTTTCGATCCCATGGGGATCCCAATACTGCGAGCATAATCTTCGATCCCATGGGGTACAAACCATCCTATAAGAGTTACTTCACTAGTATAATTTATTTTTCAGTATCACACGACATGAAGTGAAAAATTAAACTTCACGAAATATGGATTCCGTGTTTCGACGACTTTACACCCTTACAGTGTTCGCTGGGCGCGTTTTAGCGTGCCTAACGACCGTATTGTTTTTCAACACTTTTTTTGCAAACCAAAGAGCTCCGGTAAACCTGAATGGAATTAAAGCTCACGTGTAAGTATTTAAAATTGCATTTTTTCCTCAATAGGGTGACGCCGGAGCCTTATATTTTAAAGTGCTAAGAAGCAATGCGAGATCTAGATAACAACTAAGCAAGGGGCAGATAAAAGCCACGGTAGCCATAGCCATAGGTACGTCTATGTACTTATTGCCCTGCTTGAGCGTCTATCGTAATAAAATAGCAATAACTCACTTATGTAATGACACAGGATTAGGCAGGAACAAGTGATCCGAAAAACCAATGTGATCTGAAAGAAAATGCTTAATATGCAGCACTGTTTAGAGATGTGTTTTGAACGTAGGCCGAATTGAAAAGTAGTTATATGCTGGTGAGTAAATGAATAGATTCACGAAAGAACATCGAATGTTGGTGAAAGGGTCGGACATTTTTACGTCGACCAAATTGGCGATTTTATGAAAAAGAAAAGAATGTCAAGTGCGGTCTACTATGTAAGTTCTCTAATGAAGTTTCATTCCTAAGGGGAAACTAGTTGATTGCTAAATATAACCAGAAGGGCACTAAGAGTAATTTTACATGTGCTAATGTTTCTAAGATTTAAAACCTCTTTCTTCAGGAAGACTGTACCAATGCCAGAAAATAGTACCAAACACTTCGTATGCTATGTCACATTCGGTGTTCAATTGGACCTAACGCATTGCTACCACTGGAACGTGAAACATATCTATGTGTACATGGTGGCAGAGTACAAGTCGGACGAAGGATTGACTGAGGAACTTGTATGGGACTTTAATATAGATGGACCTCTATTCAGTTTAGTGAAAATGCATTCCGTATCCACTAACACCTATATAATATACAACGAGGATTTTCCTACACGGTAAGTTCACAGTATTGACAATAAAGAATATACTTATATATTTTGTTTACCTACGCATAGAGCGCCTACCCACTCACCCTCTTGAGTGCAGGCTGCTCTGGATTTCTATGAGATAGTGGTAGCGATAGAATTGTCTCCAATGGTATCCAAGGATCAAACAATATTTACACCACACTAGCGACACAATAGTCTGATGATGTAAGCCACCGACCAACCCGAGGAATAATTTATACGTAGATGATGTTAGTTTAAAAGTTTTAATAGTATTAGTAACGACCAAATCGACGAATGTTTGTCGAGATAGTAAAACTACTTACCTACCTAGTGGTTTCTGGTTTACGCTTTTTACTTCAAAAACGTGTGTAAAAATTACAGGGGTCGAAATGACGACGTCAAACTCACCGTGTGGTGGCAAGTCTTCCCGGTCGTAGGGATGGTCCAACACGTTGAAGGCATCGGCGAAAAAAATTTCGATTTCCCTAGGAACTTCAGTAAAGGGACACTTCATGCTATGTATACGACCGAGTCAGAAAATCTGTAAACGTATAAAAGTGATATTGTATGCGTTTCGGTCGTGCGTGTACATCGTATAATCACCAACCTAAATCGAATCGCGTAAAGGGGCGTTCATCATTTCACAAGATAATTTACGCCAAAATTCTGACGGTTTTTTAATTTTTTATTTACAAGAGCCCCAAACCTCCGAATGTTATGTAGCAGTATCAATCAGCAAAGTTGAACATTAGGTTTCTTGCCTGCGGTGCCTACAAAAAAGCCATAGCTTTAATTTTTATAGATTTTTATTAACTTTTTGTTACCATTATTTTTAAGATTTACTTTAGTTACTTTTTATGATTTTAAATATCTGTGATTTAAATAGGACTGTTACCGACTGATTTTAATGTAGGTAGGTACTTATTATATTACTTTGAAATCTTACCGAGGTTATAACAATGTATTTAGAGGTGCTTTTGTAATTAGTACTGAGCAACGGCAACCGTACCTACATACCGTCTTAGATTATACTCTTTAGTATCTTTGATACTGTGGCATCGTAGTATTACTTACTCAATCGTATCATCCTCAACCCTGGCTATTGAGTAACTAATACTACTAAACATCGACTGACGATGGATCTACAAATATCAAATTGCAAGAGGCAGGTACTCTTCTGACCATGTTTTTATGTCGATTTTATATTAAGGACGTGTAATCCATTGTAATTTAGTGTTAAGATTTACATAATAACCCAAATAGGTAGGAATTTAGGATTCTAAGTGACTTTTGTTGTGTAATTTTAATGTACTTACGGTACAATGTATTTAATTTTGCTATTACACTTTACTGTTTATACTTTAATTTATTTATTTATAAAACCAACAGCTTTGACCAAATTAAATCAGTACTTAGATAACAATAATAAATCTTGTATTTCATTTAAAAGTCTTACCTATTAAATTGACTCAAAACCGAAAAATCTGTATTTTTATTTCTACTTTAAACAATATATAATGGGTTCCAATTATATCAGGTCAGGCCATGTATTGATATATAAAGTATCCGACAACATTCAATTGTACTAACACTTGGAAAGGACCTATCATAAACATCGACAATCGTTTCACAATGAGGAGTTAAAAAGCTAAATAAAACACTTTCAATATGTTTATATTGTATATATTTATCAATTACTTTTACAGATACATTAATCATTTTGCTCTACACGTGTTGTTCTACAGCAGAAAAGAACTAGTATGTATCATCTATCATTGCTTTTAATATCTATATAGGGTATATGTTTACTAATTTACCTCTTATTTGCGCCCCGTGGCAAAATTAAAGAATTATGTTTAATAAGTGGGTAAATTAACTACTTAAATCTGATATACGAGGGAATACTAACTTGCTAATACTACTCGTGGCTTATTTCCGAAAACAAAACCGAAATAGTATTCAAATGTTTAAAAAACTCGTACAATCACACATTTTCTTTCAAAAATAATAATAATTAAAACAAATGGTATTGATACTGAAGTCTCTAAACTCTAAAAATCGCTGACACGCACATTTCTAATTATTCGAGCATTTAAATAATCGTAACAGCCATTTTTAGGTATAAAGACTACAATCATGTCCATTTATTTATTTTAGTTGAAGTAACAATTTTAATACTTGTTTTAATATTTTACTACAATTTAATTTATATTTAAGACCTCACACAAGCATACAATGAGGTAAATAGAGTTTAACAATTCTATACATTGTATCATATTTGATATTTTGGAGTCATATTATTACAAGTCTATAAAATATACTATAGTAACAATCTAAAAAATTAACTATTATAGGGCCTGTAGGAGGCGGTCTATTTGACACATGATGATCCATTTATCACATAGTCTGTAGAAAAATGTGTAGGTACAAGTCGACTTTTATGTATAAAAATTGTTTCTAGAAACACAAGTCAGGCTGAATAAGTGATTCTGATTTGTTTTCTAATTTAAATTAAATTAGACAGGTCTAAAGATGTTTCAAGCGATTCTGATTTGTTTTCTAATTTAAACTAAATTATACAGGTCTTAAAATGTTTCCCGTTGTACACCAAGGTGAACTACACAAGTGGACCACGGGCAAGCCGCCATCCTTCTCTTTAACTGCAGTTACGAAAGAGGTAGCAGTTACTTTTAGGCCTGTTTTAATTAAAATTAGGAAATACGAACCAGAATCGCTACCACAATCTGTACTTTAAAATATACACTTCACGCTAATCTACCTTGCTTTAAAACTAGCATTCAAATAAACCACCTAGTAGCCCTACACATATTAATTGTAAAAATAGTTATATTATTATATGTCCAATAATTTCATTTTCAATATTTAAAAGCAGTAATTTTCTCTACATTTTAATCATTCTGAATGATTTATTATTTTATGAATATGTGTAATTTAATTAGATAAATATAAGAGAACCTATACATACAGGAATCACAAAATCCTGGGTGAATACAAACATTATTAAACCTATGAATATATTTACTTCATTTGTGCATGTGTGTTTGTCTTGGGCTATATAACCATAAAATATTTTGTTTGAAACGTACCAAATAGACACATTAACCCCATATAAATTTACCTAAATTTTGTAAGTAGGTAATAATAATAATAATTATGACAGATATATAAACTAAATTATACAATCTAACGTTACTTTAACTTCCACAAGGAGTTGGTTAATTTAATTGTCTAGATTCTAGAATAATAATAAAACATCGCAATAAACTTAACGCAGTTACCCTGAAGTAGCGAAAACGTAAATTTAGCAACTTTTGAATCAGCTTTCCTAGCATTACTATGAGCTTCGAATCCATATCTTTCATTCTTTTATCAGATCAAACCACAGTACAGATATCTCGCATTCCGAACATTTTCTTGATAGAATAGACACACCCTCTCAAAAATCAACGAATAGTAACGAATCGCTTGATTATTATTTTCTTATATTGGTCGGTAGTTTTGCTAAACTGATACTACGAGACGAGACCTAAATTATCTCCATAAAATTCTTACATTTTGTTACCAATATATCGATAGAAACTTGCAAAAATCCACATTATATCAATGTCATAAATGAGGACGGCTATTTTTATAGCTAGGTTTAATTTAAGTATATTTAAGTAACGGGTATTATAAACCCGTTAATAATTTTAAAATTTAGCAGTCCACTTGTACCAACATAAGTCGACTGCAGCCAGAGATTACATCACTGGTGTTGAAGTTATGTTGGTGCACGTTGACTCTAAGGCGAATCTCACACTGCTGCATCACGACGCGGTGCTGTCCAACGCGCGGCGAATGAAAAAAAACTTGGGCGCCCAACAGAATGACAATGAAACGCCAGTTACTATACCGATACGATGCGACGAGGAGGAAGGTGGTACAGCGGAGAAGGATCCCTACTCTGCCCCCGCTGTACCGCATGCCCGTATCCCGCAGAAGATTCGAGTGCAAAGTTGACCTATTGTTATAGTTATATTGCTATAGTTGCCTATACCAGCGTATCTACGAAAGCAGCCTCCATGTGCTGACAGTGTGAGATCTGCCTAACTCACCGAATATTGCTTGCACTGCCTCTGGCATTAGAAAATCCGCTACCGAAGAATCGCTACAATTTATCACTTCTACCATAATACTCCTAACACCCAAAGCATCTCACTAAATCGCATGAAAAAATATTGCGTATTTTAGTAAATACTCCGTTAACTAGCGCATAGTCACTCTATCATGAACAACAATCACAACAGATGACTCACATTATACATAGTGAATTCTCTATTAACTACAGTTCAACAACAGGGAGAAGAATAATACTAATGAAGCAGGTAAAACAGCAGTAAGCAATGACCTGTTATTGTAAATTGACTAGCATTTCAATGCATGTGTTGGGTGGTGATTGGTGGATGATTCCCTATTAGTACACGGTGTAATGAAAATAAGCCTTTCATTGTTTGCAGGTGTATGATTTATCGGTAATTAATCAAGTTTAAATCCACTCAAGCAAATGTTACAAAAACAGTCAGTTACCAGCAAACACAGACTCGACAGGTAACGCCCAACCCAATACAATTTATTGTCGCATCCTTAAACCGTTGATATTGGTAATAAAAAAGTTACTATAGATTGAAAACAAACATCTAGAATCTACGACGAGAAATTCAATATATGGGAAAATTTTGACGTTCTTTTAACTTCTTAATTGTCTGTTTTTGCTTTGCCTGCCCCAACTTGCCTTTTTTTAATATTAGTTTTTATTACAAATGTAAAAACCACCATAACAAACTACCTTATCACCCTACAAACAATAAATAACATGTATTTATTACACCGTATATATCTTTATCAATATTTTCTACAGGCAAATAATGGGTTCAAGAAATGTTATGCACTAAGAAACGAAATTAAACTACTCATAGATTACTATAATAAGCAATAAAATTCTAAGACAACTTTATAACACAATTGTTGAAAATAGTATTAATTATTATCAAATATCGTATAAATGAGGGTGTTCAGTGAGCAATAAGCATTAAGTTAAACTGTACGTAAACTTATCATTTTATTAATACATAATCTAAGTATATCAATTAAATTTAGAATAAGTAAAGATAAATTAGTTAGGGAATACTTTGTTATTTCAAGTACTTAGGTATCTTTGTCTGAGACATTTTCATAATAATAAGTGGAATAATTTTAAACATAGGGACAAATAAATCATTAACAGGAAATATTGAAGATCACAGTTGCCGCCATAATCAGTGACTTGGTTGCACAGAATAGGCTTTATTACTCGAGATGAACTATGACTGAATATCCATTATCTACTAAATAGGTTTAACGTGAGCGTAGTAAATATTCTACATTTCTAATCGATTTTTTATAATATTCAACATCAAATACAACCAAACGAGAAACAAATGGTAGAGCTACATTGTAGTTATTCGCTGTATTATTTCACGTTTCATACTAATCGTGAATGAAAGTTGAGTTAAAGTACTGGTCAAAAGACTTAACATCCAAAAATCTTCAGTACACATTGTATAACGTTTAATCGCTGAATGTCTAATACACAAAAGGTCGACGTTTGTAGATCGTCCAATTCACAGAATGTATTACTTAGCCTTCAAAAAGAGGGAATATAATGTGTTAACACATTCTATTCTAAGAGGATCCTTTTTGTACAGCTAACAGCAGATCAAGTGTAACACTTTGGACTTTGGACCGTTCTTATTATCTGCGTCAGAAGAGTTGAATTCGAACTGCAAGTGTTACCATTGATCTGCTGTTGTCCGTACCAGGCTAATCCCTCATGTATGACAGTAAACAGTGTTAATGACAAAATGGATCGTCTTAGAATCATAAAGACCCTAATATACCTACCCAATACATATATGGTTAGTTGAACTCGAAAGAAACTAGAATTTGTTTTATCTTGTAATAATTAAGGAGAATCTATGATCACATCAGTTGCTGCGATCTGCCGCTTGGACATTGTGGGAATTTGACGTTCCGCAAACATTACCTTTGCGGAGAGAACATTTTGTGACAAAACAGTTGTATACTGGAAGGGTGACTGGTGTCTGTAAAATATTGACACACTGTCAGCACATCTTAAGGATTCACGACTTGGGATATCATGCCCTGTAACTCGTCATGAAGCTAAGGACCTATAAGGATGCGTTATGTTTCCTTAATCATAGATAAATGCTACTGACATACTTTGAAATATGATAGTGTAGTGTACCAGATCCTGGCCGCCTTGTATACTGTGCCGTAAGGTCACATGCTACTTGTATATTACTTGGAAAGGCTCCGTTTGCGGCAAGCTAATAGTATAACAAACACTGTGTTTTTTTATCTCGTGTTAAATCATGTAAACCCGATAAAGTATCCTACGGACATATCCGCGAGTTTTAAAGCGGCCATTGGAAGTATTTATTAGTCATATACTGGCTTGTTTTTATTTTACCTTAAAGCATTCAGAACAAAGATGTTGCTGAAAACTTTCCCTGACATTTCTGCAGATGAGGTAGAATAGAGCTATGTACTTCCTCACTACGCTAAATAGTGGTACTGATTCTGGTGGTATTTTTTAACTGAACTAAATCTGGCAATTCTAAAAATTTATGTCTCCTTTTCCTAAATTAAAGTTACGAAAAGGATGGCATTACTTTTAGAAACATCAAATTTAGATTAAAATTAGAAAATCCACGCCAGACTCGCTATCTCTGTCTCGTTTTGTACAATAACGTATTACATGTGAAATCAACGTATCTCAAGCATTCAGAAGAATGCTTTAAGACTGATTGAAGATCACAACCAGATGGGGAGATGCCCTTCGCAAGGTGGCTGGCAGAGACTGGATGCAAAAGGCCGAGAATCTGATTGAGTGGCGTGCTTTGGTAGAGGCCTACGTCCAGCAGTGTACTAACACGGGCTGATGATGAAGATCACAAAACGCATCTTTATAACTGTATATAGGAAGGTAAGTGGGTAGTACAAATGTGCAGACAGGCGTCGACGTCTGTGTCTACCTATAGGTATCGCGACGGGGCGCGGTCGCGGGCGCCGGGCGCGCTCAGAGGCGGCAAGGCTCCACCGCGGGCCGTCACGCGCCCGACAGCGGCGGCCCGTCCGTCTGCACGTCCTTGTCCTCCGTAGGCGGCGCCGGCGACCGATCGGAGCCGTACCGCCTTGATAGGTCCAACATTTCTCTCAGACCCTGCAAATCGATACGGGTTTGTTTAGCAAAAGCTTCCAAAGTTATTTTTTTGGACATAACTGTTTTGTAACTGGGACTGTTACCCCCTTAGGTTTTACGCTGGAGGCATTGTTATTTGATGGCAGATAGGTAAGGTGGTGGAACCTGGTACCCGGCCAAACAGACCATACATGGTACGGTCGAAGACAAAGAAAGGTGTACAGTAAAGTTTTTAAGGTTGATATTTGTGTCGTGTGGTCGACATTTCTCAACACACTTTGATTGAAGCAATTGAACCTACTTAAATATCATTTCTGGGCTGACATAAACTAGGGACATACATTATTTTATTTATTTTATTAATAGACTCGACAGTTCGTCATTTGCCAATGTAATGTTACAGAATATTTAATATATCATAGTCTTCTATCTTCCTCCAGAGGAGTCGCCGTAGCGTCGTCACCCTGGGTATCCGCGCCTTCCTTTCTTCATCCCGAGGAGTCGCCGTAGCGTCATAACTCTGGACGAAGCAGCTCGACAGTCACGTTCACTCCCGCGCTTGTAGCGGAACTCTTGATTAAAGCTTGAAACTTCAGATCTTGCACAAATTATCCAATAAATTCACCATACCGTCATTAGCGAAAATTTTCTGATTCATTTAACGTGATATTAAACACAAAATGAGCACTGTAGACATTAAAATAAATGTTAACAAATAATTTTGCAACCGTAGTTTCCCGCCATTTTCAAAAATCCCCGGATTCATCTTAATACAAAAGTGCTAATTACCTTGTTCTCAGTAATGAGCCTTTGGTACAACTCCTCCTCTTTCCGTGCCTCTCCGTTCTCATCCATAGTGGCAGCTTTGTACATCACAGTTGTCATGTCGTTGATCCTCTCTGCTTGTTGACGAATTTGCTATAAATAAATGTACATTCATTTCATTGGAACAGTAAATCTGTATTTAATTAGGAGAGCCAGTTTATGGGATTTTTCCTTCCTATCTCTTCTGCTAATTATTCACTACAATAATAAACACACAAT
This sequence comes from Tachystola acroxantha, assembly GCA_963506565.1. Classification (NCBI taxonomy): domain Eukaryota; kingdom Metazoa; phylum Arthropoda; class Insecta; order Lepidoptera; family Oecophoridae; genus Tachystola; species Tachystola acroxantha. The sequence goes on from OY735874.1 coordinate 5,646,393, forward strand.
GATTCAGGCACCAGAGTTTCAACAGAATTAATTAGGTACTGTAAACAGAGATTTCTATTTTATAATTTAACCCCTGGTGTAGGTAAATAGACACAACCATGTATACAATAGTAACTCTTTATTATACTTTGTACTTGTACATTGATTTGCTGCATGAAGTTACACAAAATTATCAATCAAATGTAAGCCCTTTGTCTCCCATGATGGCTAATACAACAAGGTCAAGCACAGCAAGCTAGAGTTATTGTGAACTTTTAAATAATTACCAGTACTGCATGCAAATAAACAATACAATAAAATAACTGAAATTATCAAACATAAGCATACCTCCTGTTGTTTCTCGTTGACCGCTGCTGTGAAATCTATTCTAGACTCCCATATTCTTTTCTCTGTATGTTGTCTGTACTTAGACATGATGAGTTCCAATGCTCTTCTGTGGTCCTCAAGTGCGGCTCGTAGCTCCCCGTTCTCCCGCTGCACATCACGCATCAGCCGGGATTCTCGCTCTATGCTCGCAATGAGCGCTCCTCGTGGACGCTCTCTGGATGCCTCGTTCAATGTGTCCACCTCTTCTTTGTACTGAAATGGTAATATATTTTACCTACTTTAATTCTGCATATTCCTATGTGGTTAACCCTAGCGTCGAAATTGTTCAGGCCTTAACATAACAAAAATGTAGGATAGAAATTTGGGTCTGTCCAATATCGTTTTTACTGATTCAGCATGGGTCAATTCGTTTATTGATTGTTTACCCTGTCAGAATCTTGAATGGCAAGGTCAATGAACGAAGAACAAACCTCATTCTTACAAATAGTGCGTCGTAGATAGTCTTACGGTGTATTTACGAATGGAATTCATTTACCGTAACATATGGTACACATAACGATTTATACTTCAAGTGAAAACAAGCAAAAAAAAATTGAAATCAATGGAGGCGAATCCTCGCGAGTGGTACCTGTTTCATAGTATGTATCTGTCTGTAAGCAGTCTGGGTCTCAGTCAGCAGAGCATCAGCTTCGGTCTCTCGCTCTTTGAGACGGCCTGCGAGTCTTTTTGCGTCCAAAATGATTTGCTGTATGGTCAGTGACATCTGAAAAAGCCAGCAATGTAGACAACGCACAAATCCACAACTCAACACTAATTTCAAAACTTAACTGCACAAACCCTGATTTCCACAGAAAATAGTAACACAAATAAGCTATCATCTAACTAGTTTAATGCAATAAATTCGAGAAAACACATAATTTCATTGAGAAATCAAAACGACGCACATCAGCTGTTTCGTGGTTCGACTGTGGTGGCGGCCATTAGCTTTCATTTTGAAGCGAAATAAAATGATCCTATATCAAATTAACACTCCAAACCAATCAGCTGGTGCAATGGGTGTATACGTAATACATTAGTGGGAAAGAGATAAACGAAGATTTTTTGGATTTCTTCGTTCTCTCCAACTTAGTAGGTTTATATGACATGACCTTGAATCTTTTTCATTCCACGCTACATTTTCACTAATATTTAGCATTTCATAAATTGCAATAAGTTTAAATAAAATGAATGTGATTTTACTGTCTACTAATTAAAATAAAGACTAGTTTATTTAAATTATAGTCATGACATAAAGTTAATAAGAACAAATTTCCGGAAACGGACATTCAGTGTAAACGAGCCATAGTAGTGTTGTCCGTTCCCGTTATAAAACAGTTTCGAAATCGATTTAATCGTTATAATTATAATAATAGTAATTTTATATAACAATTAACCAATTACTATCTTCTCAAATTCCCAACACCAAACTACATCAATTCATGATAGTGAGATAATCTTAGATTGTCCCTCTACGGCTGGTGGTAAATTTTCAAGGAAGTTCGTAACAAATATATAAAAAGCCAAAGTAGGTATTACTTTAGTGGTAAACTGTAAATTACCTAACCAGTAACCACCTTTCATTTTCAACCAATTAAGTATTATGGTTTGGCTTGGCAGTGACTAGCTGGTAGCGAGTTCACTGCGAGGAAATTTATTGGGGTGGTTTGCGCTAATTGCTGTTAAGGTTTGCCTATTTGTTAGACCCTAACAACAACGGGCACGCGAAAAAAAAGAAACATTTTATTGTTGATATATTTATTTGTCACCTCTTAGAAATAGTCACACAAAAGCATTATCTCTAATTCTCTAAATAACTTGACATTGGCGAATTAAATAAGAGTAGAAGCCATTCAAATAAAAATAGAATTAGGTAAGTAGGTAGTTACCTTCCTATCAATGAGTTTTTATCTAAGCACAAGCAGTAAATCTGGATTGTGGATATACCCGACTTAATATAAAAATAATCACAGAAAGTTCCTTTCTACATTTACTTTGCAGTGTATTTTAAAATACGGCTTTAATGTACTTACCTAATTAAAGCTAAATTAAGTTTAAGTTAAATTAAGTGATCGAAGAGTTTGAAAAGACAATAGTTAAAACTCCTTAAGAATCCTTTGGTGGATATAGTCAAAGTGTATTTATTTTATTTAAAACACAAAAACGCTATAATTTTTGTGAAAACACGTGTTAGCTTTAACGTGCGGCTGACGCTACTGGGTCTAATCCCGTCTTGCACCAAATGATAACCCGAGCCATATTATTTTCTGATTTAACAAAGGGTTAATTTAAGCACTACCCCGCCTTGGTGCAAGCCACCCTTAGGTAACTAACCCCAAGAGTCAAAGAAATGTCATGGCGTTTTCACGGGTTAAGTGGCTAACACTCGGGTCATCTTTTGGTTTAAGTATTTTTGAAAATTAAATCAAAGATTATGCTTCCCCAAAAAGTCTCTAATTAGCTTATTAACTTTGCCCGGCTCCTCTTGCTGAAGGAAATGCCCGCAACTGTCAACAATTGCCGTTTCTAAATGTTTGTACTCTTTCTTCATGGCGTCGAGGAGTGAATGGTTGAGGTAAGGGTCGTTTGCTGCGTGCGCGGCTAGGAATGGGATGTTCGTCTCGCAGTGTTTCTTCTCGGGCAAACTGTACTCGAAATTGGCTCGGTAGTAGTTCAATGGTGGCGTGAGAGCGTCTGCAAATACATTGACAATGACAGAACATATTTTTAATTCGAAGAATGTAAGTAAGACCAATTGCGCCAACAGATAACCCCCTACTCTTAGGGTGCCTTTCCACCAGAGATGTGCTATGCTACTTGCTATGGATGCGTTTGATATCCGCCAATCATATTCATTCAGCCAGAGCTATGCTATGTGGACCAATGAATATGATTGGTGGATATCAAACGCATCCATAGCAAGTAGCATAGCACATCTCTGGTGGAAAGGCACCCTTAATCTGTGATATCTCTATGTAAGTTGTAAGTCGTAAGCTCTCCGCGGTTACCTTTTATTGCCTTAGAGGGTTAGGTAAACCCCGTATGTGAATAGGTCGATGATGATATTTGTTGAACAATGAAACTAAACCTTAACCCACTTGAACCCACAAAAATAAACAAAAAAAAATCAAAATACTTACCTACATAAATATAATAGCTTTTTTGTGATTTGAATTTAACTAAGTATATTTTTTGTAGGGGTTTAATTCAAGTTTAGTTTCACATTTTAACAAAGATCGGCATCGACGTATTCATAGTCGGTTTTGCTCATTCATTATAAAATGTGAAGGCTTGATATAGGCTTACTTTGTTTTCGGAACCAGTATTTGTAGCATTCCAGGTCTTCCTTTGTAATGGACTCCTTCCCGGGAACCATCATAGCCTGGTCCAGGGCGACGAGGTTGTTCATCTGCAGCAAGCTCTCTGCTAACATCGGCGTACGATATAGGAACACATACCTGCAAAAGTAATATAAAGTCATCACATTGAAAAGTTCTTCACACGAGGCTTCAAGACATCGATAGTAGTTTTCACCAAAGAGTATTTTAAGTATACATGATGATTTTCACCAAGTGGAGTTAGTTATGCAAACTCTTTTGATATTGGCATAAAACGTCCAAACAAAAGTTAAAAACGACATATAAATATTAAAAAGAAACCTTTAATTTTATCCGTATTTCCAAAAATGACGGCCAGTCTCTTGCTTTGAGCAAGGAGATTTTACTTTCATAATAGGTATTCTTTTTATTTTCATCATTTTCACACATAAAGGTACTACACAATAAATAAAATATAAATCATATTTATTTTAAAATATTAATTATTGATCTCGTTGATAATATGGTAGAATTGTGTGAATGAGTTCAATAGGATGTAATAGAAAATATCACACCCATTATGAAGAAAATCTCCAACCACCTCCCACATTCTACACTGACGAAGTTAGTAGCGATGCGATAGGACATACCACGACTTGCTTCTCTGTTCAGGGTTGTCCCACAGCTCCTTGAACCACGCCTCCCTGGACGTGCTGGCTAGAATGACGATGGCGCTCAGGGATTCAGGATGCACGTCACGGAACCTGCTCGCGATCAGGCCGCCCCAGTCGTGCGCCACAAGGATGCACTTCTCACGACCTGCATGACGTCAATGAACATAAATCGCTATATAAAAGCTTTATAGCACTATTTAGGCATGTATAGGTGCTATAAAACAACTTTGTAGCGATTCCAGTTCACTTCACTTTTTAAAATATGGCTTTTACCGTGGCTGGCACAGTAATTTTGCCAGTGTCGAGTACTTAGCTTAGGTGATAACCAACGAATTAAGTAAAAAAAAGGTTAAGTCATCCAATAAAACAGTACGATACGCTAGTCGCCGCTAAGCGAGGCGTCCCGCTAGCTCTTACTACGCGATGTAGGGTCCACAGAGAAAAGTGTACAGGAGATTTTTTAAGGTTGAGATTTTCTCAAAAACTACTTGACCTATAGCAAAAATTATTTCACTGTTATAAAGATAAAAAGGTAAACTATGTAACTGTAAAAGAAATATTAAAATCGGTCCAGTAGTTTTTGAGAAAATCTCAACCTTATCGAGGCCCCTATATATATCACTGGATTCGACTGTACCTACCATTTAAGTACCGACATAATAACCAGTAACCATCGTCTACCTAGGCAGACCACAGAGAGATCTAGGTCGAGTGCCCACTTTCTGAATCCTATTTCCAACGCTAATAATAACGCGGAACACGCTAACTAGACTTTCTATTCTTTGGAAAATACTACAAAACGCCAGTCTATTTGACAATAAGAATTGTTTTCTGTTTCTCTCTATTTTATATTTTAATATACATTTGGGAAAATCTCTAGCCTTATAATTGTGTAGGTACTCGCAGATTTAACAGTAGGTTTGAGGCACAGAGCGTGGGGGTGCTCTGTGGTTTGAGGTTATTATTATTGTACAGCAGATCAAGTGTAACACTGTGGACTTTGGACCGTTCTTATTATCTGCGTCCTAAGAGTTAAAATCGTACTGCAAGTGTTACCATTGATCTGCTGTTGTCCGTACCTACGAATTTTCTGAAATCATCAGTTTCAAAAGGTAGGTACCTATTAAACTTTTAAATCACGCACGTGTACGCCATATCTATATAGGAAAAAATCATTTAACTTATAAACGCCATTTAGAGCAACAACAACTAAAGTGTCACATAAACTACCGTTTAGACAGGTATTTTCTTTATAATCAATACAGCCCCCTTACCTTGAAGTCTTATAGCAGTATTACTTCCATAATACTTTGTTACTTCGTATAATGACGACCTTAAAGTAAGCTCATTAAGGTCGTCATTGTACGAAGTAATAAAGTAATATGAAAGTAATACTGCTATAAGACTTCAAGGTAAGGGGGAGGTGTGTATGTAAGTCGTCACAAACATAAGGCTTGTAACATACCTACATTAATTCTGTACAGCCACCGTTTAAGTAAATAAAACCGTTACAGGAAATATATGTATATATTTTTTTTAATTTATTACAATAAAATCCACTGTCAAAAAAATATTAATTTGATCTGTTACTGTGCTTTGAGCACGTTACTGTGCTTTGGAGTTTTTTTTTATATTTTAAGGTAGTTTTATTTTTTTCCAATAATTTCATTCACTGGAATTAGACTTGATGGTAAATATTTATCATTTCTAAGTATGTGACTACTTAGTTCAATTTTTTTTGGCAATTTTAATTTAATAAATAAAGCCTTACCAATTTAATATTTATCATGAGTACAACTCCTAATTTCAAATTGTCGAATGAATTCAAGGCCACCGAATTAACTGTATTTACCTAAATGGCGAAGAAGATCCCGAATATCCTCCACAAGTAATTGCAGTTTGTAGGGTGAAACACCTTCAAGTTTCTCAGAGTCTGCATAGCCTCTCATGTCAACAGCGACGCACCTGAAAAACACATATAGAAGCATAAGATTCAAAAAAACACCCTGTACCTATACAGAATGTGCGTAAACATTAGACTAACTTTTATACGTATATTTTAGTAAATATACTTACTCACCTATAAAATAAGTCTATGTATTTCTTTCGTGTCTCTTCTTTCATTCAATAGCTCTAAATGCCCAAACCATCGTAACATACTAAGGGCGGCTGCTTAACGGTTTTAAATATTGTTTAGCAGTACCTAACCTAAACGCATTTAAAATCCTTAACAGTTTAACGTCTTGCTCAACAAAAATTTGGTAAACGTAAACACGTATTTATCGAACTGTCCAACTACATATATACTTACCTACCTATTGTAAAAATTGTGTTTGGGATAAACATGTTTAGCGATATAAACGCATTTAACTAAGTAAAATTTATTCTCCGAACGCTACACAAAAATTGTAACTGAGCTGAATATGAATAATTACCAGTAGTCCTTCTTGAATTCCACGATCTGGTGCCGCCATGAGTACCAGAACTCGGGGAAGCCGTGCACGAACAGCATCAGAGGCTTCGTGGAGTCACCGCTCTCCACGTAGTGCAGCATCACATTCTGTAATAAGTAGAAATTATTTAAATCCAAAAAAAAACGACTGCAAAAATAAGACCCCCATCATTACTCCTACAATCAAGACGAACCTAACGACACCTCATATGAAATCCATCAAGCCGTTTAGGCTAGGGCGTGCTAACATATACCTACTCACTGCGATCTTAGTTCACAATCGAATTGTCATTGTCTGATTGAACAATGTGAAATCTATCAATTCTGTCGTCATACACAAGACGATAGAATTGATTCACCTACCTAAATTGTATGTAATGTAAACACAACATAAACACTACCTACGGACTTTGTATGGATAAGTACGGAAATCATAACCATAGATAGTATGCTTACCTACTTTATATTATTCCCTTAATTATTGGACCATCCGCACCGGACGGTTTAGTTACGTCAATGTAAGTAGGTACTAAGCTAAACACCGGCTAGATTATTAATAATTATACACTTCATAAATAAACCGATCATTAGGTACAAATGGTACCGTACAATGTGTAATGTAATGTAAGTATATAGTACATATACAAAGTGTAACGGAAAGGAAAGGTCGAAAGTTTAAAGTTTAATATCGGTAACTGAACAACTTTTGTTCATGCATGACTCTTCGAATAAAAAATAGGTAATTTAATGTCTCATAGAAATTGATCAGCTGACCGGGACAATATTGTTGCTTAGTTAGGTGGAACTCACCCGCCAAAAATCTCACCCATCCATGGCATCTATTTATCAAAAGTATATTTTTTTTCTTCGAAATTCGTACCTATTCAAATATGGGACTCACATAAAACTGGGACAAAATTTGTATATGAATGTGCATGAGATCGCATCTGATGTGTGGGAGAACATTATTATGATGGTTGCTAACAGGTCATTCTAATACTATTAGGTCAATCTGATACGAAAGGGGTATCTATTATGCTATTTCAGACCTTACATGTAAACACAAGCATTAAATTACATCGCATGACCCGAGAGTTTTTTCAAATGCATTAGCACGTAATAATACGATGTGATGCACTAAAACTGCATGCAATGTAACAGGAAAGTCGTTCCGCTTTCTGGCCCCGCCGCCGACGCCGGTACCTAGAGTTCCGATGAATCGTGTTGCACAAACCTAACCGACCTGTTTTCATAAATTGTAAGTGCAGCCGAGGTCCCGTAAACCAAGATTTATAGAGAATATTATACATATACATGCACCAAAGTCACCCCATATCGCAGCTTTTTGCAGTTGCGGTTACGTTGTATACGAAGATAGAGAAAAGTGTACAAAGGTTGAGATTTTCTCAAAAACTACTGGACCGAATTTAATAATTATTTTACAGTTACATAGTTTTAACTTTTATCTATCTAAGAGTGAAATAATTCTTGCAATAGGTCAAGTAGTTTTTGATATACTCTCAATTTCTCAACCTTAAAAACTCTGTAGGTACACTTTTCTCTGTGTTAGATGTTTGCAGTCAAACAGATCGACGCAACGTTGTGTGAGGTTGATGGCGGCCAGTAATGCTGGTGGTTGCGTTGTGGTTGCGATGTTGTCGGTATCACCCACACGGTATGTGGGAAAATCATAAGTATGTAACTAAGTACCTACAACTACATAGGTTATGGTAAGTCTCCACAATAAAAACCAAATAAGTAATAAAATTGTTGTAATGCAGTAATTTAAAAATTACCGATCCCGTTACGTTGATTTATTCCGTCCCGACTCGCTCTATTAATAATTAGGTACCTACTTAGGGACTACCAAATATTAGTTTATTACCTAGTGCTAGTAAGAAGTAAGAAAAGTAGGCTTATCAGCTGCGAGATTAATAAACTCAATTATGGTAATTAGATAGGTACACTTTACTTACAACATTTTTATCGAAACAAGTTTCAATATCAAGTGCGCTAATTACTAATTTATACATATCCATCTTATATCTACTTACTTCCTGGTTGAAAGATCTCGGGTGCTCCAATTGATTAGGAAGCTCAATTTAAAAATATATATGTATTTCCACTCCAGGTACTGCCTATCATAGGAATAAGGCTCAAACTGTACATTAACAACTAGGCGTAGCTAGTTGTAAAAGTACAGTTAACTAATGCGAACTGAGCTGCGCCTATCAACTTTCGAAATTTTTGGCTCCAGTCAAAAATTTAATGCGGTCAAGGCTTCTGTTTTATGCCATGGTCTGCGAGCCGTAGCTTAAGTATTACAAATTTCGCATTGATTTAAGAAAAAAATTTCGCATTGATTTAAGAAAAAAAAGTCCTAGTGCGACATGCGATGTGGAGTGTTAGCATATTTTACCCGGAGTTAAATAATAAAAACGTATGGATTTTTCACGGGTTAAGTCGTGTCTCTCTCTAGGGTTAGGTATATTTTATTTTATTACAAGTGGGGCTTACCACTAGCTACCTACCTAAAAGAATAGTGCTTATGTATATACATTTTAGTAAGTATTCTAATCATTTCCTCCCCGACAGATGTTTTAAATTATACATTGGTATAATAGTCTAAGTACTTATTGTTCATATACACTTTAGATAGATCCATTCCATTTGTAGTGTCGTACTTTTCAGTAAGACTAAGACATTTTAAGCAAGTAAAAAAATAAAATATTCAAGGGGCATTACCTACCATGCATATACATATGTATATTAAATTATATAGGTAGGTACCGATAACAGATTTTTTTACTCAGGTTAACCACACTTTGGTAGCAAAAACTTGGGTTACTACAAAAACCCTCCGCGTATAGGTCCTTCGTTACGTCAGCGATAGATAGCTACAGTCGACAGCTCGTCAACCTACACAAAAACTTTGCAATCTAGGCAGTATTACAGTCACGTAGAGTTCCCGTGCCGTACCTATTACATACTCGATAGTAAGTAGAGGGAATGGGAATTAAATTCATTATTAATTCGGTATCGAATAACGATAACCATTGCTGGTTTTCATTAATTAGTACTTAGATAACGTATAAAAAATTTAAAACCCAGCAATGATTACAAAAATCGGTCTGCTGCTCATTTCTACCACACCTATCTCGCTTCAGGCATCAAAGTACTAATTACATTAGTCGTCATTAATTACATGCTCGTTCATTAAAACTTAATTAATTCATTATGAAGAATCCTTCACTAAGGAAGTCGCCATTTAGCCTTGCGACATGACAGTGACCGACGGTTTCTATAATATGGTTTGACCTACCAAAGCACAGACACACCTTCAGTTAAGTATTCATTAGTTTATAAATACTATAGATGAAAGGTCACGGCAATTTGCACTAGAAACTTCAGATCTCGCTCAGAGTCATGTCCGTCTGTGACAGTTCATGCGAAGTAAGTGCAGAAACCGAGATTGCACTATCCCATGTTTTATTACAATTTCGTTTTGTCATTTTCAGAGCATTGACATTGCATTTATACTAAGTACTTATAGTATTTTTAAACAGAGCTAATGTTGACGGAAGAGTCGGCAGAGGTAGACCGAGGAGAACGTACTTCGACCAATTTGGCGGGGTCTTGAAAAAGTGTCAAGTACGGTCTACCACAAACCGGCGAGCATGCACGAAGAGATTGATGAATGTGGAGGAGGCAAGGGTTGTATGCCAGGATCGCAGCAGATGGAAGTCCATCGTCTCTTCCTACCCCAACGGGAATCAGGCGTGTGTTTATAAATAAATAAATATAGTACTTATTTTTAATGTAAGCTTCATTAAAAATCAATGACCTTGTCAAAGCACGAGATTGGCTACAAAGTCCGTTTGATACACGTGAATCACAAATTTACATCTTTTTTCCTACGCACCCATGTCGAAAGATAAAAAAATGTTTGCATCACTAGCTAATTTATTTTATATTTTTTGCTTCAAATATATAGGTTGTTGAGGTTTATTTATTCAAATTATTTGTAACGTTCGTAACTTGTTTTACTAAATAACAGCAGAAAATAACAATAACCATGTTTATTGTAAATGTTATCGATCAAAAGTGTATCTACCAAAAGTAATTCGCAATAGTGTAGGTAACCCGTTGAGGCGTGACATCCCAAAGTTTTAAGAGCGTATCTTCGAATTTAAATAATGCGCTAGAAATATTGTTTTTCAGATGAAAACTATCGATAGTAAATTACTTACATTAACTTTGACATATCTGTGCAGTCCATACTTGGGGTCGCTAAGGGGCGCTGGTGGCTCCAGCTTCAATCTCAGGGCCCATGGGTCCGCAAACGGGTTCTTGATATAATTATACGCAAATATGAACAGGGTAAGCACACTGTAGTAAACTGTCAGAGCGTTGCTCACTACGAAGCGGTGGAGGTATGTACCGACACTCATCTTGTCAGCGGTGCGCGTGCGCATAAGCCGGTTCCGTCTGTGTGACTGCCGTAGCGGTAGGATAGGCAGGCAGGCACACAGTATACCTTATAGCCTACTATAGTATCGTAAAGTGTTCGTAGAACCAATAAAGACGAGTTTACATCGAGTTATCTATCGCGAGGGGTTCTCTCTACAGGGTCTATAATAGCAGCGGAAAGAGTATTATTATGACTGAAAACATTTACTAAACTGAACACATTCCTTTCAGGATACTAAAGCTGAAAGAAATGACATGACAACATTGATCTCCTATAAACAACTAGATACACAGCCTGCCTTCTAAAAATGTCCGAGCGCAAAGAAGGCCCAAACGGATGAATGGACCCACCCTCATTTGCTTTATTGGACATTATTTGGACGTTAACAATGGACCCTTATTTGGACGTTTTTTAAGTTGTTTTAGTAAGACCTTTGTGTATCTAGTTGTTTATCTTTGCATAACAAGAACACATTCCTTTCAGACTACTAAAGCTAAAAGAAATGTGTTCAGTATCGGTAACTAAACCACTTTTGCTTTGCGACTTTTCGATTTTCGCAATTTTTTTGACTTTTCATACTTAGTACATTTTTTATCGAGCAGCTGATCGATTTGTATGAGATAGAAGAGTCGTAGAATCAAAGTTGCTCATTAATAATACTGAACACTCTCCCTTCGGCTTACTATAACGGCTACTTCCAGTTACGCTCTGTATAAAACGAGTACCTAATCAATATACTGCTGGATAAATTTTTCCCGTCAAGGCCGGTCTTTGAATCGATTTTTGCTACTAGTAAATAAGTGATTTTTTGGTTAAATTGACAAAAAAATGACGTTCCATCAGTTAATGTACAGTCTAAAACCCTTTGGACTATGTACCATTTCTTATTCTCTGCGCCAAAAGAGCTGAAATCGTCCTTCATTGAATGTAGGTACCTACGTGCAAAAATGCCAAATCATTTCCAATATTTTTTTGTCAATGTGAACTCTACCTAAGGTTGTTCACGTTTTTCCGAGACGGATGAATGATTCTCGTCTCGTGCCGTTTCGAGTCGGATGGAATATGCAATGCAAGCAAACCTTCATGCAATAATAATTTTTAAATAACTAAGTATAATTTAGGTACCTATTGTACTTAATAATATATTCAAAGGCTGTATTTGGGGTCCGTGACGTCACACAAATTAGTTACGTCGACACGAAACATCAATAAAAAAAATTGTAAGATCAAACAGAAAGTGGAAATTCTAAAGCTGTGAAACCCCATTCAATTGTCAGCTCTACTATTTTCAATGGGACTACTTATAGATTATTAGTTCTCCTTAATGGTTGATTAGCCAATATCGATCAAGTTTCAATGTGCGTCGTAATAACAACTTGTTTCAGGCGACAACTCTCGTCTCTGTCACCATTTGCAGAACTACCATTCATTGATCAATTAAATCAAAAGAATATAATGTGTTCGGTATTGAGACTTTCATATAAGTAACAATAACAATATAACCCGACCCGACCAAATCTACCTTAATCTTTAAACTTTTTAATTGAAATCGAAATATTTCAATAACCAAAAAGTTATCAAGTTTTCATTGATACAGTGGTGTCGAACTTTAAGTACCTACATACACAATGAAAATAGCATAGGTAGGTAGGCATGCATGTCAATGGAGCCATCTGACCTTATAGTAAATAACGAGTTTTACACGAAGTCAAGGTTGTTGTTGTTACTAAGTTGTTGTTACGTAACGTAGGCAACTCTTGACAGCCTATCACATTTTTGAAATCTACGAATTGCGTAAGTTCTAAGTTACGTGGGCTCTACCCACAGATTAAAGATATAAGTTTTCTATTAGGCAAGTAGGTACTAACTTTACTTACTTGGTTTTTCTTTTTATATTACCCGACTGCCGGCAAGCGGGGTACTGCCGGGTAGCTACTAAATAATATAGGGTAGGGAAAATGACAAATGTACTTAATTCTTACTTAATTAAAAACAAACCGGACCGCTTTATTGTTGAACAAATCATACCATCAACAATGATGAAGTAAGAATTAAGTACATTTGTCATTTTCCCATCAGACGGCAATTCCTTCCGCAATATGAGGGCCATAATTAGTACAGCTAACAGCAGTTCAAATGTAACACTTTGGACTGTTCTTATTTTCTGCATCGTAAGATTTGAAATCGTACTGTAAGTGTTACCATTGATCTGCTATTGTCCGTGCCTATCTATTAGAATCAGTCTTGTAGTGTAGTCAGTATGTAGATAGTCTATCATCAAGTGGGTGCGAGAGTTTCAAAAAATTACAATAAAATTTAGAATTTTTTATTCATATTTCAACATGAATATATAATATCTAATTAATTAAAATACCTACAGATACCGAAGTACAATACTACATAAAAACATGATAATTATTTTTTGAACGTTTTCTACGATGTTTTCTAACGTCATCAGCTAACCTATGTAGCTTTAACACTCAATTAACGTTAGCGGTTAGCCTTAGCAAATAGACGTCCGAATTTAGAATATCAATTTTTCTAATTTTGTTCGATCACATGACCTCCAATTTTGCTCCGATGAGCATTTTATGTGTTACATTCAATGACACTTTGCTTGTATCCAGAGCAAAATCTATACCTATATTTACGTCTAGTATTAATCTAACCTACCCATTGATCTCCTATAAACAACTAGATACACAAAGGTCTTACAAAACTTCCAAATAAGGGTCCATTGTTAACGTCCAAATAATGTCCAATAAGGTCCATTCATCCGTTTGGACCTTCTTTGCGCTCCGACATTTTTAGAAGGCAGACTGTGTATCTAGTTGTTTATAGGAGATCAATGAACCTACCCTTTAAATTCTGGATGTTATGTTTCCAAGACCACCTACCTATAATAATGTTTATTTGATTACGAATATGTAAGTACACCAACAGACATATATTATAACCACGACTCTATGATGCCTTAGGCTACTTACTGATAAATATGTAGTAAAAATATAAAAAAATCAGAATGATATCGTATCAAAGTACAATGATAAACTAACAGATGTTATAAAACCTAACATACAAGAATTCACAAGGTTGAGGTCATTCAAAATTCACAACTTTATCTCAAATGCAAAACATTGAAAACGAAAAATAAGTAAGTAAGTACCTTAAAACGACTGAATTTGAATCCATCATAATAAGAACAAAAACCGGTAATTATATCAGCCTAGTAAGTAATTATAATATCTACTTACAAAGTAACAATATCAGGCCGAATTCTATTAAATTAATCGCCTCTACTCTACCACTGGTGATTTTGCCAATGTCAAGTTCATAGTGAAACTTTATACATTTAGTAATTTATTTTGTTACATAGAATAGAAGGTTATTTATAACAACTTAAGGAAAATTAGTTATCATCGCTGAATCAAGAAGTAGGAATAAGAAGGTAGAGTCGAAAACAGAGAAAAGTATACAGGGTGGCATTGAATTCATTCGGCAAAATTAAATGGATCGTTAGGTTTGTGACATACATTAATTCTGCACAGCGTTTAAGTAAATTAAACAATTTAAGGGAAAAACAATTTATTCAACTAAATATCAAAAAAAAAATTAATTTGATAAAAATATGAATTTTACGTAGGTAAGGTAGGTACCTACTTAGTTTAAATTTTTTGCCATTTTTCACTGGAATTTAACTTAATGGTGATTATTATCATTTCTAGGAATATTGTGTGATTTGTGACGTACTTAATTAAATTTTTTGGCAGTTTTCATTTACCAAAAAACCTTGTTAATTTAATATTTATCACGAGTACAACTCCCCATTTCAATTTGTCGAATCAATTCAAGGACACCCTGTAGATGGTATAATATGGTACACCCTATAAGGTTGAGATTTTCTTAAGAACTACTTGATCGATTGTAGGAAATATTTTACTAGTAGATAGAGTACCTACACACTATGTAATTAATAATTATACAAGATTTTCAAAAATCAGTCAAGTAGGTACTGTTTGAGAAAATCTCAACCCTAAAAACTCTCCTGTACACTTTTATCTGTGTTAGACCGTACTTACATTACTTACTGATTAAAAATTAAATAAACAGTAAAAACGACATTCGAAAATGCCAGCGAACTATCCATCAAGGGAATTATCGAATACAAAATAAAAATGCATTTACTGAACTTCGCTTGAACCCCCTGCCCCTTGTCATACCTATAAATAAATTGGTGATCCAAACATTCACAACAATCACGTATAAATAAATAGCATTATGCTAAACGACAATGAAAAAGCACGAAATAAACATGACTTGCAAATAAAGAGTCAACCGCAACGCCTCAAGTGACGAGTCTACAACACAATTGCGAAAGATTTTCCGACAATTCTTCTAGATTCCGACAAGACTTGCAACATTACCGCACTTGCAGTTACATAAAATACACCATTTCGTGTTAAACGTTTTTACAATGACTCAGTCATTCTTCCGCTAAAGATTCCTCAATGCTGCGAGAAATAGATCCCTCTGTACTTCGAATTATACCAATTCCATTGAACAAGCTGTCGATATCTCGAGGATCAGGTAAAGAAGGTATGTTCATCTCTTTCCATTGGTCATAGTCGCTCATGATGGTCATGGCACAGCCGAATCTGGTAGGAGCCGGTAGGTTTGTGCCTTCGCTTTCGTTCTTCACACGTTCGAAGGTTTCTCTTTCGATTCGTTCTAGACGTTCAATGGCTGATACGGCATCAGCACCTTTCGGTCGCTCGTTGAAATCTATTTGAATGTCGATCCTGTTAAGCGGAAAAAACGTAAGAAATATCAATCACAAGCGTGAAGAATGGATAAAAGCAGTAATGTACCGTGAAAACATTGCTCCCTTATTTCTTTTCAAATATTTACTACACATGTAAATTCTAATGGCTGTTAGTTGAAGTGAGCTTGTGAATTTTTCCTACATCGATCAAACAATTTTACTATACTAAGTAGTGGGTAGTGTACCTATTCTTTACCTTAATTTCAAGCTCTGTAACTTCCTAATTATTACACCATATTTTAAGTTTGTTACGGGACCTAGAGGTTACTTCTATATGATTACTAACATCGGTCAGATGTATTATTTGAATTACGATAACAACTTATTTAGACCAGCACCTCTGCGTCCCTTAATTGCATCTTGTGCGTCCATCCAATCATCTGTAGTCTAACGTGTCCCAATTTGAAAATGAGTTTTCTTGTAGCAAATATTTTCGTCGTGGGTTCGTTACGTGAAATGGAAAATCCAAGCATTGCATCAAGTTAAACACCATGTTTACGACACTATCCACAATATATACCTTTGTGTTTACTTTTCTCATCACATCATCCGAATCTACTTGAAAGTTATGTACCCACTTACATTATGTATATTTACTGTACCATGTGGCACATAGGTAAGTACCTAGATATCGACACAAATTGTGTGGTTAGGTAAACTCGCATTACGAAGGAAACAAGAGATATGATTATGTGTATGTAATCATCAACTATACTTATGCAAGTATTTATAAGTATAGTATTCTTTGTCGTTACAGCCATGTATAATTTACATAAAAGTTCACACAATTGATTACTTGTATCCTAATTAGGTGCTTCCTAAATACTACCTACATCATAGGTATTTTGATGACATAATAATATTAACAAACTGGTGAATGACATAAAAGAGGCAAGTACGAAAAGGTGACGATATAATATATCACACAAATATTTACTACAAACCAAATTATAAGATCACGGAAATTGACCAGTGCCTTTGTTACATAGTAGCAAAGATAATGAATTTAATAATAATAGGTAGTGTGATTAAGTGGGATTATGTCATTACACCGTGTTAATATGTAACTAGTCTGAAGGAGGATATAGTAAGCAAAATTGAAAACAATAAATGTTACTGCGAATTAATGAAGGAGAGTCACGCACGACCACGGAATAAATATTATATATTTATTCCGTGCGCACGACAGATAAGTACGAGTATCATTGGCATAAGTTAGCGGAAAGGTAGATATATTTTTTCGGTAGTTTGAATTAAATAGAGAAGTTTTATAAAAGGACCTACCTAATACAGTCTACTACTCTAACCGAAGAAATTTGAAAGAAGTGAAAGTGGTGTGACTGCCTAATGGGATCGTAACAGATGCAGGAAGTTGTCTCTACCTATCCCTAGGCGTTAGAGAAAGGCGTGAATTTGTATATTTAAGACATTTTGAACAAAAAAATTAAGTTGTTGATTTTCAAAAAAGTTTTATATTTCTAGTTCAGACGTGAGAGTAACTGCCGTGGCGGAGGAAAATGTAGAGGTGATGCCATTTCCTGCATATCCGCTATGCGAAACAATGCGTCCCTTTTTATTAATTTATTAAGACTCGAATATCTGAGTCACGGTAGCACTGTTGGATGGAATAGAGCGTGCCACGGAATGGCGAGGCGAGGTTTCGAAAATTTTCTCCATTTAATATTTAGAGGTGGTGCAACCTTTAAAGACTTTACCCGGTGTCCTCTCTGAACTTGGCCCAGTCTTCGAGTCGCGGCATTCTCGGTATTTCGGCTGCGAGCGCCCTGGCAGCGTCTTCCATCGTGTGTTCCAATAGATGGCTCTCGGTTGCTTCTGTTTCTGAACAAACAAACGCATATTCTACGTTTTATTCCGTGATTGTCACTACTTTTTTTCTTTATTCGTACTAAGGTAAGCTGACTGACAAAGGAAATACCAATTTGATAACACATACAATTTACTTGTTTTTAAATTGCTTCGGTTTAATTGTGTCAGTATACTATCAGTCTAATGCTGATCTCTCCCAGTGAACCCTACTTATTACCTATCGATTATTCGTTCTTGAAAACCTCTTTCCACGTTATACCTACGTAATAATCAAAAGAAGTACTAATAGAGATGTGCAGATTAATATATACTATAATATAATACATAATATATACAATCCGAAGGAAATACAATCTGCCAACGTATGTGCGATTAAGTAGCCACTCTCTCTTACCGTAAACTCGTAGATAGCAATTACCTAAGTACACTACATCCCACGGATACCGAGTGCATGCAAAGAACTGGTTTCTCTACAAGGAAAAGACCCACACAGACGGGAAATATATACGCAGGGACGTCTCTTTCTGAAGTTACGAGAGGTCCACCAGCGATGAACACGGAAAAGAATCCGCCTTTGAAATAGCATCACATGACCATAGGCATACCTATACCTAAAAGGACAGATACAGCCCAAAACGACCTCAGTTATCCCCATGATATGGAAGGATAATTACATGATATAGACAACATTCAACCTCCTCTAATTGTTTGGGAAGATCGTCGCTCGAAGGGGCGCAATACGACTCTGTTACCTACAGGCGCCCCTGGAATTTTGCTATCTCGCAAGCCTGATCTCATAAAGTCCACAAGTAACGTTAGATAAGACCTAGTTACCTCATGGAGTTATTGTCTTTGTGATTGTAAATCTGGTAATCAAGTAGATTTTGTAATAGCTGTAGTGAGCAAACAGCACGAGCAGCCAAACTTCACCGCTTTTTTAAAAAAATATTCAAGGACAGCTCTCGGTGACACAGTGATGGGGCACTAGATTCACACTACAGACGTCCTCATGTTTGATCTCCATTTGGTCAGTCATTTATCAATTAAGGCTGGTTCCTAAGTTTTTTCGAAAGAACCGAATGCTCTCAAAATGGTCAAGTACAAAACCGTGAGTTAAATCTAAGGCATGTGACGTAATCTACCAATCCTCTCTGGAATAGATCATAGGCTGAGCTCCTTCAATATAGAAGGGGAAGGCCAGTGCCCTAAATAGTAAAGTTGGTAATGGTAACATCATTATAGGCGAAAAAATAAATGAAATTAAATAAAGTAGACTGTTGATGATCGCTGCTTTTCTGAGCTAGACATGTAGCATATAATTTCTCAGCTTTCTCGTAATTACGCAACGGCTTCGTCGTCGGCGCACATTGGCCAATGGTAGTCACTTGCCTATATCTCCCGTAATGTTAATATCTACCTCTACTACCATCTATAATAGTTAAGTGCAAGTGTGATGACACGTCGACCCAATGGGATGGGACCTCCTTTCCGTTATACTCCTTCTTCCTCCCCAAAGATGTAGGTACCTAACTCATTACGTCCGCTATGCAGCTCATGGAAAGGAGTCTAGTCTATCTAATAGTCTTCTGGTTTCGGATAGGCTGACTGACCCCAAAAAACTTATCCGATTCTAACCAGTTACATTCAAACACAAAGTGTTTCATAAACTCGTGTTTATTGCCAGGCCCTGTAGGTTTCCTATGGTATTCTCTGAAGTTACGAGATTAGTTATTCAAAACCTTTTTAACTGACTTCCAAAAAAAGGAGGAGGTTATCAATTCGTCGAAATATATTCTCGTACAATTTAAGTAAATATCTGTGTCTTCGCAATTATAACTACCTATACATTATTGCAGTTTTGAGCAACTTTTAATCATCAAATTATGTAATCTAATCTCTAATTAGGTTTCGAAGCGTAGAGAACCAGGCCGTTCAAATACTTTCAAATCAAAATAGTTGCGTCATAGTGTTAAAAAATGTCGAAAGCCCTCTTGCGGACACCCCTCGGTCTACATGACAATCTGGTCATTGGGTCAATCCAAATAAAGGTAGGAACCCATCTGACCGACCGCTATATCTATCGCATAAAGAAATTTCGTTCGATAGAGAGATAAGATCTTTGCAAGTCTGTATCTTTCAGTATCGGCAGGCCGATTCCGTGGAATCTACTTTTCGTAGAGCTCGCCGGTGACACTGTGGTCAGGACACGGGCCCGAGTTTGTTTCCCAGGCAACTATGTACAGCTAACAGCAGATCAAGTGTAACACTTTGGACCGTTCTCATTATCTGCGTCATAAGACTTGAATTCGTACTGCAAGTGTTACCATTGATCTGCTGTTGTCCGTACCTACTACCAATGAGTTTTCCCTTGGTTATTTTTTTAGAGGAAAATTAACGTATGTTTACCGAATGCTCTCAAAAAAACATTACCTGATAGATAACAATAAAAAGAATCTAAGTTATAGGTATTTGTAATCCAGGCCAGCTTTGATCATGCCTCAAGAGCTCCATGGTGGAGACATAAAAATAGTTGTTGCTGTATCTTTTAGCCAGCGTTTCTAAGCGATAGAAAGAGCTAAAGTGATCGTAACTTGCGGAGTCCGGTCAGGTGGGGTCCGACCCTAATTTCATCTAGCTTAGGGTCAAGGCGAACGAGTCGTTTGACATAAATTAGGCCAAAGCCAAAGACACGAATGCAAAATTTGATGGTCGAGGTAATTTGCATTATTTATTTAGTTTAGTAAAGATATACTTTTAAATCTTATACAAGGTCTTCCGGAAAGTATTGGACAAGATATTAACTAAGTTTCTTATTACAAAAAATCTGCGTCACTGTCACTGCCATACAACAGTATCCAAAATAATTTAGCATTGTCATTAAATTGACTGAATGACGTAAGAGCAGCTAATATAGCTATAATTTCAGAAAAACATTGGAAAAACCGCAAGGTTATACAGGGTGTCCCGTTAATAGTGGTCCAGACTAAGGGTGTCGATACACAAGGACATGCTCTATCAGAATAATCAAACATAGGTTTAGTAAAAGTGTCACGGTTTTCGAGAAATTCGAATTTTTAGGATTATTGGAAAAATTAGTACCCTTGGTCTGATTTTTTAATGCCATTTTCTTAAATGAAGGAATTATTGTATTGTTTTTATTGATTATTATTTCTGATTACATGTGCTATGACTTGTGTATCACAGATTTTCAGAACATTTAACAGTTTCTCCAGGAAAAACTACCAAACTTTTAATTTTTGACTCGAATAATATTTTTAACTAAGTTTGTAGCGCTGTGGTGTAAAAAAAATGTGCCACGACCTTGGTGCCCATTAGCTTAAAAAGTTTCACAATTAATGCACATTTAGGGTCAGAAATAAAAATAGTAATTTTCTGCTAGAAAAGAAAGTTATAGCTATTTTAATGCTGAAGGGGCTATTTTGTGCAAATGTTTCTTTTTCTTGTATTGTGTTTCTGATGTAAATTAAAACACAATAACATTCAAAATGTGCAGAATTCTGAGGATATGTCCAAATAAAACCAAATTGTTAGCGTGTGCTACATGTTTTATCGGATCGGTTTTGCTATTATCAGACTCGGACAAGTGCTATGGACTCGGATTTGTTTGCTTTGTGATTTTTACCTACCTTACTTCTATTAATATCTATCAAATTGGCAGATAAATTATGATAATTTTAATGTAAGTATGTAAAGTTTAACCCGAAGAAAAGTATAGGAGCGCTAATTGAAGTTGAAAATTTCTTTAAAAAAAAACCGGTCACCCATTCCGGGTGGCAGTTTCAGGGGGCGCTAAAATCATCATCACACGCCATGTAAAGTTTGTAGTGAAATGAGAGATAAAAAAGCTGGGAAGGACCTAAAGATTGTAGAAATGTCTATCAAACAATATAACTAACGCTGTAGAAATGAGCCACTATTAGTAACATAAAAATTCTAGTCACAGCAACCGAGCAATGGCATAAACAAATGGTAATGGGTTTGCTGTCAATGTCAGATCCATAATAGGGGGCCGGTTCGAAAAATAGTACATCCGGGGCAGCCAGAGATAGGAGACCAACTAGAATATGTTGAGTAACTCGTAACTACCACACACAGTAGGTACCCGTATCCATTAGCAAAATACCCTCCTCAACCTCATACTTATCTACGATGACTACTACTCCAGTCCACCAAAGCCAATTTCATAATACAATGGTCAACATCTTAGTTCATATTAATTGTTAGCCATTAATACCTACTAAGACTAAATGTAATTTTATACGCCATTAGATGATCAGCGCCAGAATGGCGCGGATGAACTCTCAGAT
The DNA here is from genome assembly GCA_963506565.1 of Tachystola acroxantha. NCBI lineage: Eukaryota > Metazoa > Arthropoda > Insecta > Lepidoptera > Oecophoridae > Tachystola > Tachystola acroxantha. The sequence goes on from OY735874.1 coordinate 5,668,647, forward strand.
CCTCGAGGCCTATCCTGAACGGATGTACCGCTTATGCTGGAATTAGTGACGGAGTCTCACAATTTGTGACGCAATAGTTTAAAAGTTATCTTTTGAAGGGGGCCGCGCCAACCTGACGCCTGAAAAATCAATTTAATGAACCCATATGGAACAAATTTGATTGATAAAACAGGATGTGACGCTGAAAATGTACCTATATAAGTGCAGAATAATCTGGCGTGGACAATATAACTCATAACTACCAAATTGTCTCCGGCCAGCAGTGACTGGTCTGCGCAGAGCGCGCGCCAAGTTGCCGCAGACCGCTCCACGCGATGTCAGCGTGCTTCCGCTGCAACGCCACTCCTCATCTGGCAAAAGAGTAGAACCATCGGAATAACATTGCTATAATTGCAATAAAATTTATTGGCTAGCTATATGAAATGCCTAAACGGTGACTTAAGCCACACTAACTTTTAGTCACGTTTATGGCTTTGCTATATATTATAGTGACTTAAAGATAGGCGATAGATTCCTTTGTCCGGTATAGGACAGATTATGGTTTAAAGAATCGCTGGATTACTATACTAAATCGGTGGTTCATCAGGTTAATTCCGCATGACACTACCCAAAAATATACCACCTCGTCGGTCTATTGCCCGCTCTGAGGTAAATCCGCCCGACCCATGGGTGGGTCATTTTGGTGTCATTGGGAAATGAACGGTTCAGCAATATCAAATTAAGCCACCATTAGACCCCTGCCCATTGCCAGAATCTATTCCTCGGTTGCTTTGCTAAGAATATAAGGTTACTAATGAAACCAGCATTGTCCTATAAAATAGGAATCGGTTTCCTGTGACTACCTATTAGTTGCACAATGGGTTTCATCAGTATGATTCCTTATATTTATTGGCACAGCAACCGAACAGTGCCTTTAAATTAAAATGGGAATCGGTATCCATCCAGTCTCTGTCAGTTAGGGGCAATTCATGCTACAGCAGAGTCGAAGCGCATCGAAGCGTCGTTGACACTTATCCACGACGTATGTACATATTAACTATTATTAACGTTTGAATTCGAGGGTCTTTTTTAACTCAAAACAAATTATGTGCATTACGTTGGGGAGATAAGTTTATATATTTATTTTCATAACAACACTTACAGTTAAACCAAACGTGCGTTACATGTCAATTTATAAGTGTCAACCTTTAAATTGACGCTTTGATGCGCTTCGACTCTGCTGCAGCATGAATTGACTCTTCGCAATAGGACCGTGTTTCCGTTATCTACACGTTCGTCACCGTTATGAAATACTAACCCATGAGAGTATTCAATATCTGAAGCCTGGTGGGTGCGTCTATAGTGGGGCGCTCCACAGCAGTTCGGGGTCTCGGTGGCAGGCTCGGGCGGAGAGGCCGCATGCCAGCACCCTCGGTGGTCGCCGGGCGAAGTCGGTGGCGACATGTTGCCGCAGTTGCTGCTTCGGGATGTGTAATGTCTTCCGAACATTTGAGAGGCTGCTGAGAAGTTTTCATAAAAACAGTACCTGGCGTCTTTGTTTGATGTTTACCAGAAATGGTTATGACGTCCGCGAATATCTAATCGAGAGTTAAATAAAAACTTTAAAAAATATCATTATGACACTAATAATTAATTGATCAATTATGACACTAATAATTAATGCATCCAGCAACGTAATATTTTATACATATTTTTTAAATATATTAAACTCTATATTACCTGTACCTATTTACGTAAATATCTACGTAATGTAATTATGTCTTATTACCATGCCGACAATCTTAGGTGGACTTTGGATGGGATCTTGATTCTTGAGTGCTATGTTCGTACAGTCACAAACAGATAAAAGTATACAGGGGGTCTCATTAAGGTTGATATTTTCTCGAAAATTACTGAACCGATTGTAAGAAAATCTTTCACTACAAAATATAGCTTATAGCGCAGACTATGTAACGTGTAAAATAATTTTAAAAAATCATTGACACTTTTTGAGAAAATCTCAACCGTAGATCTACTGTATAGATATACTTTTCTCTATATCCGTACGTATTTCGAGGATTTTGAACATGATGTGATAATATTATATCTAATAATAGTTCATTTGTCACAGTTTTGAAGTCTATTTACCTTTTATTTCATACATTTATGGTAAGTAGATAATACTTACCTATTAGAGAAAAAAATCGTCAGGACCAGAATTCAAACTCGGAACCTCGCCAATATGTAGTGTATGTTGCCAGTATTACTGGCAAGCCCTTTTCAAACAGAACCACTGTGACTTACATCGTGAGTAATATTTTGCGCACTAAGTTCAGACGATAAATCGTGGTTCGAATCCAGGCAATGACGTTTGTCATGGCACTTGCAAGAAGAATTAAAATCGTACCTATCGTAGATAAGCGGTTATTTAGGCGTATAACGCACTAGACGACCACGACTCCGACCAGTGACCGCAGGCAACTAAAGAAACCACATCATGAACGAACGTCGCGCACTTGGCCGCAACGATCAACTGTGTTGGCCAACGACTGGTCGTGGTCGTGGCCGTCTAGTGCGCGAGGAGCCTAAGTTACCTCGGAGTGAGATGATGGTTCGGATAGCTGGAACTCTGCAACAGCGAATTCTGGCTGTGTGGCATCCGGTGGCAAATCCTCCACCTCAGAATCCGAACTGAAAGACGCTTCTCCGAAAATCCCTTCGGATTCATCTATAACAGTTTTTGAAATACTATGGACACAATGGAACAAAGGATTTGTAATAAAATGAATCATGTAACTTCTATGGCCCATTCTTCACCGTAAAATCTAGTACAACTACGACACGATGGTACTAGCGGGGCGGATGGCCTTGTGGCACTTGTCCCATGGGACTACTGAGGCCATTCAATGATGATAAGATAAAAATAAATACATAGGTGCTGGATGTCATATATAGGTATAAATAAGTAATGGTACCTACCGAACTCGGAAAATAGCTTTAATCAACATCATCAGCCCGTATAAGTCCACCTGCTGGACATATGTCTTTCCCAAGATATGTCACTCAACCCGATTCACGGCCACTTGCATCCAGTCTATGCCAGTCACCTTGCGGACCTATCTATCTGGTCTAGGAGCGTTCCACACTACGTTTACCTACTCGTTCGTGGCCTCCATTCGTCCAATACCTACCTTAAGTGGGCACAAACCTTGGAAATCCTCATGCAGTGGCCTATCATCCAAAGAGATCAACATGGGCAGAGCGGAAGCGACGCGAGTGCGGTAATCAGGGTAATCTGACACCGTCGTCCCGCTCAGCGTCAGCCGGCGGAGGGCGCCACACACGCCCAATGTCCAGAGCCGACCCGTCTCCAATACTGGGTTGCTGCATCAACGGTTTTATTACAAGTACATGTACTTAGTTTAGGTGGTTATCAGACAGACGTAATACTCGTAAAATTAAATCGTACTTATTACTCATAAACGTACCTATACGTAGATCTTAGATCGCTAATCAAGGAATATGGTAGCGCAATCTTTTGTTCGCTAATGATACCTAGTTAAAATTGTTGCAATGTGGCACGGCAGCCAACAAAAATACGCTAGTTTGCAAAATTAGGGGCTATAGGGCTCGCTATGCTGCATTTATTTTTCTACAAGGCTGTTTTACACTGCCTTCGGTTTTATCTACGGCCCATACAAAATAAGCAGTTCAATTGGAGATGGAAATGACACCATCCATACCGCCCCATACTTCTTCTCTAGGTCCAATTCGACTCCCGTTCCGCCTAGAACGCTAATCCTTATTGGTTCACTCCAGTGTACCTGGTGATCAGCGAATTTATTAACATCCGTATTTGAACTGTTACCGGAATCAAACAGGGCTCATGCATGTATATAGTCCTGGTCTTTTAAGACCGAAATGGCACGAGAATTTCTTAATGGCCACTGACCATCCACCAAATAAACAATAAAAATGGTAGCTTTATTTCCAATTCGTAACATGGTGAACATTTTTGACTGCATTTGGGCATAAATATGTCCACCGTTTCCTATCGAATTGAAAGAAAAGATCCATTGTCAACTCCCATGCCTAGTGACCCCAGGAAATCTTAAATTATTTTAACACAGAGACTTCACAAAGTTATAATTTTAAAGCGAAAGGTTCAACATACTTAGCCAAATTCAGTGTATGCAATTTCTGAAGGGCTCCCAAAGGTTGCAGCTCCTGAAGACGGTTGCCCGCAGCGTGGAATTCACGGAGCGCCCCTAAACCCCACACTCCGTCCAAGCAAGTTAGTCCGCAACGGTTCACACTTAAGATCTGAGAACATTTTCAAACATAGCACAACGTCTACTGCCGCTGCAAGATTCTGGGCATTTCAGCGATATTAAAGTAGAATAAGGCAGTAAATTCCGTTTAAATCTGTGATCTATCACCATCGATACAACTTGAGAGAGCCATTTAACTTAGCTACTAATTTATATTGTAGACGACCTATGTTTACATAGTTTTAAATGTGCTGAAGGTCTTACGCTAGAAACACACCAATCGTGAATTTATTTACCCATCATCGGTTGTCGCCAAAATTGACAAACCTATTTGACGTTTCAGCTTGATAATAGATGATGTAGTCTTTGAAAGCGCATATACTTATACATACCTTCAGGTGGACCAAGCCTATACCAAGGTCCCTCAGCGATGACAGAGCGCTGCCATCCAAAGTAAGGGAGCGTAGCCGTGGAGCGAGGACATCAAGCCTCCTCAATCCCACACGATCTGCAACAACTCGCAGCCTCGCCTCTCTGATACGCAGCACCTCTTCATCTGTGGTTGCACCGCTGCATTGTTTCTGTCCAAACATTATTTGGTTAGTCCCACTTTGGACTTAGATCTAAAAGTCAAGGATTGTAGGTAGGCACGCTAGTGCGTAAAGGAGTTTAAGAAGCTCATCTATCTACTTAGAATGTTCACTCAGAATACTTTTAGACCTGAACAGAAGTTCTCACTGCCAGTGCAATTATGCTTCTAGCAATAAAAATTCTTAAAGTATGGCATAATTTGACAGTGGCTGAACCATCGAAGTATATTATTTGTAAGGTCGAAGTCCTGCTAAAATCCTCAAACTATGGCATGGCGTAAGCCACACTTCCCATGTCTATAGGTGTACGAGCCCTAAAATCCATCCCCTTCATTGAGGATAGGCTTCAATATGCCTGCGACAGAGGTGTTGTCTTGGTATTCATAAACCGAACGCCATAGGACTTGGACATGTAGCCCTACTTTCAGCATCCTGGAACTAAAACCCCAGGCCAAATGGTCCTAGGGTTTTAGAGTCTACAGTGGGATATACGAGTTAGTCCTTGTCGCCACTTGGCTACCTTAGTACACTTACCAGTAACTCTATGAGAGTTAGTTCCCGCGGTATGACAATCCGTCTGTAGCCAGGAAGACGGCGTTCCAGCTCGTCTTGGCCTGGTGGTTGTTCAGGATCCGGCGGCGACATGGCCAGAGCTCTATATGGGCATGAAGTGTAACGATTGGCGATAGATTAGAACTGCTTAGACACCTAATACTACCTACTTAAGTTTTTATCTTCACGTTATGCCAAGATTAACATGATATATTTTAATTGATGATCAAAATGGGCCCACTGCAATGAAGAAATTCTTTATAAAGTAAGCTAATAACACCCCTGTATTTCGTGCTTTTGCATCATAAACTTTTTTTAATCTATTTTACATACTTACAGGCTGTTAAAAATTAACCTATGTTAATTTAATCATTGTTTTTGTGTAACACGTATTAACTTTAGCCTATGCGCCTAAAGGTAAGATATATTGCGACCACAGCGCAGCGATTTGGTCGCGCGAGCCTCTGTTTACTTAGTAAGTATAAAAAATCGTGCGATCGCAAGTCGGGCAACATATTAGTCACTTGCATTGCAATGAAACATTTGACTTTTGTGAGCGCTCCATAAAATTTAAAAAAAAATAAGGACGTGATCGCCGACACATCTGGAATTAGTTACTGCTTATAAAAGAGTAGGTATGCTTGTTAAAAGAGCAACACCTAAATAACGGAGTAGCTTGCATGTTGTATGGGTCTGGCGAGCTCGCGCTGGATATTTCCGAAGGCGTAGATGAGGCTGCCACGCTTGGCGTCTGGGGGGCGCTGCCCAACTCCACCAACGGTGCCTCCTGTGCCGGCATTGTCGCTTAATATTGTAGAACCTTCAAAAAGTATTTCAATAACATTATAGTCATAAAACAACAGATGGTCCTTCGAGCTGGATTAACACGAAATCGATAAACAGGAAGTAGGTGCTTCCTATTAATTGATCTAAGAATAACACCCGCCTAGGTACTTAGGTACCTACCATTTAGTTAGAGTAACGGACTTATTTACATTTTTAGGGTTCCGTGCCTCAAAAGGAAAAAAAGGAATCCTCATAGGATCAGTACTTTGTTGTCCGCCCGTCCGTCCGTTACAGTTACGGGGTTAAGTTGCATTGCACGGAAGCCTCGATGCGCGAGTCCGCACTTGGACGGCTTTTATTTCAATTTTTTTCTGAATTTAATGTAAGTGGGTAGGTACATTCCCAATCCCAACATACACATACCGCACCATCAAAGAATTTACTCATTTGGTTCATACCCAAACCCACCCACACCTAATTACTACTTTTCATATAACGTACCTATTTACAGTGTGACTGAAATTAATTGGATAGCGTGTCACATAAATAACTTCAATATTAGACCTGAAAATCAAAAATAATATTTTGAATAGTCACATTATTTACAAAATTTTAACAATGTTTACGTTGCCTGGCAACCAAAGAGTTGTGTAGCATAGCAACCAGTTTCTTTTTTTGTAGGAGTTTGAAGCAAAAATATTTGCGCGGGAAACTTGTAGACATTTTGGTTCTTTTCATTTTAGTTTATGTGTATTTTACGTAGAGAGAGAATCTGTATTTTACTTAGAGCAAGAACCAACCTTCGTTCTTCCTATATGGTATTTTACTAATGACTTTAGCGAGTGTACAAATCGCTGCACAATCGAATAAGGTATACCTATTTTTTGGCGTCCCAGATTACTCCGTCTTCCTGTGGATTCTGTAAATGTAATAATATTTTCCTTAAATGGCTTAGGTAGTGAAAAGCGTCACTGTTACCTTAACCTTATATTAAATTCAACTCTTTGGGCTGAATGTAAGTATGCACTCAATGCCCTCATTTAATAAAAGAAAGAAATCATTATGTAATCGATTCAAGTTCCTTCAGCAGAGAAATCGATTACAACCGTTTTACTAACCGTTACCATAGCTAATTCTCCCATCACTATATCATGGCATAGACAATTTAGACAAACGTCAAAGTCAAAAGTCTAAAAATTTCGCGCGAATTCGCTACTGAAAGTACTGAAATCCTTCAGTGTTTTTCTTCCAATTTTATCCAAAAATATGAAATCTAACGGAGTAGAGAATCTTCACGATGAGCACCAGTATCTAAAACTTGTGAAGGACATCATCGACAATGGTAAAGTAAAGCCTACACCGATCAATTTTGATTGCGTATTACTATTATTTTGATTGCCTTACTTGTAACTACAGTTTCTCTGTTTTAGGTGATAAAAGAGTCGACAGGACAGGTGTAGGAACCCTATCTATATTTGGGGCTATGCAAAGGTACTCATTGAGAGACAATACCTTGCCTCTGCTCACAACTAAACGAGTTTTCCTGAGAGGTGTCATAGAGGAACTACTGTGGATGATCTCTGGATCTACAGATTCCAAGGCCTTGGCTGCGAAGGGAATCCACATTTGGGACGCTAACGGTTCACGGGACTTTCTAGATAATCTCGGTTTTAAAGACCGGGAGGAAGGTGAGCAACTCTACAGCAATTTGATTGGTTCCCCTCAGCAGCACATTAATGGTAACATTTAAAGTGCGATTTCAATGCCTATGGTGCAGATATTAAGACTGGTAGAATGTCCAGAGTGTTACACTTGATGTAATAGTACAACCTGAAAAGTTAATTTTAAATTGAGGATGATACTGAAAGATGTTCTACTGATGCTGATTAAATGCTGTCATCCTCTTTTCTCGCTAAGTTCATGAAAATTTTTCTTTAGTATAAAATTATAATCAGTCTCATTGTAGGTATTCTGTCTGGAAGAGAGACTTTAGTGAGTCAGCCAGTTGTAACAAGTTAATAACTCTATTTCATAATTAATTTTAAATGCATCATGATTAGTGTAGTAACAATAAATTCTGTTTATTTTTATTTCAGGTGATCTTGGTCCAGTGTATGGTTTTCAATGGCGGCACAGTGGCGCTAAATATGTGGACGCCAAGACAGATTACACAGGACAAGGAGTAGACCAACTGCAGAATGTTATAGACACTATCAAGTATGTAGGTGTTAAATCAGAAATTTAAAACTATTAATACTTACCATTCAAAATAAGTCTGATAAAAATCTAATTTTTATTGAATCTAATAACTAGGTACCTACATATTCAAAAATACAATAATGAAGGTTGACTTTTCAAACCGCAAGAGCTTAGCATTTTTCTTCTATTACAGAAACAACCCTGCCGATAGAAGAATCTTAATGTGCGCGTGGAATCCATCAGATCTCGGTCAGATGGCCCTTCCTCCGTGCCACTGCCTAGCCCAGTTCCACGTGGCCAGCGGCCGGCTGTCCTGCTTGTTGTACCAGAGGAGTGCAGACATGGGCCTTGGTGTGCCTTTCAATATCGCCAGCTATTCGTTACTGACACATATGATTGCACATATTACAGGTTTAGAGGTATTTATCGATCTCATAAAAATAGTAGGTAAACTGCTATTACTGCTAACATAATCCACAACTTTTACGAAACCTAACCTCATCGATATTGGTAATTAAAAATTACTGTAAACAAGAAATCTAGTAGCCGCAAAAATGAACAAAATACTTGTTGCATTATTTAAGAAATTACAGAAAGCACAATTCTGAAATTTCAATGCAGGGATCCAAGCTTTGTAATTTCCCTAATTATAAGTATAACTTTCTCTTCTTCTTTTTTTTGCAAAAATGTTGCTTAACAATATCGATTAGCTTTCCATGTGTTACGGTAATATTTTATTAGAGACGTCATTCTTTGGTACAGAAGTAAATATTAGCGACTGTGACTTAACTTTTCTAATTTAAACTTTTGACTGAACTAAAAATATGTAGGTACTATAATTTTATAATTTTGCAGGCCGGCGAGTTTGTACACACGACAGGCGACACACATGTGTATTTGAACCACATTGATCCGCTGAAGATACAACTGGAGAGAGAACCCAAGCCCTTCCCCACTCTAGAGTTCGCTCGCAAGATCGACTCTATTGACGACTTTAAGTACGAGGACTTTGTAATAAAAGGGTACAGTCCACATCCCAAAATTGATATGGAAATGGCAATTTAAGAGTAAATGGTTTACATTTAAATAAGTGTTAACTTATTTAAAAAAATATGTGTAACAAAAGCTATTTTTATGCGGATGTTTTTAACTACTATAGGTAGGTACTCAAATGTTTACAGTAACCGTTAAAGTTAGTTAGTAAAAGTGAAAAGTAAGTTTGATAATGAACCAGGTTCCATTGTGGATGAAACTGTATTATTATTTAGGAAGAAATAAAATAATAATTTTGCAACCATTTATTTTATTTAAATTATACTTTTCATGTTACTTAGTATCCTACAAAATAAAACCCCATACAAATACAATTAATGGCAATCAATTATTATAAAAATAAAGTTATACTAATAATAATTAAATGATTTTATAATTATTACAATACATTTTGTAAAATTTAATTTTCAACATTATCTTTTAATATAATTAATAACATATTCGTAATCATTTTGTTGGCTTACAGCTAATTTAACATTGTAAAGTCTAATGCATTTTTGTACATGATTTCCCATTCCTTGTTTTCACGTGGTTTTAACAATTGTGATGTTACATAAGCACACTTTATTATTGTGTGAACAAATAAATTTATTAATTTGAAAATAAGGTAAAAAGCCGACAAAGTACGCCGCATATACAGCAATTTTGTTCCAAATGTGGAAGCACAAATTATCATTACCCCGTAGCTCAAAAGTTTATGTTAGACTACTTTGTTTACCACATTGAAATCAAATGGTATTTTAAATTAAAATTGTGCCGGGTATGTACACTGCTAAACGAAAAAACCAATTACAAGTAGGTAAAGAATTGTTAACCGAATACCAGCGATCAGGAGTTAGAAAGAGAGGGCTATAACATATTGATCGTAGACAGGGAAGATATTGATAGTTCGCAATGTGAAGTCGCAGATTATAAACTAAATAAATACAATAGATAATAAGTACTATTTTGCTAAAGGGAACGGAGCACCCTGACTACCATATGAGTGATGGTATTGTGGTGAAATACGAATTTCAGACGAAGTATTTTAATCTTCAGCATCTTCAAATGAGTTGATTGATGAAATATATTTCTTGTCAAAGCCTATTTGCGTTTAAAATGGAATATGAATAATCTGCCCAATGTCTGCTAATTCAACTTATAACACCCCTCTTTTTGGGTCGGGGGTTCAAAAACAGCAAACGCGTGATTGTTATTCGCGATTGTATAGTTTTTTTTTTGTTAACCTATAAATTGTCCCACTGCTGGGCAAAGGTCTCCCCCAAAGATATAGTTAAAGTCTCAAAGGTATAGTTGTTATCTACTGAAAATTCCTCATCTCAGAATTTGCGTGGAAAATTGAATAGCGATGCGGAGATAAATATGTCGACGACAATAAGTTGTATTTAGTAGGCCACCCTGTCATACAAATAAAATAACTTCATTAACGGGTTTTTCTTATTACGGAACACTAAAACAGCAGTATGCATTGTTTGGTGTGTGGATGTTCTACAAAATAATTTGTGACTTCGTTAGGCTAATATCAACACATCTGGTCGTCTTGTGATGGAGACTGAAACAAGAAATAAATATAAAAATTATAAAACACGGTTACGCAGTGGTTACTTATACTAGACTCCCAGTCTCAGGTTCGATCCTCACGTCAGTCATGTACGAATTCGTTTATACGAAGAAATAAACTTGCCTACATTTATAGAGTAAAGAAAAATATCGTGAGGATGACTGAATAAAAAGAAATATAAAGGGTGCTCTACACTCGCGCCGCGAATCCATCCACACTCGCGTTTCGTGGCTTTCGCGAGCTTTCTAAATGGACCTAAACAATGGGGACTTCGCATCAATAGGTTGTTTTAAAACAAAAACAGGAATTTGACAATATATTGCGAGCATTTAGGAGCAATTTTGGTTCATGATAATTGTTTACTAGCTGCTACGAGCAAGGTAACAATATGTTGTCTTTCGTTTCTATAGATAGTTTTGTGCCTTTTGCTAAATCAACAGAAACTTAAAACTTCCCTTTACAATGACATGCCTTGGGAAATGGGACTAAAATGAAGGTTACCCTATACTAATTTTTTTCTCTACAGCATGGCCAAGAAACAAAGAAATTGGTACCTGAGGAATTATTTCATCCAATCTACTGCTAGGGACGGGCAATGCTGCAAGTTGCTCGACGAGGGCCATCGTCATCTCTGACTCCACAGTGATTTCAACCCAAAGAGTATCTGGAATTACACAGGTAATTAAATTTTATCAATTATTTAGAATGTAATCTTTTTAGGAAAGTTGTTTTGTTTGTTTGTCACGAGTTTCAGATATTTTAGAGGCTATACCACTTTCTGGTAAGGTTACTTCGCTTACACACAAAACAGCAGTTGACTGTGATTTAATTTCTATTAATTAAATCTTAATAAATTAATCACAGTACAGAATTAATGCTAAATATACGTAGCATAAAAGTGGATAAGTTAAAATGATAAAATATTTTTCAATACAAAGCAAAATATTAAAATATTTATAAAAACGTTCTTTGAAATGTTTCCCTTCTACCCACCTCCAACTTGTTCACCTCTGTCCGTAACCAGATGGAAGTAGCCTCTGTGAGTACCCGGACTGGTTGGAGCAACCAGTTTCAGTGTAACAGTAGTGGAATGTCCGGGGGGTAATGGGGGCAAGTGCAATGGTGTAGCACCGAGGGGTTCGCCGCCTGCTTGGATCAGCCGACAGCTGCCCGGCCATGATTCCATGCCTGTGTTGGCTATACTCCAGGTTTGATCAAAACTGTAATTGCAAAATGTACATTTTTAATACACTCAATTGAAATATGGACAGCTTGGTAATTGAAACATTGAAGTTCATTGTTATAAACATTGCTGGGTTGTTGGGCAAAATATTATAATGTTACCAATTATAATATGATATTATAGTCCTAGTATATGATATAGTCGAAAAACTAGACTATTATAATAAATAATATGCATACTAGTAACTTTACTAATAAATTTAATGAGGCATTTCAGACCATTATGTGGCTGGAGTGATTGTTATCAACAACAAAAAATTGTGCCACACTCGGACCCATTTAGTATCTAATTCTAAACCAATAAAGCCAACTTTTTCTAATCTCATACCAAGTGCCTGGTCCAACTGCAGTGAGCTGGTTTTGAGCAGCTTTTAATGACATTGAAGGTAGCTTTGGTGGCAAAGTATAATCTAGGTAACAACATATTGCCGCTTGTAGATTCCTGAAATAAAATTCGTTCATGAGTTTAAGGTATGAATAATGTATGATATTTTGTCAGTGCTGCCAGTTTCGGATGCTCTTTCGGGATTAGATTTAGCACGTTTTTAAGAACATTATGCTCATTATTTTAGTTTGAATTGTAGCAGACAATGTTTTCATTTGAGAATAATTATAAATAGAAAAATATCAAAACACACTAATATAGGGAAGTATCTAAGTATTAAATGTAATTAATTAATTAATAGCTCACAATGTTTTAATAAATAATTCACTAGTCGTTCACAAAATTATATGAATCTAGCACTTCTTAATGGACCTGGCAGCACTGTAATTTATAGTCTTGTTATGTTTGCCATGAATTATTTACAAACCAGTTACTCATGTCCATGAAAAAACTAGCAGTATTATAGTTTAAACTAGGTCCTAAAAGTCTTTGCATTTGGCTTATCAGTTCTTCCCTGTCCGTAGTGTTCATACAACTAAACTGTAGCAGTAAATTCTGGTCGATCTCGCCAGGAATTGAGGACCCGTCGACATCCATTGTCACAAGATATCACAAAGCACTTTTATTGTATTTCACCACTTGCACTTCATACGATATTGACATGCCCTTTGTTTACGTTGGTCAGCTGACTCCCCTTGGTGTTATTGCACACCAACAGACTTTCAAATACGCAATTAATTTGCAATGCCACAAGAATAAAATGGAACCATAATTATAAATAATTTTCTTCCAAAATAAATCGCACAGTATTATTTCGAACAAAAACTATGACATACTTTATTCATCTGTCAATATTTTTTCCAGAAGGAAAGGCAATGCTTACTACGTGTACGTACGTACGTTACGTTTCCATCTGAGATTTCGAGGAGATTTCCATGCGTTTCCTACTTCACAACTTACACACGTTCTGTGCTTATACCCAGAGCCATAAAACGTATAAAAATGTTAGGTGTCTTTTACTGAAAATGTTGCCACAATAACCTTAACACTACTAAATGCGCAGGTTTTATGTAATTCAACAACTTAAAAATTTTAGTAGTGGGCGGAGTGGGCCAACGGAGATTCATGGATTTAATACACTTGATAAAATCCACAGTTTAATAAATATATACCTAGTAATCGAGTTTGTAGATTTTCATTTCCTTCATTTCTTTAAATGGGTGCGTACACTAAGTAAACTCATACATTCACTGATTTTTGAAAAGTTGCATTCTTGAGCCGGGAAATCGAACCGACTATAATATATATTTTTTTATTATCTGATTAAATAACACCCTGTGCTTTCATGGTATGTGTCGATCGATGGGGCCAATCGTAAGGATCTCTCTAATAAACATGGACCGTGAAACTTGGACATTACATTCGACAACAACATTCGATTTTATAAGTTTATTACGTTCATTCTGCATTTGTATATATTTTTCAACGTGTGGTAACCTACCACAGGGCATAAAACAGGAAAATGAATAATACCCGAAATGTTATATCTCATAGTTTATTAATATTTTATTAGACCCTTTACCAAATTATATTAAGTAAATAAATAGAACTACCTACTTAATTGGTAGTAAGTACCATTCCTTTAAGATCCTATACCTTCTTAACGAGGCGAGAAGAACAATGCTCGTATATCAACTGCAAATAAACTTTATCATAAAAACAAGCAAAACAGCCATATTGCAAACACTTTCTTTAAATATGAATATTTAACACTTTATTGATGTAAGTAATCGAGTCTATCTGTGTAAACATATATTATATAATTTTTTATGTATATATAATACTTTAAAATGTAGTTAAAACTTTTTAAATGCTCTCGTCTAAAAATGAGACATTTAAATAATTATTCAAAACATTGTATTTATATTTACTGATCTAAGGCACAATCTGCTAAAACTTGATATAGTAACTATCACTCATGATTCCATACTGGTTCTTTATAAATATTATTCTTTAAAATTAGTAAAATATGTTATTTTTCTTAATAATGATAACACAATAAATGTAACAGCAAAATATCAACGATGTTTTCAATCTATCTATAGTTACAAATACATAATTGCTCTCAACCATGTTATTTTTCATCTTACTTAACATTACATAGATAACAACTTATAACAAAATTAAAATGTTGGTAAGCTGTGATTTGGTATTAAGGTGAGGACTGCTATACTAAAGCATTTCTGTTGACATTAGTGACGAGATTGTGTGATCATTCGTGAACTTCTTATTTAGAAAAAAATCATACAGTATTACTTATTGCTGTTAAATTATTATAACCGACAATTATATTGTCACAAATATTATATTTGTAGATGACATTGTCAATACTGCGTTTTAAACAACAAATCCGCAAAAGTAGCTGGCATGACTGTATTGGCTGTCCAAAACACCTTTTTAACATTAACTCTTATCCGCTGTGACCGCGACTTCAATCGTTTTCGTTATCGTTTTCATTTTGACACTTGAACGATATACATTGCTGCGTTTCGTTGTCGTTTGTTAAAACATGCCAAAACATAGCACCGTGTTCCAAGATGCGTCACTGTGGAAGCAACTTGGTTACCAAATGGCTAAATGTTGCAACCTCTTTTGAAAAGAATTTGTGGCAATTATGCATAATTATTAATAAGTATGGAATCGTTATGGAATGGAACCTGTCATCCTTTTGAAAAATTTGTCTATCATTTTGAAAATTCTGGATCGCACAGCCAGCGATCAAACGTGGACAATTTAATACACTAAAAATATTATTGCTTTAAATCTTCTCCAGCTGCGTTTTCAGCTGTAAAACTATGAACGAATTTGTTATATCAATTTTAACCCACCAATTTTATTATACTAATATGCACCTGCCATTTGTTGTAGTCTAATTTTCAGCACCCTGAACAATATTAAAAAGCTCCTAACAATATTTAAAAATCATCCGATGACTTTTCTTTGAGGGTGAAGTCAGTGTTATAAAAGGTGTTTCGTAACCAATTTTATTACCCTTATTTTCCTTTAAATAGGGTATTTGACAAGTATCGAAAAAAATATGTTTTTCATTATCATTACAAAATAGATATCAATTGGTGATCAACTGTAGAAACAAAATTTAAATTAAGTAATTGGTAAATAAAATAAATTACACGCATTTAGAAAAGCTGAGTTATAGAGAGACAGAAACAGCACACGATGTATTGACGTCACAAGCAAATAGCGCCATACAAACTGCATAATAAAGAACGTTTTGCTAAAAAAAGTAGCATCATCCACTATTTGACTTAACTGCATAATATCTTCGATATTAATTGAGTAATCGAAAAATGGATTTCAGATTTCTCTTCAGCATGATTAGGTATTGATTAATGGGGAAAATTTTATTTTATTTTTTTATTTTTATTTTATTTTATTCTGGCCACAAACAGTCATTACAATAAAGTATTAACAATAAGCTAAAGTATACTTAAATAGACAAATAGGGCCGAAAAGGAAATTTTAGTCAAATACCCTATCGATTCATATTAATTTTCAGTAGGTATCAACATTAGAATGGGTAGATATGTCACTAGTCATTATTGTGGAAATAAAATCTTTAAAGCTGTTAGCCATATACCTAGTTTAATTTAAACTCACTTCCCTTAAACCGCGTTTTTGTCACTTTCACACTTCCTTGAAAACATTATTAACTCAGAAAGGGAACGAAAGCTTAGACTGTCGAATAACTTTATATCACGTTTATGGCTAACGGCTTTAATGTTAAACAATCAACATGTTTCTTTCTGTATAACAAATAAATCAAACTGTGTATTTGTATTAACTAAGTCAGCTAGTAAGTCAGCCGTGAATACACAGGGACACACTGCTTGATTTTTTGGTAATACAGATCATCATTGAATATAATATTATGTATAAATAGTTAAGTATATTTATTATCTACATCTTTATACCTCTGCAATTCTGAAAACACTTCATACTAAGATCTGTTCCTAATTATATCTAAACTCTACAAAATATATTACTCTATTAAATATTAAAGGCAATATCTATCGTTAGAAATGGACGGATTAAGTAAAGGCGCCCACAGGGGTTACCGATTAATAATTAATAGCTCTTTTTAACTGACGCTTACATCTATATTGCGGCGCAGCGGTAGGGAACAAAGTAATAAGCAAAAAGTCCAAAGTAAACCTAACCAACAATGAAACAGCACAAATATAAGAATCTCTATAAATAAATACAATGTTGCTAGTTTCAGGTAACTCACTAAGTCCGTAATGGACTAATTTACCTACCGCGTACGCCTGGTTTTACCTTAGTACCAATGTAATAATAACAAAACAAAATACATAACTTCGTTGGTAAACATAATTTCAGTTCCATCTAAGTCAATTTCGTAAACTTAACAGGCAAGACCACAACCGATATTAAGTACTTATTCGCTAAAGGAATGTAAATCTCAGGATTCTCATCTTTAAGTGTTTTAAAATGAATTGGAACACGGATTGTCTCAAAGTATCAGGAATGTAAAATAAATGATTAGTGACTAATAAATAATAATAAATTATGTATAAGTGTTAAAATTATAATAATAACTCTTGTTGAGTTCCATTGAAATGGAATATCATTATAAACCAACCATATATTCCTTAGGTTTAAAAAGGTTTTTTTTTGTATATATTTAAATATGTAATGCAAGTATCATTACACTATAATAATAGTTCATCGAAGATTGAGCACACTTGCTACTTTCTTTTTCATGGTATACATATTGGTTATGTATTAACAACACAATAAAATAACATTACCTAGAGTAATACGACACTAAATTTCCAAAACCGAAATAAATAACCTTTTACAAACAAAACAAAAAACAAAGAATAAAATACCACCACATTGCAAAATTATCTTAATAAAATATTATCTAGACACCAATTTAAGCACATGCATCTTTCTGTGATGAAACTGTGTAATATTAGAACAAATTGTCACTAGTCTGTTTATTTGCAACAACACCTAGCTGACATAATGAATTTTAAAATTTTGGTGGATCTGATTGAGCAAGCGGGCCTTTTATTGACTATATTTCAATTGTTTAAGATATCATATCACGTAAGTAATGAAAATGATAATATTTAAAGAATTCAAGAACAGAAACTGCTTCTATAATGATGTCTGTTTTAAGTACATACAATGACATAAATAATAAAATAATTGATCCAGAAAAAGAATAACAAAATAAATTCAAATGTACGTAAGTATTAGTCGTGGACTTGCATCACATGCATGGTTAAAATATAAATAGAAACGGAATGTAGAATTTATAATTCATGTCTATATACAATCACAATTATTAAATAATCACGGAAATATCAGGCTTTGCCTTTTAATAACATCTTTTCAACAGCGAAATGTAAAAATATATTAATTTGTACACTCTTTTTTTACCATAAGTTTCATAAACATTTGTAGATTTTACTATCGCACCAAAAATACTTTATAAATTTTGATTATTTGTAATCATCACGGTAATGTACGAAAATTAAGTACATTTAAGGTAAAATAAATAGAATATTATTAGAATATAAGACAATTTAAGTAGGTAGTCACTTCATTCCCCGCCAAAGATTTCAGTATTTTGTTTAGATACAATCTCAATTAATGGAATGCAAACGTCACAATTTGGAATGTAAAAATAATTTCTGCTGATCTACACCTTCAGCTTAGGTAATTTCAAAAGTTTTACCCGAGGGTTAAACTCGACATGAAATATTCTATAATTATCTCAGCATACTCATTTTCATTTAAGTACTAAAATATCCGTATAAATATCTTCACTCATTAACTATTAATAATCACTAATTATACCTTGACGTAATTTGCACTTTTAAACATAAAAACAGCTTCGGGGGGACGTTCAGCGTAAAGCATATTCGAAGCACTTCTACCTAATGTGCCATGATATTATTAATGAAAGTGTATTAAACACATAATAAGTTAAAACTCATCAAATGAAAAAATAACAGGGCATGACATGAAGGTAAAAGGCGAAGTATCTTCGAAGTGTTTACGCACTATGCACAAGTAATAAGAAAAGTGCATCATCAAACACAAAGTCAGTGATTGTCGAACGGCCCCCCGGCAAACAGTCATTGATGACTTTTGCTAAGTAGGTGGGAGTTGAATTCGTAGACATTGCAGCATTGTTCGCCACAGATGTTACACTTCCATGGATTGGAGTCACAATGGCAACCCTTGTGCAAGAAATACAAAGTCGAATCGGGGAATGTTATGGAGCAAAATGTACATACAAGTGATGAAGGCAGCATCGCGGCGTCACCATGTGTTGAAGTAATGATGCCACCCTCTGACGGAGAGGCTCTAGAGGCCTGTAATGTAATAATAAAAATCGATGTTAGTCTATCTCACTGACTTAGAATATAAAACACAAAGAAGATTATATGTTAATCACGTACATTAGACCCTCGAGCTCGACCGCGGGCCGATATGCGCCGGCGCAAATCTTCTCGAAGTAAACTTTTCAGCGGCGATACTTTAATGAGGGAAGATAGACTTGATGATACACCACGCTTGTCACCACCGTTCGCTTCACCTTCTTGTAGTTCGCCCGTACCTGATTCATCTTGAGCATTGGGTTCCTGCACAAATGTGAAAACCATGTTTTAAATTTTTCAACGTTGCCTAAACAATCATAGCTATTTATTTTTCCTCATACATACTCAACTCATAGTGATCACTCTCATAGAGTATCCATATACCCAATACGTTTATAGTACTTTTATTTAAATTACATAATATTGTATAGTTTTTAGTCATTTATTTACATTTTTACAAACCTGTTTTATAGGTATGAGAGTAATGGACGGAGTGATGTTGGTAGGGAGTCCAGCAGAAAGCGAGCTGCTAGCGATAGCGCTGTCACCGGACTGTGGAGAACTGGGGCCCTCCCCGTTCATGCGCGACTCTGCACCATCGGTTGGTAAAAAAAATTACATTTTAATAATGCACAAGAAACATTAAATGTATCCGGTTATTAACTAGATACTTCAAATACCTACCCGAATTACCAAGATGATTAGACTGACCTGGCGAGAATGTCTCGTTATTGTCAGCCATTGATATTTCTACATGTGGTGTCAGGTAGTGCATGGGTGGGGTGGCATTGTCCACAGATCTAGCGCCATTGCTTTCTCCGCTATCTGAATATGCTGCAGCCACCGACACTGATAATCCTGATCCAAGTGCTCCTAAAGCATTTATAGCACTAGCGTCCATGGTCCCATCAGCGTACGCGGCATTGGCGATGCCAGCAGCGAGAAGAGAAACAGAGTTATTGCCTGGACCTGGATTATCCAAATCAATACCGTGTCTGTTGACAAAAATAACACAATGTAAAAATTGTATTTGTTAGGTGTATTTATAATGTCGAGTTCATTAATGGGTGTTTTCGAATTACCTGTTAAAGAAATGAACTCTCAGGCTCTTCATGGTTGGAGCGCGATAGCTGCACAGGGGGCAAGTTTTGACGAGATCGTGTTGACCGACATGTTCGTTCTGGAAATGGGCACGCATGGCGATCTGACGTTGGAATCCTCGGTTGCAGATTGGACAATGGTATGGCAAGCTCTTGGTGTGTGTGGTGAAATGTTCAGCCAAATGATCCTTTCTGAAGAATCGTTTTTGACATACGCGACATTCGTAAGGTTTAACGCCAGTATGACGCATTTTGTGCCGGCGCATATTAGCGCCATTTGAAAATTTCATATTGCACACGTCACATTCGAATAGTTTTCTGTGCGGCCGCGTATCGGTGTTCTGTGCGGCTGCGACATTGTTGTTGTCTGGGGAACACTGGGCCATATGTGTAGTCAAAGCACGACTACTGAGGGTGCTAAAACTGTTACATGTCGTACATTTTAGCAATGTACCACTACCTCTTTTCGGAGTTTCTTTGCTGGCTGTTGCCACCTGAAACCATATTTTCCGGTGTAATGTAATCATTATAATATAGTATTAGATGCTCTCATTTCTTCTTTATGAGTTATTACTAGAGTGGTATAAATTGTGTTAAAAATGTCTAATTAATTTGTGTAGAGTCGTAAAGAAAACAAATAAGAAAAATAATATTTTTTACATAGATAGGTATATTAAACTTTACACCTACATCGAAGAAAACAATGAACAAAATTAATCATTTGTAGATGAGGTTTGAAGTACATTTTAATGACCCATTATCAAATGTATATAATTATTACAACATACATTCATTAATAATAAATAGACTTTTCCATCTTAGAATATGGTACACTGGCCTCTGTAATTTGGGAATTACTTAATTGGGTTAATATGTCTTAAATTAACTGGTACTTGTTTTCATCACTTCATATTAATATGCTAACATAAATATACACATTCATTGGAATTATGTGCAATCGACGATATAAACAGGATTAACAGGTACCTAATTTATAATTTTTTAAATAAGTTTTGTATATTAGGTACTTACTATAAACTTATATCACATTACTTGCTAATATAAACTTAAATTCATACATAATTGCACAGTACATAATAATATCATACATAAATGTACTGAATAATTTTGCAGTACTTATGAAAAGAAGAAGGGAAACAAAAATCATATCATGTTATTATTATGTTTGTTGCATTGTTATATTGTAGTATGATATGATCTAGGTTTGATTTAACATTTTTGTCTGTGGCTATGGTTAGTTGTTGTCGACTACGGAATTATGAATTAGGTTATAAAATATATAAATAACAAATGAAACTATATAATAATTATTTTGTTGATTTGTTTGAAAACTTGAGTTGTGGTTAGATAGTATGTAATAAATAATACTGACCGGTTCATTTTTAACTGTGGCTAAATTCGGTGAGACGGTGCCAGAATCGGCCTCAGTTTCCCCTTTTGATGACATCACATTACCAGATCGCGTCCTCTTTGCACATCACTAACCCGCCACACAAAACTACGGATAATAAATACACATTTGTATAAAAAAAAACTCGATCATGCTTTGAAACAACACGGTCAAATCTTTAACTATTGGTTGGCAACCAAATAATCACGAAATAAATTGAGTTCTCAAAAGAATGGCGAGATGACCCATTTACGAAAACATACGAATTATCGACTCGCGATATACTATTTATAAACGTTATCTATCCCACCGACTGCATATCCCACATCACACAAATGGTACACAAAGATAATTTGCGAGCGCCGTAATAAATGACAAACTCACGTTAGCTTGATACGTCGACAGCCAGAACAGCGGTATTTTAGGGAGAGATCGCTATGTGGCCTAATTCAATGCTCAGAGAACTTGATGCACAAAATACGTGTTACGCGTCTAACTGTAAATGCACAAATAAGTGGATCCCCACCAAGAGCTTTCGTTAAATGGACATTATATTACGGTTATCACTTTTTAATAACTAAAACAATATGTTTTGTAAATTATAAACTATTTAAGAAACCCATTTTGATACTGTACTTCGGCAAAACCTGCGCTGCGCACAGCACACCTGTGATTTTTTTCTTTATTTTAATTTTTACGCTGACAACATTTTAACGTGAAGACGTCATTTCGCAGAATTTTCTGGCTTTTCGCTCATTTTTAATTTTGTCTCTTTCTATTTTTGTATGCAGTTACATTGACGTACCAGATAAACAGCGTGTTTTAAGTTGAAAACCTAACTTAATTTTTGGTTCGCTGAATTCGCCGATGGATGGACTTCTTTTCTTTGGTTGGTGGCGCAGACCAACGCACGCGGTCTTTAGATTTCTTTGGGGCGCGGATATAAAAAACGTTCTACTCCAATTTTATTTATAATAATATTATTATTTGCTCCTATCAAGGTTTCCTCGCATAACTCATGTCAAGGGTGGTCGTTGGTTGACCCACAAATTACTGTATTGAACGTTGAGTTATTTCGTTTAGGGCTTAGAGCAAGGTTTAGGGTTATGGGATGAGAGGGGTGTGTTTATGTTATCTTGTATTTCTTTATTTTGTTATTATCAAACTCGGAGATTTCTCTGAGTTATCAAATGACGTTTTAGAACGAGCTGTATGCTATGGTTAGTATTAGCATTGCCTTTCCCTACAAAAAATAATTTATTTAAAAAAAATGACACTGAGTGGCAACAATAAATAATTTTCCGTCATGCAAATATCCTGAAATTTAAGGAAATTGCAAACGAAATATAAATCCGAAGACATTTCGACGCGTAGTGGGATTAGTAGTGATCTACTTAGCGTATCTCTACCCCATCAATCAAACTTGGAGAAAGGTTATGGGAGTATTATCTAATGAAAACATCAGTAGAAAGTGTTGTTATTATCAAAAACTATGTGTTCGTCCGCAGTCCTAACGTTTTTTAGCAAGTGGAGGCTATGGATCAGGCCTTTTTTGATTGCACTATACGTTATTCTGATCGTAGTTTTGGTGCCGCTTCTTATAGCTCATTCGATAAACAATGGGTTCAAAAAATCGGATCAGGGCGCCTTAGTCGGCGGCGGCTTCGTGCTGTTGGCGTTACCTATCTCCATATGGCAGATAACTCAGCACATAGTGCACTACACGAAGCCGTCATTGCAGAAACACATTATCAGGTAAAAGCGATATTGTGAATTTCCTATGAATTTGCTAAAAAAAAGACACTGAGTCACCCTTGCTACAAATAGCTATTGATAGAGTTAATACAGTTGAGAAATATAGTTTAGGTATAAGATAAACCTCCATATTAGTTGTAATTGTGGACCTTATTGATAAGACTAACCTTTACAGTCTTGTCTTCTAAAAGGCATGAATTTCTTAACATGTTACCTAAATACAGGCTACAAATTCTAATTCATGCATCACACGACCTACATCAATTGTTTCTTGTCTGGCTAATCTAAATTTTTACTTTTTATTTTATTTTGATATAATTTATATTCTATTAGACATCATGTACCTATCTATGTATAAATAGATTACTAAAGTTTTGTAATTGAAAATTTAATTATTTTTTAAACTTCCAGAATATTATGGATGGTGCCAATTTACGCTTTAAATGCATGGATAGGCCTAGTGTTCCCTGAGCAGTCCATTTACGTCGATTCCCTAAGGGAATGCTATGAGGCTTATGTCATCTACAACTTTATGAAGTACTTACTGAACTACCTCAATGAGGACCAGGACTTGGAAGCCGTGCTGGAGACCAAGCCACAAGTGTACCACATATTCCCTTTGTGCTGTTTGACACCCTGGGAAATGGGAAGGTAATTTATATGCAATTTTTGAATCAATAAATCTACAAAAAAATTGTTTAGAAAAAGTCTTTAAATAGTAAAAGTTCTCAAAAGAACTAATTCTCTGAAAACCAAATTTTTAAAATGAAAACTTTTCTACACCTACACACTATAATTTATAAATATGTTTGAATGTTTAGCGACTTATTTTACAAACAGGAACTGAAAGAACTTGGTAGTCTCAATAGTTACTTTGAAGAACCTGCATTGGCATAAAGGCTCAAAAATGTCCAATATTAGGATTTGAAAGATGACTATTTATGAAAAGGACGTTATAGGAGTGGACGAAATAGGAAGTGGTCAACTTTGGAAATAGACCAGTCAGGAACTGGACCAAACCAGGAAAATGAAGGAACATTCCTACCTGTCATTTCTTTATCCACCAAATTTAATGAATATAAAATAGATCTAATTTTGATTATTCTTAATGCATTATTTTATGCAATAATCAAAATTATATTGATTGGGAGAAAACAATAGTAATGCTTTCTATCTACTTTTAAAATAGTTGTACACCAACTGCAGTTATGTATAGTTATACACTCGACAGACTAACAACAGTATTTCAAATCTTATCGAGCACACAATAGGAATACTGCAAAATCCTCAGTGTTACACAGTTACCATTCGTTCTCAAAATGATGAAATCATACCATGAGATGGCGCACCGAACAGAGAAGCTGCTATACCAACAATAGCACTGTCCCATGTCACACATGTGTATGATTGACATGTACATGGTATGATTAGATAATTTTGAGAACTGCAATACTTAGCCTAATTCAATTTGTTTCAGAGAATTCGTCCACAACTGTAAACATGGAATTCTGCAGTATACTCTAGTCAGGCCGATCACAACAGTGATATCAATGATTTGTGAGCTAAGCGGCGTTTATGGGGAGAGTGACTTTAGCCCCAACGTAGCATTTCCATACATGATAGCTATCAACAATCTGTCTCAATTCGTAGCCATGTACTGTTTGGTGCTCTTCTACCGGGCAAATAGAACGGAATTGAAACCTATGAAGCCGATTGGAAAGTTCCTGTGTATAAAAGCCGTTGTATTCTTTTCTTTTTTGTAAGTGTCTATGATCAACTATCATTAATAGCCTATTGATTTCACACTGTACGGGTGAACTTAAAAGAACTGTAGTGATCTCTTCTCGTGTGGTTTAGTAACCAAACTTATTGTCAGTTATTTAGACCTCTGACATGGCCTACCAACTGCTGCCGAGTGACAGCAACTGGTACCAACTGCTGCCCCTCCTCAGCAAGCACGTTATTGCTGAGGAGGGGCTCAGATGAAACTGTAGTGATGAAATGCCATTTTCTTATTTACATGTAACACTTGATAGAAAACATTGTGATACCAAAACTCTCTTTCTGATTTGTAATATTTTCGATTTGTTTTTCATCGTACATACCTGTGAATTAAATTCTTTGCTATTATAATTAAATTAGCATATTAGAAGGAAATATATTTTCATGATTTCATTGTTTGTTTTGCAGCCAAGGTGTGATCATCAATATTCTAGTTTACTGTGGAGTCATATCGTCAATATTTGATATCAATGATTCTGACAAGATAAAAATCATATCTTCTAAGCTGCAGGTAAGCTAAAACAATAATGCCCAAAGCCAAAGAATGGGTACCTAATTACCAAATAATATTGTTCTTTGCCTAAAAATGCCTATACAAAACCAGATTACGATTATGACGATTGACCTGGTCGGAGATTGAACCAGGGACCTCCGTATCGCAAGTTTAGTAACCCAACCACAGCACCACCGAGCTGGTGGCGCTTTTAGGTCAAATTTAGCTTAAAATTAGAGAACGCACAACAGAATCGCTAGCCATCACAATTAAATGTTTTTTTTGCAGGACTTCCTGATCTGCATCGAGATGTTTGCTGCTGCGATCGCGCACCACTACAGCTTCTCGTACCGGCCGTTCGTATCGCCGCTGGACCCGTCGCCCTCGTGCCTCGGCTCGTTCCTTGCCATGTGGGACGTGTCGGACGTCAAGCGGGACATCTCAGAGCATCTAGGCGTTGTTGGTCAGTATAGTATACTTACAGGGTATAACACCGTTGACCATGATACTGGATGGACAATCGGAATCTAAAACAGCATAAATGTTCCCAATGGGTCGAATTGCCGCCATATTGACACTCTATTAGGATAAAACCGATATAAAAATGTCATCAAAAAGAAAAAGAAATTAACGTCTCATAAGAAACGGCAAAAAATATATGAAATTGAAAAGTTAATTTCTTTTTATTTTATAATACATATTCTAGGTTAACGGTGGTCACCCTGTAGAGATTACGGTTATATTACCATGAGTTGCTAACGTAAGTTCGCTCACTAGCTACTACACATCAAAGCAGATCAAGTGTAACACTTTGGACCATTCTTATTTTCTGCGTCGTAAGGGTTGAAATCGTACTGTAAGTGTTACCATTGATCTGCTGTTGTCCGTACGTAAAAAGCGTGCAAAGTTACGATAGCAACTCATAGTAGAGGTGGCACCACCAATCTTGAAGGAATCGTAAATATCGTCGTCGATCGATAGTGAAAAAGTATAGTAGTAAATTAACAAAACATTAATTAAGGAGTTGGGGAGCTTATACCGCAGCCCAAATCGAGTGTCTTATTTTGTAAACCAATATGATCGTCTAATTACCTGTTTTGATGTAACACTGAAGAAACTGATCATTGTGAAAATCATTCATCATCATTGTAATCCGATCTAATAATGTGAAAATAACTATGCAATAATCACAGAACAGCTTAAAATGTTTTTTTGTTGCAAGTTGCAATTGCGAGTGCTGTATTCTTATTAACTATACAGTAATTTTATTGTATTTTTGGTTTCAACATGCGTCACACACTCGTATTGAGTGACAGCTCTCGGTCTTTAAATAACTGATACTGAATTAATCGCTACTTCTGACACCCGTCTGACACTCGTATAAATAAACATTTTATTTATGTACATTACAGGAAGTTCGTTTAGTAGAAGACTGCGAGGCAAGTCCATGTATCACATGACCCGTGGCTACGACGAGAGTTCTAGGCTCGTCGGGGACCCGTCTACCTCCACCTCTGCCCCGAACTTAACTGCGGACGCGGAACCCCCTGCCGTGGAGGTGAGACCCACCACTTACGGATCCCTAAACACGACTATAGCAGCGGATTCGATGAACTCCGATACAGAACCTTTGATAAGCCGTACTACAGATGACCCAAGTGTTTAACCCTTATCCAAATTGATTGACTGCTTGTCTGCTTATAAGGAAATATATGATTTAGAGGAAGTTTTCTTCTTCTTTATTGTTTTATGGCGCCTCTCTGAACTCTGCCAATGTCCAGTCGGTCATGGGAGCAACACAGAGAGCTGTTGTACAGTCCAAGAAATAATTTAGGCTTCTTTGAATTTAAACTACTGGAAATTATTGAGCCAAAAGAATTCCAAAGAACAGAAATGTTGCAAATTAATTCTAATTATTAAACTACAGCCCAAAGGCGCGTATTCATAAACGTGATTTAAAGTTACGCCACCGTTTAGGTCCCCTGTCCTGTCCCTGGGATAGAAAGCTATCTTAACGTTGTTTAACGCAGTGTGCAAGGGAAAGCAACCCGATTAAAGGAAAGTGAGGCTTAACTAGGTTTATGAATAACAGCAATAATGTTTAAAGTATTGGTTAGTTAATAAGGCTTATATAAATAATCGCGCATTACAAGTTATGGGGTGTTTCGCATAATAAATGCGATTTAGCTGGAATTCGCTATACAAATATGCTTTAAATCGGTGGTTTTGCAACTGAAATGCAAACCATCGTTTAGAAACTTTTTTATTATTATTACGGCTGTTAAATTACAGATTTTCGTATTTGGACAAGGGTTAAACTGCTAAAAGCGTGTGATATTATGAAATGAACAGTTATTTTGACACTCTAGGCATAATATTACGGAATAATAACGATATGTTAATGTATATTTATACTGAAGTGATAATATTGATCACAATTCTATGATGAAGATTATAGAGATAAGTTTATATCTTTGCTGATAAAGTACATTCCCCGCGGTGGTCTTATTTGTAGGATAGAATATATTGCGAAATATCTGTATTCAAGTACTTAAAAAACGTGCACTTGCCATCAAAACACCGGTCTACCCTTTGCAATTACGAGTGATGATTTAAAAATGCTAGATGCTACTTGTATTATTTTTTCAAATATAGAAATAAGACGTCATACTCGAGGCCCAAACTAGGATTTCCGGTGCTATGGGTCACAGTAGACCTTAAAAGTCGCAGTGACCCTTGAGTAAGAACCAACACTATCAAATAAAATAGGTCCAGAGACAATACAAATAGGATCAAACGAGTACATACCTATGAAATTGATACTGCAAGGATGGCTAAGTTTTTTGATGACAAATGTAGAAGTTAAATTACAGAACATTTAATTTTGTAACCAAAATATTTATGTGTGTAGCAGTGAGCTATTTAATAATTTGTATAATCTACTTAATCTTGTCAGAAAATATTTTACTTTATATCGATCTGTGTTTATTGTAAATTGTGATATTAATTAATTTACACTAGCCTAATTGTAATGAACTCTTGTTAAGTTTTAGAAATAAAAATAATATAATATATTCTTTAATAAAATGTATTTATTTTTTATGCAATTACAGCAATAATATACTTAAGTGTAGGATATTATAATTTCATTATATTAAAATACATCACAATCGGTTTCATAGAGCATCCTTATAATTATAATACAACTTTTATAAAGAAGAAAACTGTAGTACACTCGTCAGCATATCAATAGTAACACTTGCAGTAGGTACATTTTTAGTCTGCGGTAGTGCGGCGTCAGTAAGGTCATGCTCTTTGCTGTCTCTTTATAACTACTGATTTCTAAATGCCTGTAATCTATTTTATTATTCAACTAATAATGTTGTTTAGAAGCTATTACATTTATTTACTTGTATAATACTCAATCTAACATAAAACCATTGCAACTTAAGCCATATTACCGTCGCGTAATGTGCTGTGTTGTTATCGAGGTGCTGTCGATTGTACTAAGTAAGGTATATAGAAATAGGCATACAAATCGTATTTTCGGTGAGTACAAAGTGTAACGATAATATAATAATGTGCAAGATATGTCAATCAAAGGCTGCCAATAATATACTTACTGGATAAAAACTTAGATTTCATTTTACTTACTTTAATGAATTTGCATTTACGTATCTTACGTATCTACTTAAGTACGTATGTAAAAATACTAGATTTTTTACAGTCGATAGTAGGTTTTGTGTAAATTGATATACTGTCTCGCGTAGAGTATGCACGTATTACACTACACTTGATATGCTATCGACTGTTTTCATTTGATTATTTTTCAACGCTCCTTAGAGGGTTCTAATGTGAGTAATGTAATTTTTTCAAAAAAACACTGTGTGCTAAGTGTGTATTTCACTCGATAACGAAAACGTTAACTGGGATTACTATGGAATGTTGAACAGCGCCACTGACGAACAACTTTCCATTGATCAAGTATCTATTACAGTGCGCGAGGCGTAAGCTCAGGTTTGCATTTGTGTGAGTGCACACAGATAGTGTAGAGTGATATTCGGCCTGAGGCGCGACGCGTTCTACGCATACAAATACAAACGCAACAAAATACACCCTGCCGCGCACGCACCGCACTTCACCTCTTGTACCGCTATCACTCACACAAATGTAAACCTGAGCTTACGCCTCGCGCACTGTACCACTCGCAGAGATTTTTTTTTTTAACTTATACTATCACGTTAACTGCGATTTGCAGGGAACTTGAAGCTTCTCCTATCGCCCGCCAGGGGCGCCCTTTAACTTTCCACTGAGGAATATAAGAGAATAGGTTGCTCGAACAGAACTTATCTACACAGCTATGGGCCATGGCTTTCACTCTGACTTCTACTACAATTTTCTAGAGCACTCAGTCCAGCCTTCAAGCTATTCATTTCAATTTTGTTCCACAAAGTTCCCATTATGATATAATAGAAACACACTGCGGTCATAAGTAGTTTTAGTATGTCATACAGTATATTATTTGGCCAAAAACCTACAGTACCTAATAGGAACATGAATATTAGGCCACCCACAGTAAGATACAGGGTTTTTGCCTTTGATATGATTACGGTAGCTTCTTTGCAGACTTTGATTGCATCCGTCACGGTTTCTTTAAAACATTCTTTCTGGGGAGAGTCGGTTTTTACCTCGACGAGTCTTAGCCGTAGTTCAAGAGACACAGCGTTATGGTCGGAGTAGGAAAATTTGTGGCCGGGCACTCTATCTTCTAAAGGATTACCGAAGTTAGTCACATCCACCTGTAAAAGAACACATACATAGTTTAGTGCTATTTTATGTTGGCAGGTTTGTGTGGTTATCTTGACGTGATAATTTCGCATGCATTAACATCTGATAGTCATGGTTAGGTATTTCAACAATATGTGTACCTACATACCCATAATACACACATATGCATTTTAGTTTTCATAGAATAAACATATTTTTCGAAAATTGTGAAAACTACGTACATAATTTTTTGTTTTTTTACCCGACTGCCCCAGAAGGAGGGTAATGTTTTTTGGGTGTATGTATACGGCTTGATGGATATTGATATATGAGGTATCGTTAGATTCGTCTTGATTACGGGAGTGTCATAGGGTATAAAAAGTTAATCAAAAGAAAAAACTATCCCATTTTTTTTGGCGGGTTTTTTGTTTTTTGAAATATTTTTTTATTGGCATAACTTTAAATTAGCAGACAGATCCGTCCTCCGATTATGTATGAAATTTGTAGCTAAAGAGAAGATTATTTTGATTGCCACTTTAAAAACTTGATAAAATAATATAATAATAATAAGTGATGGCAAACATACAGATGCACTTTATAAGTGGCGGCGTCGCCTGTAGGCCTCTACAACTCCAGAAAAAGTAAATAGTTAATTTCAATAGGATTTATTAAGAAATATACGCTATTGTATATGTACGTTAGGTGTATCTTACCTCACAGGCATTACGCACTTGGAACAGAATATGATCTATCCTCTTCCCTTCAGGCGAATTCTTCACTTGCTTAGGGTCGGAATAGCTATTGTTGGCAGCGTCGGACGTT
This sequence comes from Tachystola acroxantha, assembly GCA_963506565.1. Classification (NCBI taxonomy): domain Eukaryota; kingdom Metazoa; phylum Arthropoda; class Insecta; order Lepidoptera; family Oecophoridae; genus Tachystola; species Tachystola acroxantha. The sequence goes on from OY735874.1 coordinate 5,699,832, forward strand.
CCCAAGGTCTTGGCTGACTGCTCCGTACCTTCACTAGTCATCAAGTTATATGGATCCAGCAGCGACGGTACCTGCGTTATTAGCCTGCAATGTTTGTAAAATCATCATTAGAATTTGTCATATGACAATCGAGATTATTGAACTCGTGATCAAACATACGAATCTTTGTTACTAAACAAGTTACCATTTGTTATTCGTCCTATATTTACGATAACTTGTTCGTCCACTGTGTTCGTGTAATCGCATGATATTTATGACGACGCCATATGTTTTTATTTTTACCCGACTCCCGCAATTTTATTCAGGTGTAACGAACACTTGGCCGGCGAATTTTTGCGATGGGTGTTCATATGTATGTATATCGGTTCCTTTGCGCCTCCTACTTATATCCTTAATGGATTTTTATGTACCGTACGAGAGATATCCATTATTCGTAAGATTAGGGAGTTGTATCACTAATCCTGCTATTATAAAAGCAACAACACTCAAACAACTATAGTATGCTTCATAAATATTGCAAACAGATAAATAGTGGTAAGTTCTATTACAATAAAAACATTCCACGGAATGGCGAGGTCCTGGATTAAAGTCCTGGTCATTAGGAAAACTTTCTCATATTTTTTTTGTTTATTCAATATTGTAGAGGCAGTAATGTCTACTTACCTGTACGACAAGTCACCAGGCGCTGTGTTCAAATCTCCAGCAAGGATCGACACATCTGCACTTGATGACGTCAGTTTGACAAACTCCGCCGTGGAATAAGCCTGAAGTACTCTGTGAGCTAAGTATATGTCGTCTTCATGATATTCTGCATGTAACTGTAATAAATATAATCGATTATCTGTGCTTTTTCTTACTAAAGTCGAGAAAAATAACACCAAAATGTTTTTTGGTCACCAAAAAACAGCAAAGGGTCAACCAACCGCGAATTTGTTATTGTTTTTAGAGTTCTGTGTTTTAATATATGGATGATATAGGTACTTATACATTACTATGGATCAACCCTCGATAAGATTTCAGATACATAATGTTTACTGCAATGAAAGTTGGTAAACATAGTGTATATTTTTTCATGTCAACATTTTTAAATATACAGTTAGGATGGTATAGTTAATTCAACTTACATGTGTACAGTAGATATTAACCAATCGGCCATGGCGCTTGATTCTGCACAGACCGACTCCTTTACCCCCAAACCAGTCTCCATGGTGTATCTTGTGAATATACCCGTTTAGAGGCCATTGGTGAAAGAACACGTCTTGTATCAACCATTTGGAGAACACACATAGGCCTGAACCAAGGACACCACTAGAATTTAAAAACAAACAAATTCTATAGTATGACCGTCTAAATCAGTCTTCGCCTGCGCGGTACAGGGATGCGGGGGAAGGCGACAACGGGGACCGAGAGAGGTGCGGGGGGGGGGGGGGGGGGGGGTAACAGCACGTAAGAAATGCGCCAGGCGAAGACTGATTTAGACGGTCATACTATAACTGCCACTTCAGGACAACCCCAGACTAAGGCTCTAAACTGCATTTTTGTAATTTAACTCAGGTTAACTTTGCCTGCCTGCCTGTGGTTGATGTAATTGGTGCTTAATTTATGCTAAGTATGTTTTATGTCTGAAAACTTTGTGCAGAAAGTTAGTAGGTACTGATATAGCACTTTGTTAAGAACTGTAAATTCAATTAGAACCAGCAAACAAAAACATGATTAGAACATTAATTAAAAGCTGATACAATATTAATTCAACAAGTTAGAAAACTAGCTAATAACAACAAGTTAGAAAACTAACATACAAAAAAAGGCTGTATTGTCATAAAGTGTATCCTATAATCCTATATCAATCTTGTAATCAAGACAAACTATACCTCATACTGGAAGTCATAAAGTAACAGACATACCTACACTCAAAAAACTACCTCGCTTCAGCTGTAAAAAAAATATGTAGTAGCTAAATTATGATAAATGTCTGTCTGTCACAGGCAAGCATGACAAAGACGAGTACACGATTCAATTTCGTCCGATCTAAATATCTTAGCGAAATTGGGGAATTTAGTTTATGATGGTCCGATGCAACATTTATGAAAACTGGGCAAACTCACGAGTCAACATGAAGTTAAAACAGGATAAACATTTACCATAACAGATATGACACACCAATAATACCTACTTACCTATAGAAATAATGAGCATAAGGAAAGACAGCCTTCAAAGTGTCCTTCAAATAAAGGTAATCCTTTTCACTCCAAATCTCCTGTAGGCAGGCCACATCGTGGGAACTGCTTTGCAGGTACGTCGCTATGCCTTGGATTCTTTCTTTACGGTCTTTTGATACTACAGGGATGCCCCTGTAACATATTGAAGCACAAAGACACAATCAGCTTACTCTTGTTATCTTTTACGTAGAAGTTAACAAAACTTGAACTTACCAGCAATTTAATGTGAATATATTCAAAGTTAATTCCATATTAAATACCTAGAATTAAATACATACGGTATATTACAATAAACAATTGTAGGTTTTCTATCTATTCTTTTAGATTTGTTAAAAGATTTCTGCTAATTATCTTCCGCAAAATCAACAAAACAGCTGCACAGCACAATCAACCACAAATTACTAAGAGGATATTCTACGAACAATCAACAAACCAACATTCTCTCATGATTATCTCTCTCTCCCTCCTGCGGTATAATTGCGGAACTGATAGTGACAGCATATCCATTGCTGGCTTTCATTAGTACTAGAATAATACTTGTCACAGCAACCGGGCAATGGATAATTTATGAGATACCCTGTCAGTTGTACTGGGTGGGTTCCGAAAAACTCACATCGGGTGGCTCATGATGACGCCATTTCTCGTCTACTCATCAATATTTATCCCGATTTGCCAGCACGCGCCGGATCACGGATCTTGAGTTAGATCAAAGGCAATATTTACACATCACAATATTTATCGCGATCCGCAGGGTGCATTCAAAATAATCAACAAACTCAATAGATTTCACGCTAATATTGTGGCAATTTCAGCGTTTTTAGAGATTCTGAATACACCATTTATTATAAATAACTTCACCTAATCTTGGATTCTTTCTGTATCTCAAAAAATTCAGATTTTGACATAAAATTGGGCTGACTGACTGTTAATTCTGAATGCATTACTAACATTCAGCATTAATAAAAAGCGCTCTCAATGTCAGATTTTTGGTGAAAATTAGTAGTTACAAAACTAGACTGCTAGCGCGTGCTAACCCCGCTGGGGCTCTACCATCAGGATTTTTAAATCCACGCCAATTCCGGGCAGCTCGGATGCCGGCCTGCAACCGAACGGCTAATATCCCGTACTACAACCTCCTAAAAGGTGAATGGCTTTCGCACGGATACTCCAATCGGTGCACGGTTATGCTTATCTGTAGCCGGCCTAGGGCGGCCAAAGAAAGCCGTTCGAAAACCTACAAATAAAAATAATTCTGGTTACCGGTTTTTCAAAACATGTTTTATTAATTAAAGTTTTGGGATAGCAGTGTTCTAAAAAGTTAAATTAATTTTCTTTCAGTAAGTGGTCCGTGTTTTTAGTATTTCCGTTTATCGCAAGAGTACAATTTAGCTGAAAATCTGAACTTTTGTTCAAAGAAATAAATGTTGATTTATGGTTTTTGACCGCATTGCGTTCATCTAAACATCATCATCATGTTTATGTTTGTTTTGGGTTCTTGAAAATTCGGCGAAAAGTTATGTAGTGAAAAGTTTATACTATAAAAATCTCCGGCACGAGAGGCTAGTCCGACCGGGCCAGCCCAGTCGAGGAGGCGCCTATGGCCTATGGCAGCTGCGGATTAGATGCGAGGGAACGGCTAGTCGCAACTGCTCAAGCACGAGCTGAAGCCGAGTTGTCCAACAGCCGCTCGATAAGTAGAGGCGTAGATATTCTTGGCCAAATACTTTCTTCGGTGCTAAGAAGAATGGAAGGAAGGCAAGGCACAATTTAGCCCTTACACCACGACGAGACGCGACATAAAGCCAGCAGCCGGGAAGCCAGTTTTGATAGACGCGACAGTTATTTATTTATTTATTAAGTAAGCAATATATGTATGTTACACACCATTTATATAGACTCGAATACACGACTAAGTATGCGCTGGCGTGGACAGTATAGCGGCCCAAATAGACCGTAGCCTGTTCTAGGGCCAACTAATTTGTTGGAGCGAACTTATTCAATAGTCTGGCAGTCATAGATGACGTCCGAGTGCGATGTATAGGTATTTTCCTTTACAATAGTGTACTAATTTGGATAAACATGTAGTGTACTAAATTATATAAACAATTTGTCAAAAATATATTACGATATATAAAACACAACAATACATAGATATATATACATACACACATACATATACACCGTGAATTTTTAGTGGCTTCGGAGCCGAAGGGTACCTATTCTACCCGATGTATACTATCGATAAATACTATTAATTTAAAAAAACGAGTTAAAAAAAACTAAAATGAAGACAAAATATTATGTTGGAGAAATGTCCAAATTACTAGTACTCGCTGCAACATTTGAATTGTGTACTACTTACGAGCCGCGTGACCTTGACATTGCAACACCGCACCCCTCCACTCCGACGCACGCACGCAACACAGCCCGCACACACACTAGTATCTAATTTCTTCATTGATAAAATACGATCTTCGAGCGCAGCTGATAAATCTGGATGACCCCGTCCTTGAGCGTGTGTAGGTATTCTAAATTGGCCATGATCGAGAAGACGCTGTGTTGCTGATAGTATCGTCGCTGTAGCAGGTATTTGGGGTTCCAAAATGCCATTTTGGCGCAACAACTGCAGGTGCTCTGGCTGGGCGTACAAGCGCCTTGCTTCTTCCAAGTTATTGTTGGCAATGGCATAAAAACGTACCATACCTAACCACTCCACATTTGAGTACTGATAATGAGGGTTACTCATTGCACCGATAACGAAAGGCTTCCGGGACCCGTTCCGTAATTAATTATGCGACGCGGACGCTCGCTCGCTTGCTTCCGGTCGACTGATTGCGGAGCGGCAAAAAATAGTAAAGAATGGGGTGCGATGTGGGCGGGATTTCGGACGGCGCGGGCGCATGTCATTGGATTATTGTATCCTTTACTAATGCCGACAGGACATTGAAGCCGCCGCCGCTCACTTGAATGAAGTGAGAGTATACACTACAAAATCGGACTATTTAATAATGCCTAATTATTTTAATTTACGTATTTTTAATATTTTTTTTATTTATTTTTAATAGTATGTATCGATAGTACACATCGGGTAGAGTAGGTACGCTTCGGCTCCGAAGCCACTAAAAAGTCGCGGTGTATACATACATACACTCTAAATAACAACATAATGACGTCAATATGCGTATACTATTTCGTGCTTGGCTATTTATGTATTTTATATTGTTAGTAATGGCTACAGAGCATCCCATAATTTTTGAAATTCATCATCGGTACAATCCAAAAGAAATGTTTTTAATTTTGATTTTAGTTCTGAACAATTCCTACGGTTTAAGTCAACAAGTTGAGCAACATCCTCCGGCAACAGATGGTACAGCCGTGGCGCTATCGCGGAGAAATGTTTTCGTCCGAATAAGCTCGTTCTTTTAGGTGTCTCATACTTGCGTGTAGTCAGGGGTCGAGTGGCTCGACTAGTAGATGTTAAAGGGAAGGTGTCCAAATGTTTAGCCATATATATCATTACTTGCCATAAATAAAGCTTCCGGGGTGTGAGAACTTTGCATATTTTATATAGTTCTGTAGTAGGAAATCTGATCGGTTTACGTTTCATCACTTTTAGATTCAGTTTTTGTGCTTTGTTAAGTTTGTCCAATACAGTTGCGCCACATGCTCCCCATCCTACCACGCCATAAATAAGTAATGACTGGGTCAATGCATAATATACCCGAGTTAGTAATTTGTCAGTCAAAATGTTTCTTAAGTCGCCATAAACGTAGCCTAGCATCCTCACCCTATTCGCTAGCTTGGAGATGTGCTCTTCCCACCTGAGGTGTTGGTCGATGACAACGCCTAGATATGTAGTGCTAGACACGGATTTTAGTGTAGTGCAGCTGCAGTTACTATCATCGTTACAAGAATGGATTTTTAACGTATTGTCATATTGTGGAAGACCTGTTTTCGTGGGAGCGAAACAAATGTACATAGTTTTGTCATCATTCATAGTCAATAGATTTTTGCTATACCATTCTTTTGCTTTTCTTAGTTCACCTTCCGCCTTCCGTATGGTGTATTCCCATGAGGTACCAGAAACAACAAGTACAGTGTCATCGGCAAAACAGATGGTTTTGCTGTCAGTCAATGTTGCACAAAAGTCATTTAAATAGATATTAAATAGAATGGGCCCAAGTACACTGCCCTGAGGCACACCAAATTCTATATTCTGTTCTTCGCTCCTGTCATTGTTAATCCGCACCAATTGTTTCCGCCCAAGTAGGTAGCTTTGAAACCACCCAAGCGCAGCACCAGTGACTCCCAATAGCTTAATCTTTTGTAGTAAAATTTTGTGCGAGACTGTATCGAACGCTTTTGCTAAGTCGACAAATATAGCTATAGATTTTCTCTTATTTTCCGTATTTTCTACAACGTGTTTAGTTAATTCCGCTATGGCGTCAATAGTGCTAGCGCCGTGCCTGAAACCGTATTGGTTCTGCATTAGGAAATTATCAGCGAATGCACTTAAGCGATGCTTCACAACTTTCTCGATTATCTTGGATATGGTTGGTAACAATGAGATAGGTCTATAATTAGACATGATTTGTTTAGATCCTTTTTTATGAAGCGGAATAATTACAGCAGTCTTCAAACTACTCGGGAATATGCCAGTTCTGAAACTCAAGTTGACAATAAACGTAAGCGGAAGAATTATGTACGATTTGATGGATTTGATGACTTTAGACGTAATTCCGTCAGCACCGCATGATTCAGACATCTTGAGTGAGTTTATGATCCTGTTTATTTCCATATCATTCGTAGGTCTTAGATAGAAACATCTATTAGCTTGTTCTAGACCCACTATCCCGCTAAGTGCCTCCTCGCTGGTATTATTATGAGCGAGATGACAGCTCGCTAGACTGGAACCCACCTTACAGAAATAATCATTCAGGTAATTAGCAACTAATTTAGGATTATCAATTGTTTTAATGATACTATTATTCACTAAAAGTTCACTAATTTGTCGTCTATCTTTCTTTCCTCGATTCGATACTTCATTTATGACATTCCAGACCTTTTTTGGATCCCCCGAGCATTTATCCAATTTCTTTTTAAAATATCTTTCTTTAGCTTTTTTCAGTGCTAGATTGCATGTTTTTCTATAATTTATATAAGTTTCTTTCAACATTATGTTATCTGGATATTTTTTATAAGTTTTATGTAATTTGTTACGTTTCCTAATGCAAAATAATAGTCCATTTGTTATCCAAGGCTTTAGTTTGATTTTATTATGTGGTATTTTTGGGCGAACAGTAGTGTTATTTGTAATGTGTTTTATAATTATGTTTTGTAATATATCTAGGGCTTTGTTTACGTCTGTCTGTTTGTAAATGTCGTCCCAGTTTTCTTTTTCTATGTGTTTGCATAGGTTGGCATAATCTATATGTCTTACTTGTTCAACTGGTTTTACGTCTAGGGGTTTTTCAGTACGTTTATATTCTATTGCACATAGTGTCATGAAGTGATCTGTTACGTCTGTTTGTAGAACAACACAAGTATATGATTTTCCATTAGATATTCTTATCATAAAATGATCTAGACAACTTTTGTCTCGTGTTGGCATGTTTATGCCTACTTCTAATTTCCTTAATGTAAGCATAGATGGATAGGATAGGCCGTGCTGCGATAAACGCATTATGTTTAGTGGCTCTAAGCAAATGAAATGTAAATTATATATTAATACTGAAATAAATTAAAAAAAAAAAAAAAAGATAGTCGTCTGCCTGTGGGTGGCCATTTTCCAGGATGTCTATGTTCATGTCCCCAGTTAAGATAAGATTTTGTACCCAATTTAATTGGTTCAGAGTATCATCAAGTGAAGTTAAAAATAAGTCTAGATTGTTACATGACGGAGATCTGTACAAGGCTATAAGTGTTGTATCGTTAGATAATGATATTTGTAAACAATTAGCACCCAAAATTTCTCTCTCCGTAAAGTTATATGGAATACATTCTTTAGGTAGTTAGGGCCGACGTGCAACGCCACGGCGCGGTGTCCGCCAGCGCACGTCAGCGCCGTGTACCGCGCCGTCCGCCGGCACGACACAGGACACTGTCCCCCAGTGACCGGCGCCGTCCGACATCATGCACCGGTAGACTAGACGCCGTGACACGCCGCCGCCCGCCGTGCCATGCGATGGCACGGCGCCGCACCGCGCCGTGGCGTTGTACGTCGACCCTTAGCCTACTAAGGGCGGAACCTGTGGCCTCATGTCAGTCCAAGAATGAAATAAATTAAATACAAGTGCATACTTTAATGAAGTTAAATACTATTTATTAAAGAATATTGTGAAGGTCAATTATAAAATATGAAATTAACAAAAAATAATTCTACAGTTAAACACTCTTTCAGGACCTCTGCTGTAGCTGTGGCCATGCTTCTCAGTGTGATAAGCTTCTGGAGAATCCGGTTCCGCATTCAAAATGGGTGTATCATCGTTTTTCAGAGAGAATATCCAGAATCACCTTAAAAAAACAAGTTTACGGTCATAATACCTACTAGGTACCCAAGTTGGTATAAAACAAAATACCGTACATATGGTATTAATAATTGCAATCAATAAAATGATATGACTCTAAAATGCATTTTGATTTTCTGAAAATAAATAGTATTGTCACTTTGAAAGATAGTTACGGTCATATTACAACCACAGATAACATCTTTTTCCTAGTTTTACCTTTTTAATAAAGCTTACTATGGACAGTACACAAATTATAAAGCTACCCATACACATCACAATCAACATGAAGACAAATATTGTTATTGTCTCTCAATAATCACACACATCTAAGGAACAGTAACAACAAGAATTTTAGCATGTTATCAACTAGTAAGTACTTCAAAAATAATCCACTTAGAGTTCTCAACGAATTCAAGTAAGTAAGTAACTTATTCGTATGAACAAGACATAAGTTATTGCTGCAACAATGCACAAGAAACCACACTCGCGAAGCTCGAAAACAATTTTGGTTTACACAAGAATGTTTTCGATAAAACAACTAGTAATAAAGCTCGTTTATCTGCCTATTTTACAAAACAATTACGTTTACGCTGCTCGCAGAGGAACTTTTTAGGCATTGCTTTATTTGACATATGAGACGATCGAAATCCGTATCGCTGCTGTCACACTAGAGGTTATGGTACGAATAGTTCATACTAAAAACATGGTGAATAGTTTAAAGATGTCAACGGAAAGCTGAGCGGCCGCCGGCCTGCTTATAAGAGGTCATAGTACGAATAAGCCGTGCAGTTCAAATTCTGTCCTGCTATAAGAGGTGATGGTAGAGCCCCTGGGGCTCTACCATCAGGATTTTTAAATCCACGCCAATTCCGGGCAGCTCGGATGCCGGCCTGCAACCGAACGGCTAATATCCCGTACTACAACCTCCTAAAAGGTGACTGGCTTTCGCACGGATACTCCAATCGGTGCACGGTTATGCTTATCTGTAGCCGGCCTAGGGCGGCCAAGGAAAAGCGTTCGAAAACCTACTAATAAAAATAATTCTGGTTACCGGTTTTTCAAAACATGTTTTATTAATTAAAGTTTTGGGATAGCAGTGTTCTAAAAAGTTAAATTCATTTTCTTTCAGTAAGTGGTCCGTGTTTTTAGTATTTCCGTTTATCGCAAGAGTACAATTTAGCTGAAAATCTGAACTTTTGTTCAAAGAAATAAATGTTGATTTATGGTTTTTGACCGCATTGCGTTCATCTAAACATCATCATCATGTTTATGTTTGTTTTGGGTTCTTGAAAAATTCGGCGAATAGTTATGTAGTGAAAAGTTTATACTATAAAAATCTCCGGCACGAGAGGCTAGTCCGACCGGGCCAGCCCAGTCGAGGAGGCGCCTACGGCCTATGGCAGCTGCGGATTAGATGCGAGCGAACGGCTAGTCGCAACTGCTCAAGCACGAGCTGAAGCCGAGTTGTCCAACAGCCGCTCGATAAGTAGAGGCGTAGATATTCTTGGCCAAATACTTTCTTCGGTGCTAAGAAGAATGGAAGGAAGGCAAGGCACAATTTAGCCGTTACACCACGACGAGACGCGACATAAAGCCAGCAGCCGGGAAGCCAGTTTTGATAGACGCGACAGTTAGAGCCGACGTGCAACGCCACGGCGCGGCGTCCGCCGGCGCACGTCAGCGCCGTGTACCGCGCCTATGGACGGCGCCGGCACGACACTGTCCCCCTGTGACCGACGCCGTCCGACATCATGCACCGGTAGACTAAGACGCCGTGACACGCCGCCGCCGCCGCGCGTGCCATCGCATGGCCGCACCGCGCCGTGGCGTTGTACGTAGGCCCTTAGTCTACTAAGGGCGGAACCTGTGGCCTCATGTCAGTCCAAGAATGAAATAAATTAAATACAAGTGCATACTTTAATGAAGTTAAATACTATTTATTAAAGAATATTGTGAAGTTCAATTATAAAATATGAAATTAACAAAAAATAATTCTACAGTTAAACACTCTTTCAGGACCTCTGCTGTAGCTGTGGCCATGCTTCTCAATGTGATAAGCTTCTGGAGAATCCGGTTCCGCATTCAAAATGGGTGTATCATCGTTTTTCAGAGAGAATATCCAGAATCACCTTAAAAAAACAAGTTTACGGTCATAATACCTACTAGGTACCCAAGTTGGTATAAAACAAAATACCGTACATATGGTATTAATAATTGCAATCAATAAAATGATATGACTGTAAAATGCATTTTGATTTTCTGAAAATAAATAGTATTGTCACTTTGAAAGATAGTTTATATGCTTAGATCATTGGATCTTTGACGGTTTATTTTTAATATTGGCTCCAAATCCTCACACAGGCTATAAACCAAGTCTGGAGATAATCTAAAGACAAAAATAAGAAACATACTGTAATGTATATCAGAATATAATTCAATAAGTATTTATTTGCTTTTTATATGTAGGTACTTAATATAATTCTATGAATTGGTTTAACTTGCTTTGGTGCTTACCTATTTCTTAAATAACAGGACTATCAGTCTATATTCATTAATAAATTCCCTCTTTCCTTTTAAAATGGGTTGTTTTATCTCTGTTGTATGGCGGCGTTTGTTCCTTTTCATTATTCTATATTCGCTCTCCAAATGGTCAAATATTTCATACTCATCATCACACACATCTACAGGAACAGTAACAACAAGAATTTTAGCATGTTATCAACTAGTAAGTACTTCAAAAATAATCCACTTAGAGTTCTCAACGAATTCAAGTAAGTAAGTAACTTATTCGTACGAACAAGACATAAGTTATTGCTGCAACAATGCACAAGAAACCACACTCGCGAAGCTCGAAAACAATTTTGGTTTACACAAGAATGTTTTCGATAAAACAACTAGTAATAAAGCTCGTTTATCTGCCTATTTTACAAAACAATTATGTTTACGCTGCTCGCAGAGGAACTTTTTAGGCATTGCTTTATTTGACATACGAGACGATCGAAATCCGTATCGCTGCTGTCACACTAAAGGTTATGGTACGTATAGTTCATACTAAAAACATGGTGAATAGTTTAAAGATGTCAACGGAAAGCTGAGCGGCCGCCGGCCTGCTTATAAGAGGTCATAGTACGAATAAGCCGTGCAGTTCTAATTCTGTCCTGCTATAAGAGGTGATGGTAGAGCCCCTGTTCCATGTTTATGACGAGTTTTGGAACTCCATTGTGGAACTCTGCCTTAACATAGTTTTTAATATTTTATGGGCCGGGTACTCATTCATAAACTGCCTAAACGGCGACTATTTATTTTGATAGTTACTGAACCATCGATTTCATGAAGGAAAACATTCGTACGAAACTTGCGCAGCTTACGCCTACCGGCACGGAGGGTACGCACACGTATTATTCATTCTTGTGTGTGAAATAGGATAGACTTTATTGACAAAAGCTAGCCCCCAAATAACAGCGATAAGCTGTCCCACTCATGATGCATGAGGGTTGACCTTGTAAAAAACTCAGGCAAGCGCGCAAGGGATAAATGCTGCGAGTCCATGTATTAGAAGAGCCTACGAGATGGATGGAATACCAACCACCTGTGTTAAGTTGGCACGCTCGTATTTAAATGAGACAACTGTAGAAGTACATTTTTTATTGACACAAATAAAAATAAATATAAGCTATTAAAAAGGTACTTGTATAGAGCATATTGTAGTTTTGCTTACCTAATAAAATAAACAGTAAACTCGACTATTATACATATTGTTTTAATAAATATTTCACTAAGTATACTTATTTAATTCTATACTATCTAATTCTAATAATTTATTTACATAGATTCATAGTAATAATGCTACTTAATTAATTTTTCATCGTCACTAATAGACATTTTGTGTGTAAATTATTTAATATTACATATAAAATCAATGCTAGTTTAAAATATAGTTTAGTACTCCTACGATCATTGCATTTTATCTATTACACATGTTAGGGCGTTATATGCGTTCGTCTAACCCCGGCTTGCACCAAAACATAACCCAAGTGTTAGCGACTTAACTCCGTGAAAAAGACAAAAACATTTTTTACTCTGAGTTAAGCAATTGGTGCAAAAGGACGTAAAAAAAGAAACACAGAAGCCCGGCCGCGATATGAATAGTTTCGTGATCGTTTTTATTTTCACATTTAGACGTTATACATTACTACGTTTCGTTGAAGTTTGTTACAACTTACAAAAATATTGCAGTAATGTATGACGTCCATATGTCAAAATGAAAACGATGAAAGTCGCGGTCGGCCCCCTGTAGTTATCATGTTCAATGATATTTTAGCGAAATGAGCATAGTCTTGTTTCTCTAACTGCAAAAACCGAATACTAAAAACGAATTAACTTATTTACTTCCATAAAAAGTTCAAAGCTGTTCAGTAATCCAGCCGAGGAAATCCGCGATTGATTTCTTCTTCTAAGATTATGAGTCTTCTGACTCAACTTTCACCAGCTTAATAGATTCATCCGTTGTGAAATCCGGCGGACTCGCGGACGGTTCCATTACTATTTCACACAGCTCTTCAGGTGCCTTGGCGAGCCCGGCTAGTTTCAAAGCCATGGGTTTTCTGGTAGTGCCTATGTCTTTTCTTGGTCGACGTCCAGTAGCTCTGGTTTTTGGTATCCTAATTTTACGCTCATTTTGTCCATGGAGTTTCATTATGTGCTGGTCCAATTTTGCCTGAAATAAATTAAAATTGTCAACTTAGGTCACACCAGGTTATAACTTAGGTTATACCAGGCTAATGCTAGAGGCGACACCGTGGTAAGTGATGGGCACCTGTGTTAAATAAGTTAAATGACAAACCGCCATACATATTCATCACACACGGGGTAACTTAAGTTAGCGTAATTGGGCCCTATGAGCCATCCTAATTAGGAGGGTTGTTATACTGCATTTACACCCTCGCTCGAATGGCCAGGCAAACTATGAGCATGCAAGCGTGAGCACTCCGCTTGCTATTCGTCAAAAGGTATGCGGAAAAGAGAAAACGCTATATAGAACGGCATAAACCCCGCCACACGCACCCACGAATGTTTCATCGAATGTGTAAATGCATTTTTTGCTGTGCCGCTTTTGGGCATATTAACAGGCGGTACCGCTTATTCACGAAACTCCATTCATTCGCTAAAGGGCGAGCTGATTCCGTGTAAACTTTGTCGCTCCACTAAACAGATGGGGTCAAAGAATAAATACAGTTTTACTCATCGATGTTGTTTCACCTTAGTGCTCAGTTTAGTCTTACCTTAGTGCTCAGTTTAGCCTCACAAAGTGTACATTCGTGTTTTATGTTGTGATGTGTTACTTTAATATGCTGTCTCAGGTTACTGTTTCTTGAATAGAATCTGGAAAAATTGAAATATGAAGTTACATTTATATTTGGAGACATATTGTTTGAAATATATATTATTTGATTAGAACCTAGGACATTGAATGTCCTACATTATATCTACCTGACATTCAGCACATCAGATAAAAGTCCATATGGACTGATGGCAGATAAGCAAGGAAAAAAAAAAAAAAGAACCTAGGATATTTGATAAGAAATTATTGAAATGAAGTTCTACGATTTTTCGATTATCGATATCATATGATCGATTTTTACGAGACATCAATTTAGTCTCATTTCATCTTCTTATTTTATAGGTAGATATTCGAAAACTCGTAGAAGAGAAGATGTTCAGTTATCGATCCTTTCCGTTACACCCTGTACTTGTAGTTTGCAAATTTTTTATGTTATAAATTAATATAAAGTTTACCTTTTACAGTTTTCATACGGGCATGGGAATGATCTAGCTGCGTCGTGTGTTTTGACATGGCGTACCATGTGGCTTCGTTGATTGAAAAACCTGCCGCATTCATTGCAGTGGAATTCTGTAAAATAACAGGAAATAAATTTAAATAATTATTTAAAAAACAACTGCTTTTTTATGGTATTTTTCCTATGTCAGCCTTGAGATCAAGACGAATCTCGATTTTTTTTTTCAATTTATTTGGGTCAAACAGTGATCACAATGTAATATTATTTCTAAATCATTATTAAATATAATATTATTGTGCCACCAGCACCATTAACCACATGTTAATTCACAATATAAGAGTGGTTGAGTTCAGTTAAGCTTCTATACAATCGTTGTACTTACAAAAATTAAAACTTTGAAATTTAAAACATAATGAAGTAGTTGAAGCAACAGGAGGCCACAAAGGAGCTGATATAAATAGTCCAAGAAAATTACCATCGTCCTTTAGACAGTCAGGGAAAAAAATATAGTCTCTGCAAAAAAGGAACATTCCCAAGTGCTGTTACTTAATTGTACAATAATTTATTTTGTTATGTTATGAACCTATTCGGTGTTTTACCTGAGAGATTATTAATAAATTACCTTTGATCACATGCTCCGTATTTAAATGCTTTTGATACTTAGACCATTGGTTGAACTTCACAGGGCACTTGTCACACGTAAATGTTTTGTGGAACCGTAAGTGTCTCTTCTTGTCAAACAGGGTTACAAAATCTTCAGAACACATTCCGCAACTACAACAATAAGAAGCAGGTACTTGGTTAAATAAAGGAAATGTGTTTCTTTCAACATAATCTACAGCTTATTAGCGGATTTACCCTGGGAACTAGCTGAGATTCAGTAACATATTTGAGGGCACGCTTAGTGTGACTCGCTCTTGCAACTGCAAAAATTCATAACATTTTTGACAACCGGCAATAAATAAATATAGCGAGTTCACACTATCGATTTCCAAGCAATAATCGTACGTTATATATCAGTGTACATATTTTTGTACTTAATTAGGTAATTAAAAGCATATTATTAATACAGGGTGTCCAAAAAGTGCTGGCACACTTTTTTTTGTTAACGAGGCTTACGGTTTTTTTGGCGCCATCTTTAGATGAAATTCAACAGTCCAATGACAGCAATAAGGTTTTAAACAGATGATGTAATGGACGTTTCTAAAGCCTCGTTTTGACATTGATTCGGTCAAGTGCGGTGCGAAGTAATTGCCGATGTCATGCCTCGATTGCAGCCCTCCTAGACATGATTGTTCCAATTACTTAAGTATGGCTAAAAACCATGATATTTAGAAATGAGATTTTCTTCTAGTTCAGTTAATTTATACACCAGACTAGCCAAGGAATGCCAGCACCGTCTTTGGTATTGGTAAATATCCGAATAAAGTAGGTATTCTAAAGATAAATTTACATTTGTTGCGGTAAAATAATGATGCCAATTCTGACTGCTAAACTGTCTGGCCAGGTGGGAAAAAAATCGCACCAGCCTTCTTAAAATAATGCCCATTGTCCTTTGAACAAGTACTGCCTCATTCAGGTATATTTTGCTATATTTGTCTAACTTGTTATATACCCCACTCAACCATAAATAACAGCACCCACTCTAATCATATAGGTTTAAAAAAAAATCGTTAAATTTATGACTTGTTTTACAAACAAAAAAATGTCTCCAACACCACAAAAAAATTGTTTTTCAACCCTTGTTGAAAATAATTTAGTGTAAAAGTGCAAACCAGAATCTGACAATGTATGATGCCAAATCTTTGCTTTATGCGACTTTTATAGCGGGATAACTCTTTTCGGACACCATGTACATTACCTAAAGGCTTTTATACCAGTATGCCCATACATATGTGCGCTCAAGTGGTTCTTCTTCCTGAACTCCAGCTTGCAGGTGTCACACGAGAACGGTACTTTCAACATATGGTGGACTCTTATGTGCCGCTTCAAGTTCTGGCGATTGGCATACTTTTTCATGCATGACGGACAACTAAAATTATCAAAAGAATGATATTAAGAACATACTTTTTTATGTATTAGATAAGAGAAGATAAATATTATTTATTGTAAAATAAAAGGAATTACACAAAAGAAATATGCTATACAGTTAGTATCACAATTGGTGGTCTTATCGCTTAAAGCGATCCCTTCCAGATAACCTTTGATTAAAGAATTCAGCGGATGAATAGGTAGCTTTTTGAGCAATAATTAATTACCTAACTGGTACTTAAATACAACGAAGTAACAATTATATCCACTTAAACAATAATATAATTAGATACATAATAAATAGATATATAAAAATATACATATACTATAAGATGATTTAGAACCACTTGCAATATTGAGATAATCCATGTCGAGTGCCATAACTCATTTTCTTTACAATATAATTAGGTGTCCCTGTCATTTGTAAACTATAAATAAATAAATTAAATGTCAAATCACTTTGTCTTGCAGCGGCAATATCTCTGCCCAATCTGACATACCCTCGAAATACAACAGGTTACACTGAGTTAAATAAAATTGGGCACTCATGTAGACTGAGCATCAATTAATTATTCTACATTGTGTAGACAATTGAAGATTAAAATGAGTGTACAACACTCAGGAATCACCACAGTTACTGTCATTCCATCATCAGAATATCTCATTTCACTAAAAAGGAAAAAGAAGAACAGATCAGCTATGGACATTACTGCATCAGTGTGGGGCAAGGGTACAACCATTTGCCCACTAAGGAGCTTTCATTCCATGCAACATAATGACATAAAATGAGATACGCGAAATCAATACTTTCTTCTCTTTATAGTCAAAAGTAATAGGTATCTCATTGAAACTTACCTGTACATAACAGTCTTTTCAGGGTTTTTGTGAACACTGTTTATGTGGCGGTCTAAATGACTTTTACTGGTATACGACTTAGCACAATCTTCTTCAAGGCATAAGTAGGCTTTCTGCAAGTCAAAATAAAGGTTTTAATCCTCGAGCCTGTGCATTTAGGATTTCTTTTAAAAATGATGTCATATCCGATTATTTTGGACATAGAATATAGTAGCTACTTTTATACTAATTTAGTAAAGTAAAAAAAGTAAACCAGAATCGCTACAAGAATACCTATGGTTGGTTTATTGTCTCGTCCATAGGTTATGTTCGTATCTTATAGAATAACTTATATGTTCTTCATGCAAACTTACGACATTGTTGTGTACTAGTATATGCTGCGCCAGTCTGTAAGGTCTGTAGAATGAGGAGTCGCAGCCCTTATGTGGGCAGTGATGTGTTTTCTTCCCTTTATCCCCCATAGCGGAAGCAGATGTTTTCCATGCAATTAAAACCGACGGTGCGGAAATACAATACAATAATTGTATGCCACTTTATGTAGCTAACACCAAGCAAGATAATATTATAATATCACAAATTACTTGAAAATACGAAAATATTTCAACAAAAAACAAAATCGCAACTATCGCTATCCATCGCCACAAATTACTAAGAGGATATTCTTTCTACGAATAGATGGGACTCTGGCCTTGCCTGGAGATGGCGTTACTGGATCACTACTGGATTGGTTAGTTCCGGCATCGTCCACATGGCCCTAAGACAGTGGCGCCGATGACGTCAAGAATTAGAGACGGGACATGTCGATAAACCGAGTTCGGTGTTTTTCACTAGGGGTGTCCCACGATAAAAATATATATCGATGCCTCTGCATATTTAAAACCATAATATTAAATGTTTTCTTAGGAATCCATTAAATAAATAAAAAAAATTACAATTATACAAACTTTTATTACTTGACAATATACCTACTGAATGAAATTAAAAAAAATTCTTCACAAGAGTACTGAGCCAATGCTGTGTCTTCAGCCCCTTCAATGGAGAACAATTGCGATACAAACTGGTCGCATTGAATGATTCATCTGGCGCCGTTGAGAGATTCCCTGAACCATCTGGTGACGTTAACGGTGAACGGTTTCCTGAAACATTTATTAAACAAATCCTACTTAAGGTGACTTGCAATAAAAGATAACCCTAGAGTTGCCGACTTAACCCGTAAAAGCTCCATATATTTTGCTCGGGTTAACTCTTTTGACTCTAGGGTCATCTTTTATTGCAAGTGAGGTTAATTTATGGGTATTAACCCAACTATGGGTATTAACGCATGCAACTCTCCCCAAAAGCTCGCTCTCACGGCCACAGTCTCCGGCGCAAGCGGTAAAATGTGCCGTGATCATAATATAAATATGTACCTACATAAGTACTTTACGTGCATTCAACCGTACATTAAGAATATGAAAAAAAAATTCTTCCAACTGTACACAAAGTGTAGGTACATCATTTCAAATGAAAGTACACATGTGCACTTGACAAGATTGCGGTTGCTGCAGATTTTGTTAGAAAATATATTGGAACTAATAATTATGTACATACTATGTGATGTACTGTATGTATACATACCAATTCTATCACTATTCTCTTTTTACGCGATGATCGGGATTGCTACGCTGAGTTGCTGACATCCTTAGACTTTGTTCAGGCATCACGGCTAAAACAAAAAATTAAAATATGAATAATAATTTGTATAATATATAAAACAGGCCAGCTTTATTATAATTTAAATATTGAAATGAAAGTCAGCCTAATGATCAGATATTTCATAATATTATGTAGGTGCCTATATTACCAACATACATACATAGAATGCACTCAAAATACATTATACTTCTCTTACAGAACTCTACTTCTTTACGTCTGGTAAAAAATATGTTACTCAACAGTTGGAAAATAAGTTTTATGTGTAAACTGGTGTTCCATTGGGCTACTGGGATTAAAGAAGTTTCACCTCCTAATTTGACAGAGGACCCCCACCAATTTTATTGGTGCAACGGAAGGAGGGCACAAAGGGTGACAACTTTTGCCTGAAACACTTTTCTCTGCGACCGTTATTTTCAGAGAAAAAAAATAAAAATGAAAAAACATATTTCGAAAATTTTCCAAGTCCTTACCACCCTAAGCACCCTTAGCGTTACAACCACTTAGAAAATTTTCGACCATATTGCACCAATAAAATTGGTGGGGGTCACCTGCAACTTCCAGGTGGTGGCTCGGGGGGTCACAAAACGGACCCGCACAAAAAAAAGTTTCAGACAAAAGTTGTTGCCCTTCAGGTCCTTGGTCCATTGCGATGATAAAAAGGGGGGGTCATCATGACATCGGAACTGGTCGAAATTTTTCTAAGTATTTTTTTGATGAAAAATTTTCTTAAGTCTTTTTTGGAAAAAAAAATTAAAATAAAAAAGTACCTAACAACAATTCATCCCCAAAGTGCCCCTTCCGATGGTATCATAAAAAGGAGAGGTTATGTAGATAAGATAGTATTTTTGTCAGCGTCCGACCCTATTTTTATAACTAGAAGATATACATCATAATGTTGTTTTTTGCCGCTCACGAAGAAATATATTTCTGCATACGGGTTGCGAACGAACCAATCTAAATAGTATTTCTTACCTTTTGTCCAGTTCTGTTGTGGGAAGTTCAACAAAGTAGGGTTAGACTTTGTTAGAACTTTTAACCACCCTTCACTGACATTTTGACTATGTGGCCGTTTGTAAAGTTTCCTCGTAGAAAAAATGGACTAGCAGTCCCCACGCACACCGCGTTAAGCATCTTTGAAAATAAAAACAAACAGTATTCAGTTGGAAAACAAACGCCGCCGTCGCCATATTTAATTTTTTTTTTAATATGGCTTTGCAGTTTGCTGTGTTGCTAGCACACAATGTTGTCAATTTAGGGCGTTTCATTATGAATCATGAATCTTAGAAATTGCTGCAATATTGTTGTAAACACGTTGAAATACCATTGGTTAACTGGCTGGCGTCGAAATTGCGGTGAAAAAAGTGGGTTTGGGCTGATATTCTGAATTAAAAATTAACATGCATTCATAATTAAATACGGTCTCGTGTTTGTCAAATATATGACAGTTTTTTTTCTAAAAGGATCTTTGATGCCGGCCCCACTAGCCATCTCATTGGCTGAAGGCTCTGTCACTCCCTCCATCGCTATCGCAAGTCGTAGGACAGTGTTGCCAATATTAATTTTGGAATTTCGTTAAATGCAATGCATGCACTGAAAACATGAAAAGTAGTCTAACTCCACTATAGATATCTTTAGACCAAATAATTTGTTACCAGTTACCGTGACTTAATCTGCCATTTATCTTTTTAAATGGCGAAATAAATTATGTCTCAACTTTAAGGTCAGCATATTGGTTAGCTAAAGACTTTTACTGTTTCTTTCCCATCTCAATCTGCTAGATCCATCAGGAAATTCATCAAGTTAGCAACACTGTACGGGCACGGGGCAACGCGCCCACAGATTAAAGATATACCTCGCCCTCGCTCGCCGCGAGTCGAAAATCTTCGATCAATTCTTATTTATTTTCAAATCACTTACATTCGTAGACAGAGAAACCTAAGTCTACGCTTACATTTCATCAAAACCAAAACTACATAATTTCAATAAAATCTACACGGTCAAATGGACCATTTACCAGGCCATGTTAACAAAAAAAAATCAATAAAGTAGCGTTCGTTTCATCACAAAAAAATAAAGAAAATCCCATCTTTTTTATCTATCGACGTAATATCTCAGAGAAATAAGGACAAATCTCAGGGACAAATATTCAAAAACCTTTGGCATACATTCTTCGTTTGCATAAATTTACAAAGCAAAGCACTGACGGACTGACATATATTTCATCGGACAATGGAACGAATATGCCTCTTTTATTAATCTGTGGATTAAGTTTTGTGTTGGTCTAAATAAAGTTAACTTTTTCTTGTAAAACTTGCGAATTAACGCGTAAAACTTGTGAAATTAAACATATACAGTGATTTCTTTAAACCAAAGGCATATTTCCGAAGTGGAATGGGAAAATCGACGCAGGTTGATGGCGACAACAACCCAACCTCGTCGGAGTCTGATCCAGCGAAGTTATTGGAAGCCGCCTTGCTCCAGATGGATGGGATAATAGCCGGTAAGCCTTAGTGATAAGATATACTACCGAGTTTGTTTACAGACATACACACACAACGGGTAACGTTCCCTTGACTGCTCCATGCTTCACTGGACATTGGGGTCTTCATTTCCTTACATGGATTGCTCATTTATCTGCTCACGTTCACTTGCGTTATCATTTGGAATCTTTAAAGTTGGGCCACGAATTTAAGATTTAATTTAATAGCAATTGACAACTGCAATTAGACAAAGCTGAGCTTTCTATGTATTGGAATCTTGTGGCGCTGAATTAAGATTTTGTTAGTGTCCCAATCCCAACCCAAGGCAGCTTTTGACTACTAAGACATGTAACCCTAATCAGCATCAGCAGTGTTGGGTGTGGACAAAATATTAGTAGTGACATTTTCATTCGAGGCCCTGAGGAAATCACGTAAAGCCACCTCCCAGTTGTTGACATTTGGCAGCAGTTGTTAGACCAATCCAGAGGCCTATGGGTGGCCTGAACAAATCTGACAATAGGTTTGGTCACTAAACCACACTGCTTAGATCACTTTATTTTTACTTTGGTCATAACAATACGTTGCGAGTTCATCTCTAATACCTATCTACCTACAAGGATAATAAAATTGGATATAATAAAAAACTTAACATGAATAAGGAGTTTGTGGGAGGCTGGTGTCAAAAGTATTAAAATCCACTGTATCTCAGGGAACAAGTTTAATAATGTTTATGTTATAGGACACAAATAAAAGATGTTATTGAAGGATAAACTTGCGTACTTTTACTGAATGCTCTCAAACAATGAAGGAAAACGTGATAAAACCTGCATGCCATAGAAATAATCTAAGGTATGTGTAATCCACCAATCTGCACTGGGTCCACTTGGTGGACCCGAGCTCTCTCGGCGTAAGGGAAGGTCTGTACCCAAGCAGTGAGGACATAAAAATAGACTGATGATGAATCATTTATTTTTAACATTACTTGCTTACTGCGCTGAGTCTGCGACCCGTAGTGGGTCTTGGCCTCCGAAACGAGAGATCGCCAGTCGTGCCGGTCCTGCATCGTCTCCCACCACGTGTGTGCCTGTAGTCGGTGCAGGTCCTTCTCGACCTCGTCCCTCCAGCGGTATCTAGGGCGTCCGACCGGCCGACGGCCGCTCAGTCGCCCCACGATACGCTCTCTTCGCCGCACGATCTTCACCCATTGTCTCGACGTGGCCGAGCCAGCGGAGTCTAACAGACTTGATCTTGCCTATGATGTTGGGCTCGGACACCAGCTCCTCAAGTTCCATATTCCTTCTAATCCTTACACTGGCGTCTTCTCGTCTCGTTGTGCCTAAAAATCAATTTAACATTGAATTAGGCAATTTCATGATAAAATCAACTTTAATTAAGCAATAATTTATATTTATTGTATTGTTGCTTTATCAAGCTTTACAAATAATATTTTTCTGCAGCAAACCATTTCACATTATCATCAGAAGAGAAACTTATAGGTATTGAAAGGGTCGAAATAATATAAGATGACGTAAACACGGAAGCGCAGTCGAGTCGGGGCAGAAGCCGAGTAGCTACGGGGCGCCAGGGGGTTGTCGCGGGAGGGTGCCAACTGTTGAGCGAGGGGTGGCTAGGCGGGCGCCAGTCCGCCGCCGCTCGCCGCGCGTCCGGACGCCTCCGCGGCCGAGGGGCTAATGTGCGCACGCGCCAATTCGTCACTACGAATACCCTCATCTTAATAATTTCGTGCAATTACATGTTTGTACAATTTTAACAAAATCGAAAAAAAAAGTTTTGTGGGTACTTCGAATTAATTTCTTAACTAATTTGCCTACTGTAATTTTTTCTTTATTTGCCACTCATCATATCTTTGACACGCCAATTAAATTACCTATCTAAAAGTGATCCTTAGTTTAGTTAGGTATGGTCAAACACAGATAAAGGTGTACAGGAGAGTTTTGAAAGTTGAAATTTTATACCTAGTCAGTAGTGTACCCATTTGCGCGGGTTAGATTTCAAGATTATTTTCCTTTAGGAATCCCATTTTATGTTTAGTATATCCCACTTTTTCGAGCTTAGATGTAATTTGGTTTCGTTTCACTCATATTTCATCTATTTTTACGACACTTCTTGTTACATGACTATCGAGTTTGTTGATGACACATTATAATTTACTTATCGTCGACGTGGTTCTATTAGATATAGTATAGGTATCAAGATGAAAGGCCTGCTAATGAATAATCCACCAGTTATTGTAATTTCTAACCTATAAGGTCGATCATACGAAACCCCTCTCGAAACATGTCAGCTACATTCTCGTTATTCAACCCACGACGAGGATCATAATTTTTCTAACCACAATAAACAGCTGACTGAACAAGAGAATGCAATCTCGGCCGGGTAGCGGGTAGTGTCGGGCAAGATTAAATTTTTGAGGCGTCCGCCGCGCCTCTTATCGCGAACGTTCTCATTCTCCAAATATTTGCTACAGGATTTTCACCTTTTTTGTTTTTCATGGCATTTTTGCATTGCTGACGGGAATTCCAATCTTTCTTATAACACTTCTTAGCTTCTATTACATTTTTCCGCTATTCTACCATTTCATTTGTCGTGTTCTTTTCCGGATTTTACCTTTGATTTGGTTTGTTATGAAACGAAACCTTTAACAGGAGTAATTTTGTACCTAGGTAGTATGAATTGATCAACTTAGACTGTCGGTCGTGCGTGACTCGTGTCGTTTTGCATTGTAGTTCGTCGTCCCAGAGCCTTACCTACATTATCTAGGATGTCCGACCGGTTAATTACCCTTCTATCTAAAACGACTAATTTTGACATAGCTAAAAGTGTAAAGAAAGTTCCTAATCTGGTTTCACTATCAAATTGTAAACATGGTATCGCTCGTACTCTGGTAGACCTTGACTCAGTTATTTTCTCATTAAGTACTCACACGATTTATTTTCTTTGTCATCAACATCATAGTAGCCTTCTATTTAGAGAATTTTAATTATATTTTGTTGCGACTGGTTTTCCCGGCCGACACATGAGTATAATGTTTATGACGTCACCAGCCCTAAAGAGGGCATGCTATTCGCTAACATTACTTTCTACGTACGCTACGTAAGCCTCCGTAACAAATGACTCCCAACCCGGGCGTTTGTTTGACAAGTTTCATTTATTTTTCTGCTAGCGAAGCGGGAAAGTTCTGTAATTACTGTTCTGGGTTGTGTACCTGTTTAGCTACTCTTATAGTCAACATCACGTCGTCGTACGACAAGCTAATCATATTACTATTGAGTTCAGAGTCGATGTGTTAGGATACTTCAGTTATGGAGACCTAGGTTCGATCAACGAGTTATCTCAATTTTACAGAGAATTAAACACAGAGAAATGTGTACAGGAGAGTTTTACGATTGGGATTTTCTTAAAACTAATTAACCTATTGCAAAAATTATTTTACTGTTAGATAAAAATTAAAACTTAGAATTATTAAAAATTTAGAATTATTAAATTCGGTCTAGTAGTTTTTGAGAAATTAAGCTTATTGAGGCCCCCTGTATACTTTTCTTTGTCTTCGTGTATACCAGACGGAGCGTTGTGCCCTCAACAGGTATTTTTCACTTAGTATTCCTGTCAGGTCGCCTGGGTGACCCCCTGACCCCGCCTCACCCCCGGCTGCTAATGTACCACGCATTGTGCGAGCACAATAGCGCTAGATATTTGGTGCTTCCTTATGGAATCTATAAAAATAATTCCATAAATTCCGATGTGGATCTATAAAACACGTCTCAGTGTAAGGTACTCGAATACAAAAATTATACCCATGAGGTAAAAATGAATGGCATCACGATATTTTATCCCTTGCGGAATAATCGGACATTCTATTAGGATATCTTTCCGATTCCAATCCTAATCGGGTCCACACAATTTTTTATTTAGTTTTTGCTCTTTATACCAACCAATCAACCTTTACAGAACATAACAGTATTTAAGAACCTTAAAATCTACATTTTTAATAACAATTATTAACATTAACAATAAGTTTTGTTGTAATTATTTTACTTTCCATAAACCACTTGCCCTAATAACAGTATAGTGATTCGTAAGAGCAGTATAAGCACTGCAGATCTCGTGTCGGAGTGTGTTATGTGAATTGTGTGCCGGCGCCATGCCTGGGTGCTGGCACCTTCCCGAGCACGTCACCCGCTGGTGGTTGCTCGACATCTGCAGCCAGCGCATCTTCGGCGAAGGCGGAAATGCTGACTCACAGATACCACAGCGTACGTACTGTGTCTGTACCTAATACTGAAATTATCTTGGATGTAAATAGATTTTTATGAGATGGCAGATAAGTAGACGTGTTATCTGATGGTAAGCGGCAATCGTTGCATAAAAACATCAGCAATACCTGAGGCGTTTGTTGGTTCGTTCACCTTAAAGGGCACTACTTACATTTCTATTGAAGCAGCATACATTTCTTCTAGAAAGGAGACCCTTTAATTATTATCCGGCTGCAGAAAGGAGGAAGGTAATATTTATATATGATTTACGTTCGTTTTGTTTTTGTACCAATTCACGTTTTGTTAACCTATATATCTGTTCTCATGTAGCGATTAAAGAGTTAAATCTATTTGTAGGTATGTTGTATTTCACTATAGCTTCGGAATTCACCAGGGAAGTGTTTGGTTATGTTGTTCTATTCCACCTAGAAGCTCTACAACATATGAGATTCTGTAATAAATGGTGTTCAGGGAAATGTTATTGCGTGACCTATTTTTACGACGTTGTTTCCAATGGTTTGCAAACGGTATCGGCTCCCGTGACGTCCATCCATACCCGGTCCCTCGCATTCGTTACAAGACCGACTAACTAATGGGTTACTGACACTTATTTACGAGTATATACGCCCAAAGCACATCAATGTAACACTTTGGACCGTTGTTATTGTCTGCGTCGTAAGAGTTGAAATCGTACTGCAAGTGTTACCGTTGATGCTGTCGTGTCTACTATGCCATTACCCTTGTATCTACAGTCGAAGAACCTTTATAACAGTTTGCCGGGTTTATGTCGGTCCAGTAGGGTAGTAGGTAGCCAAATACTAAAAATGACAATATTTTTGTTAATATTAAAATAGATGTAAAAAGATTACTTAGGTAATTGTTTTTTATTATTTAATAGCGAATAATGTCCCACTGCTGAGCAACAACAGGGTCTCTCCCCAACCCTTCCATTCATTTTTATTTTGCGCAGACTCGGACCACTCTCTCTTAAACAGAATATGTAAGTTTATTGCTAAGTAGTTCGTATATATACGAATGATGTCTTGCACAAACGTGGGTTAGGGGTTTGCTATCAATGTACCTAATGGTAACGGAATACCCATGAGTTTTAGTCGGTACGAGCCTCTTCCTCTCATATTCAGAATGTTGTTAATCTCTCGTTATTAATCCACATTTCCCGAAAAGGGTGCACTATCATACAAAAAAATTACCCTGTTCCTTTCGGCAATCGAGTAAAATAGAAACTTAGTACTAGGCCAACATAACCGAAGGTAGTCATTTACCGTAACACATACATTTTATGGCGTTGTTTGCAGACTTTAACACTCCATTCCATCCGCCGAGCTCTCCCACGGGTCTGTTTTCCGGGATTGGATAAGTCCCGGCGCAGTCCCAACTCATTTACTTTTCGCATATAAACGTGACCGAAGAATATCTTTTAAAGTACCACCACCATTATTACGGAGGGTAAAATGATTTTTTCTTTTTGTGCCTGAAGCGAAAGCGTCATTGTTCCTGGGCGGATGCGATTCACTCGGTCTCCGCGCAATTTGCGCGAGTGGCGTCATTTCGTAAGGATTTCAGTTTTTGCGGTTAATGACTGGCTTATACGCTATTTTTCATTATAATACCATCATAAATTGAGAACATAACTGTGCTTATATCATCATTCTATCATGTTGCTATTTCATATATCATAGGAATCGTATTTACTCATCTTTACCTGGATAAGTGAACTCCTCACTCATTTGTTTCAATAACTTTACTAAAAGTAAAAGTTACTACTTAAGTATTTATTTGTTTGTGTGGTAATGTCAAAAGCATTGCCTGAACTTGATGTGAGGTTGTATGTAAGTACCTACATTCGTACCTATGCTAAATTCAGTTGTTTTTGACAGACATCCCTAGGTTAATTTCATATGTTCATGAATATTATTGAGCTAAGTAATTGTTATGTATGTACCTAAGTAGTTAAGTACCTTCCTATATACAGTGAACAATACATAAACCTATTCAAAACTATTGTTAGACGTAATACCGTGACCTTTTAGTGTATGTTACACTTGATTTCCCACTGGTTATTTTATTAGCTCCGAGATGTAGGTACAATCTTCATAAATTATTTCTTAACTTGTAAACAACGCCAACTCCCGTCTCTAATTTGCATAATGTAATAAACTGTCTACCGTTGTTCACTGAAGCATTTTGCAGGATCGAATGAAGTATATTCGATCTACTCCGTAGGTACGTTATCCATTTACTTCCGTAAATTGATACCGGCTGTCGATATCAGCCTGTCTTGTTAGCAAACGTTAATACTTCAGTCAACAGTTATGTTTGGTGTCGTAAACAGTGTTACGATTAGACTGCAACTTACAGTATCTAAACATTTTAAAAATATTTCTGTTCTGCCTAATTTTATAATAATTGGCGGGAATAACGAATAAGTGCATTTCCATGATTTTTTTTTATCGCATCATACATTGTAATTTGATCGATCGATATTTATTTGGTAATCAAACGTTACAATAAATTAAGAAGAACAAATCTAGTTTTAGTCTTTTCAAAACATTACCAATTTCGTCTAAAAAAGGAGTTTGTAATATGTGGGCCTGGGCAATTATGGGAATCTGGTTATTTGACAGGAAACCATGAAAGTACGCAACCGAACTAGAAAAGTGCAAAAAACTGGCATCTGATGATAATCAGCGCCCGCATATGGAAGTGTTCACGACTTCTAAACCCGGAGTTTAGCTTTACTTATAACCAGAACAACACGCGTTTTGCAAGGGCCGGGCAGGGAATGTGCGCGAGCCTCACCGTCGCGACCAGCCGCCCCGGGCGAGCGGGAGTCGGCGCACGCTACCAGCCGGCCGGTATGACATCGTTAGATCCCGTGAGACGCGTGACGTCTCCTTACTAGGCAGATACGAACTGCGAAACAGCGATCGATGCTTAGTAAGTGTCGACACGGCAGAAGACATACACTTCCAATTGTACTAAAAGCCAAATTCCTTATATACTTACTCCCCGGAAAATTTCAATAGCGCGTTGTACGTTTTTCGTCCACTGTCTTTGTTCCATGAGATTTAACAAGAAATAATACACCTAAATCAATCCGCTTAACAATTACGAGTGTAATGATACCGGAAAAAATGTGTGTTGTTTATTGAAATATCAAGAATTTGACGAAAAATGTAATTCTGTAGTGCATAAAGCGCATCGCTAACGCCATCTCGTTTGTTTCACCGTACACTAAAGATTCACGGACAAGCCCGTGCGTGTGTACGTAGCTTACAGTATCGGTATCTTGTAAAAGTGCATTATGTATGTGTCACTTGCTTAGTTCAGTATCACTAATTAAAATTTCGATTTTCAGATCGGCTTGGTAATTACTTAACTATATATTTGATTTAGTTGTTTTATTAAACTAAAGTATGACCTATTTGGAACTTATAAATTGCATTTCAAATTCGCATTCGTTGGAAATATAATAAGAGAGAGAGAGAGAGTTGAGAAAGTTGCGATTTTCGCAAAGGGTATCGATGCCAACCAAGTGCCGTGCCCGATGCCGCCTGACTTAATTAATTTTGATCGCTTCGCTCGCTATAAATGGAATGTCCCAAGTTTTGTCCCGGCTTTAATGAATGATCGGTAATAATTTTGATTTATTTGCGATATTTTTCGTGCGGGTGTAACTTGAACATTTTTAACGTAGTTAAGCTTAGCCTTAGTGGCCTTAGCTAAATAATGAGACATTTTAAGAGGATGCAAAATTACAGAAAATGTAATTATAAATGTAAAGGAGAAAGTTCAACGGCCCATACAGCGCAGGCTCAAAAAAGTTTTTTCCCCAGATAGCTCAAATTAGACACTAAATAGGAGAGATATCGTACTTACAAAGGATGTACAATATATACAGTACAAAAGTCAAAGTCAAATTTCTTTATTGCAAGTAAGCACGTTGTGTACATTTTTGCACGTCAAAATATTTTTGAATTTACATTTGCACCACTTTGCAAGGAAAAGGTGCCAACGCTGAGGAGAAAAAGTGGCAAAAAACTCTCAGCAGCACATCTTTTAAAATAATATAATAATAATACACAATTACTTAATAACTAGGTATTACACAACTATTACTATTGTTAGTAATCTAGACTTTATCCCTCATGCGGAACCGGCGACACACACCATGCATGTTCAAACAAACAAAGCAAATAAACCTTTTATGCATATGGGGTTCTTGTAAACTTGCATTTTCATTTCGAAGATTTAGGTTAGGTTTTTACCCATCACAACAAATCATTTCTAGTCACATTTATAGATTCTGTCACCAAAATAAAGGGAAGAATACTAACAAAGAGTTTACTACTTACGGTAATATGACAAATAAGAACATAATGACTTTTTAAGGCTACACAAGGAGTAATTAGTCTTTTTGATATTATTAATTAGTCTCTTTTACTTCTCCTCTTTGAGTGACGTGACTTTGAAGTTTCGAAGTGTCATTGTCGTCAATAGTGAAGTCTGGCCACATTATAAATTTTATACATAGATAGGTACCTTTTTATACCAAGACGTAGTATAACATTCCTACAAGGAGTTTAGCACAGTTTAGATAGGTGTTTCTTTGCTACTTTACTTAAATGCTATGTTGTGCTTTACGCCATACTTCGCAATACGAAATCGGTGGTTTAGTGACTGTGAAGTTAAGACAACGATAAACAGTTTTATTGATAAGAGCCCTTGTGAGTAGTTAATCAGGAAATGACGCATTCAAAATGGAATAAAAGTTGATATATAACTAATTTATTTAGTTGTAAATATGAATTGAATATTTCCCCATTGCAATTTTTATCTAACAGAGGTAGAAAATTATGAATATTGTATATGGTCTCAATAATAGGACAACTCTATTAAGGGTAGGCCTTAGATGGTCTTTCTCCTTTAGTAGCAAAATAAGATAAGCTAATTTTATCTTATAGAATTTGAATTTTTCTTTCATGTACGCTATCTGAAACGTAAATCTAAATATTAAATGGAGAAAAATTACCGCCCGTAAGACGTTTTCACGGAAGCTATGTTGTAAAATAATGTCCCTCGGGATAGCGAACTGTTTCGAAGTGTGGTCGTGGTTGACGAACATTTTTCTTCATTTAATATGCCTATATTGTTTTGCTATATAAATGGTTGTCTCTCTCTTCACGTGCGGTTTAGTGACCAAATTGTCAGAGCTATTCAGACCGCCCGTAGGCCTCTGACGTGGCTTAACGACTGCTGCTTAGCGACAACAACCGGGACCTCTGCTTAACATGCTTTCCGAGGCACGGAGGGTCTCAGATGAATTTGTCATTAGCGGTCACCCATCAGGGTACTGACCTCGCCCAACGTTGCTTAACTTGTACCACCGTTTTCAACGTATACTCGCAACTGGACTACTAGCCCCTGTATCGATGTTCAGGCATCAAGCCCAAACTACTGGAATGTTTTAGATGGGACTTTCACTAGAATATAGCTACAATATCTGGGAGCACATAGGCTATAAGCCATTGTGGTATGTGATGGATATGGAACCACATAACCAGAGAGGAAGATCTGCCTCCTAGTACATTGAAAGTACTTCGTGGAGGTCTATAGTAACCAGCTACTTTCCGTGGTACAGCTTGTTACTGAACAAATAATTTGTTTTAAAATAAAACAAACTATTATTTATGTGTGTTGTGTTGCAGAGGCTGGTGGCGGCGGCCCCGCGCCGCCTGTCCCCGCGCCGGGTTCTGGCCGCGCGGCGCGTGTCCGAGCCCTGGAACTGGCGCAGCAGCTGGCCTCGTCGCTGCAGCACGCCATCCCGCCGCCCCCACGGCCAGACTTCACCACCGCCAGCGCCATCCTGCGGTGGCTGCAGCAAAACAACAACTCCGTCGCTCTGGTGAGTGCCTTGCATAGAATTATTTTGCCCATCTGTAACTAAATGCAGCGACCATATTTGCGAGTTCTTTGGGTCTACCTATGAAATTACTGCTGCAAGAATAAGATAACTTTGATTTTACTTGTTGGTTGACAATTATTGGTCCACGTTGGCAATGCAGAATGATAAATCAATCTTGCATGTTGCATCATTCAGAGATTTTGTGAGTCTTTTCCATTTCTGCATAAATGGGCAGGTTTTTTTCAGGCTAATAACTTGTTTGGGTCGATGTGGGCAATGAATAATGAAAACAAAATTTAGATTTTTCTTGCTATCGTTAAAAATACGTTGGGCAGGATATTTGTGTAATTATGGTTGTACAAAAGGTTTCCTCCTTTCGCTGTCGCATCACTTTCCTGACCAGATAACAAGAAAGAAGGAATATAAATCTCGGTCAAGCCCTAATTCCTAAGGCCGTTTGAGTTTTGCGGCTAACTCGTAAGTCACACCTTCTGCGTGCAGTAGACATTTCCTGCGCAATCCCAATTGCATTTGTGTAGAGTTGTAGGCCCGTTTTAGATGTATCAACGCCTTAGCTTTAATTACTGTGGTAACTTATTCCGAAACTGTTGCGACCTACTACGATAAGTAGGCTATATCTGGTTTCAGAATAATTTATAACCATTCTCTCCTACAAACCTAGTTTTGTTGCTTTTCCAGGGGAGTAGCAGTCGTTGAAAAGTTGTGACTCGTGTTCATAAATGCTTCACGTATTTAGCTATTTATCTTCTATTCGAGCTACTGCGAGTGTATGAGTACTCTGTTGTGTCACGTACATTTGTCTTCGCGGAACAACTGAGCAGACGCTGTTTGTAAACCGAGTCGTGCATTGTATCCGATATAGTGCAGTGCTTCGCTTGTGTGTCGGAACTTATTCTCACAATGAGTTTTCGACGATGTCCGCGGGTTTTCCCAGTTTCCCGCGGGAACAATATATATTCTCGGGGTAATAGAAGCCGTTACTTTAATATCTCTGTGTACATGAACACCTTTTATATAATCTAGTCGTTAGAGGTGATTGAGTATCGAACCATCCAAACTATAGTTTGCCTAAGTTTATGTAAACTTTCGCATTGCAGTGGTGTATTCTATACTCTAAAATTTAAATTAGAGGTATTTTTGTCATTTCTGCTGCGGAGGTACCTTTAACACATTTAACCCACTTGTAGTATCTTTTATTGCAATACGACTTACTGCACACACACACAGGTTATTATTGTATGTGTGAATAGGATACTATTAAAATTGTTCTTATTTGACCCTGGGTTGAACGCTAACTCTCCTTGATGCTAGCCAACCTTATAATCGTAAAAGCTGCTATTAGAACCTCTAGCAGGGAATAAATACAATAATTCCATAAACATTCATAAATCTTATACAGCACAGTCTGTAGCCAGTTTTATGTGGTACAGTGAATCACAACTTATTGATTATAAAAGCGGCCATTTGGCCTTAAGTAATTTGTTGGCATTAGCAGTAAAATTATCTTTTCTGCGGTATTAGCTATGTAATTAACTCGCGAAGTCGCGCCTCGGTTGGGAGAACTCTAATAATTTTAATTAGAAACAAGCTTTGTGATAGAGAACTGAATTCTTGTTACACTTTGTTGGATGTATATGTTTCGAGGAAGTAATTCCGCTTTAAATAAGGAAGAGCATCGTTTCGGCTGGTTCCGCGGCAGAGCGGATTTGCTGGTATTACAGTTGAGCGAGAGAGCGACCAACAATGAGACTTATTGCGAGTAACTCGCGTAATATCTCGGTGAATCTGAAAGCTCTGTCGATGGAATATATTAGCAGTTCATTGTATTTGTTTATGTACTAAAATGGATTGTACTCGTATTATTACTTTTTAAATGACAATGCCAGATTCTGCCACACCATCAACCGCAAGTTGTAGTATCTCCGTTTTTTTATTAAAATTATTGGTTTAAATTAAAGTTATGTACAAGTTGCGAGTCGAAAAAACAGCTTAATTAAGAATTCAGAAAATAGTAAAAAATCGAAGATAATTATTCATTGTTTTAGTTATTCTTCTATAGGAGTTGCGAGAGCAGTAGAAAAGTCCCCAACAAAATGATAGGTACAGCTTTAATAGTCACGTAGTTTTGTAGGTGGGGCAAAGCTCCATTGAAATGTGGCAATGTCATTTACACGGTTTGTATACTTATATCGAGACATTAATAATTAATATTTAACACGGTAATTCCAATTTTATCTAATTATGTACTCGTATTGTTGTATTGTATACCACATTGAAATTCATTCTATCGATGATCGCTAGGTCTAATATTCATTGGCACAAAATTCAAACGTTCGAATAACCTTAATTTATAATAATTCATAATTAATTACCTTTATTGCACGGAATTAATAAAAAATTCTTAAACTTAAAACAGGCGATGTTATCATTGAGAGCAATCTATACCAGACAATTAAGTAATGCATCTTATGCTCGTTGGCTTCTATTCATACCGGAACACAACATTTCGCTATTTGATGTCTTGTCGATACCTTAATATAGCAACGAAACTGCAGTGAGTAGAAATATTATATTTTCCCTGTCTAGTTATACGTGCTGGGGCTCTGTCTAGAGTCTAGACACCAGATATTTCACAATATAAACCCCATCCGTGGCTCTATGTAGAGACATTCTTAAATGTAGTGTAGGTACCTTACTTGTTTGGACATGGGTTGAACAGACTCTTTTAACTTTGGATATTCGAGTACATTATGCAAGTCACTCGTAAAATTAGCTTGCCTTCGTCAATCACAAGGAACCAAGAAAATATACAGTAAGAATACGTACCGTGTTTGGTTTGTTGGTATCACCATTGGTTGGCAGATATTTTGTTAGTTATTGAGGGAGAAAACTAAACACTTTATTCCACAAAGGACACAGTAGGTACAGCGAATACAATCTATTTAGTTCAAAGGCGATATTATTGCTCGAAGCGATCTCTTCCAGGCAACCTCAGGCGCTAGGATACGTCTAGTACGTTTATAGTGTACTTACTAGGTAAAAGTCTCCAAAAAGTATTTTATTTCTCCAGATATATATCACTGCTTCATGGTGAGCATAGGTACGTAATTCGTAAAAGAGTAGAGTGAAAACCTGTGAAAAGCTTTTACAATAATTCACGATATAGAATATAAAGAGATGAAGATGCTAACGCTATAACGTCGTCGAAGCATCGGTCCAAAGTCATCTTAGAACGTCGTGGTTCAGAAAATTGAATTCCATAACTCAATATTCCGCACCCAGGTGCTCGCACACGCTGGCTTACGGGGCGTAAAGCCCGCTAAGCCTTTGAGGCCTGTGCGGGAGGCAACTAATTGCACGCACTCAGAACCTTTGCCCGCTGCAGTGACGGAACACTGAACACGTGACTGATGTACAGTCCAACAAGGTTTACAGGAGAGTTTTTAAGGTTGAGATTGTCTCAAAAACTATGCGAATGACTTTTGAAAATTATTTACAATTACATATATGTACTCTACTTATCTATGTTTTCAACTGTACAATGTCTGCTAGGTATCTGCTTCACTTAGATAGATAGATAGATAAACACTTTATTGCACAAAGAAGCATATACATCGAAAACGCAGATAGTAAACAATTTGTACAAAGGCTAAAATAATAATAATAATATAATCGCTCAGAGCGATTTCTTCCAGGCAACCGAGGATCGATGGAGATTTACAAAAGATAAACGGCAGTGTATATCATCAAATAAATAATAAGAAAAAATAAGAAGCACATACACCAATATACCTACAATGTACATACACACACATACATACATACATACACACATGCATATATATTATACATACATTTTATATATACATACATAAATAAAGCACATTTATACGAGTGACAAAAAGTGTAAAGTTAGGTAAAGTTGTTTGACTTTTAGTAAGATGGATAATGTATTTATGTCTTGAAAATAACTCTCAAGAGATAAATGCCGTCTACTCGTACTTGCCGTCCACAAAACAATATCTTACTAAAGATTCTATTATGATGTACTGCAATATGAGTATTATGGGTGTTTAGGCTTATTGTAGAGTCGACAGTTCATCAACACAAAACCATTTCAATCTATACCGTATTGCGGTCGTTTAGAGTTACACACATTTTTCCAGCCACCTTACATAGATCGCCGCTCCATCAAATGCTCGTATGTTATGAATGCGAAAGTTCAGACTTTGAATATCATAAGTGTGTTTGTTACCTTGTAGGCACAGCTAACACCAGATCAAGTGTAACACTTTAGACTTTGGACCGTTCTTATTATATGCGTCGTAAGATTTAAAATCGTACCGCAAGTGTTACCATTGATCTGCTGCTGTATGTACCCAATTGGACTCAAATGGGATTTGTGCTAACGTATTATGTACAGTGTACCTACAGACACAGAGTCCCTGAGTAACCTTTTGAAACTAACACATGAAAATATTTAGTTCCAACGGAAACTCAAACCGAATCCAGCAATAGTGACTACAAATAAAGCAGGCAGTTTATATATGTTTTCGAAATCCGGGCGTAATACACTCAATATGCGGAATTATTGAGGCAACTTTAACCGAGTTATGAATATTCAGAGCGTATCCGAAAAGTTCGCGGTTCACTGAGTTAACTTTGTTACGAGCACCTGACTGGCGGGACACCTTTGAAGTTGAAACTGGAGGCGACAGTTATACATAACTTCATTAGTAACTTTCTGTTCTACACTTGCCGTCAATAAAATCGAGCCACTCGTAGCGATTCCAGAGTGTGCAAAGTTAATTTTAGTTGTCGTTAAGCTAGGCTTATTACTGCTCTCTACGCGATGTACACTTGCGATTAGAATAATGAGATTAGGTTAGTTTTGTGTCAATCACAAAATCCCACCTAATCTTGCATTACCGGTTTGCAATCATTACAATCAGAAAACCAAATTTTTACATGCCTCTCTTATTGAGTGGAGTAATCTACCACTTTTTTAATGGCATAATATGATTTCTGATCTCTTTGTATACTTTTGTTTGTAATCGTCATTTGAAGTATAGAAAATAACTTCAGTACTTCCAGTTACAGTTCTAGTATTACTTTCCTACTACTAACTATAGTTTCTAAACTGGACGTCGATTGTATATCTGCTTTCTAACTGGCTGCGATTGTATATCGCTCTCAAGCATCTTATAAACTGTACTGAAGATTGCAGCTTTAAATCTGAATTAAACATGGCTAGTAAGCCAACAAACATATAAGTATCATATCATATTACAGAGCGATAACATGTCATACGATGACACTTTTCAATTTACACTTAGCAATTACCGTTGCAACTCTTTAGGTTAAAGCTAGAAAAGTATAAAAGTGTAATCTTACTTAGATAAATTCGTCTTCAATTCAAATTTTGTGTCATTTGAAATATCCAGTGTTATAATGTAAGTTACAGCATCTTGATCGCAACATAGGAATCCCAGATCAGTAAAGAGCCGACGTT
Source organism: Tachystola acroxantha (assembly GCA_963506565.1). Taxonomy (NCBI): domain Eukaryota; kingdom Metazoa; phylum Arthropoda; class Insecta; order Lepidoptera; family Oecophoridae; genus Tachystola; species Tachystola acroxantha. Next base: position 5,737,152 of record OY735874.1, read on the forward strand.
AGGGATGATCCGGTATTTTTGATAGCAAGTGTATTATTTTCATGTAGTCATTTGGAACTTTCGTCCGTAGCTTTGTGGGTAATTAAATGAATGAAAGTGCACGTTCCCGTGTTTTATGTTGCCTTCTGGACCTATTTAATGGCTCTTGGGTATAACTAATCGTCATCATTCTCAAGGCTCATGGCATTTCTGCATTTGCTCACAAGTCAAATTACACCCAAACTCGGTCTACAATATCTCGCTGCCGCTCGGGAATCGAACCCTAAAACCCTGCAAAGAAGGTTATATTGGCTAGATTATCTCTTGGTGAAAATTCACATTTTTTTATGTTCAGAGGTTTATATCCCATTTTTTCTTTAGTATTTTAGATGATTCCCCAATTCACATCTTCATGTTAATCTACAAATATCTTAGGGATCCGAGAAACATTTTGGTATCACGAATGTGTTTCAAAAAGAAATGACAATCCTGTAATCAAGTCACAATCACAACACAATACACAATCAGCGGTGCTATTGATCCGTATATCTCCACTTGAATAACATCTGTCCTTGCAACGACAACGGACGTGTCTCTGTCAGCGGGGCGTAGGTAGACTCTATTTATCAGGGTTGGCAGGTGATGCGACCTGAGCAAATGAAATACTCAGAGTTATTAATATTATGAGAAGCATGGGTAAAGTACGACTTTCAGTATTAATTGCCGTTGAACAAAATGATGTTATGTCCAAACATCAACGGCAATTAATACTGAAAGTCGTACCTACTTTACCCATGCTTCTCATACAAGTTTCTCACCGCTGTCTATGCTTGATATTTTTTTACGCCAGAATAAACAGGTAAAGCCCTAGTTTGAATTCGACTTCCATGAGTACCTATATTTGAAAAAATAACAACACTATATTTAATTATTTTTCGGAAAACAACTTGCTTTTTGGCATGAATGGAACTACACATCCAAATCCATCATTGCCACAAAGGAACAGACGTACATAAACCATACACTCGAAAAACACTACATTTCTCCTTTCGGCAGTCGTAGCGTAGCTACGTAGGTAATGAAAATTGTCTATTCGATCGAGTTATTACAATAATTTTCTGTTACAATTATGTTTAGATGAAGGAAGATGTAAATATGTATTTTATATGTATGTCATACTTATAAAATACATTTAAGTAGGTGTCAACTGCAATAAATAATGCTGTCAAACTGTGGAACGATCTCCCGTCACCCATCAGACAGGCCAAATCACTGGCAATTTTCAAAAATCTTTTGCGCCATCACTATCAATCTCAATGTGGATATCTACATGAGAAGAAGTAACCCTTTTATTTCTACATTTCTCCTCCCTACATTTGTGTGTAAATTATTTAAGTGTAAGTATGTATATTGTTAGTTAATTAGGTATATATTTATTATTGAAATAGGTATATGTAATTTATTTATATTTTTTATTAAGTAGTTTATTGTATTATATTGTAGGTTTATTTAACATATTTGAATACAATATTTTATTGCTTTTATAGTATTGTATTATGACATTTTTGCACCCGCTACGCTGTTTTTGATACAATATCTCCATCACCCGAAGGTTGCCTGGAAGAAATCGCTTAAAGCGATAAGGCCGCCTGTCTGTACACTAGCTAACTTTGGTTTTATATGTAACTGATGTATTTTCATTTGTGTGCAAATAAAGTATATTTGATTTGATTTGATTTGAAATAAAGTAAAGAAAAAAGTAAAAAAAAATAGGAAGATGTATATTGTATTGTACATGGTGTATATTCATTGTGTATTAGTTCCGATAGAATAACATCATGGGAACTATCAGCAACTTAACAAACACGTCTGTGTTTGTTCTCAGCTAAACTAAAAAGTACACTGTTGCGAGACCAAATTTAGCATTCGGCCGATGTCCCGCGCCCATTACCAGGCCTGGTGCACTCCGCGCTTTAGGTATAAATCTACAGGTACATCGGGCGGGCGGCCTTGGGCCGCGCCGGCGCGGCTATTCAGTGGGCTGCTGCGCGCCAGATTGATTGCACGTAGCCCGCTATTTTGCGCCCGCGCTGCGACGTATTTAGCCGTCTTTCATTGTATCGGAAGAAAAAAATCGTGACAAGAATTTGGTCTAAATTATTAAAATATTCTTTCATACAATTTAGTACCTACAATAATAATTTATTTTATTTAGGGTGGATTCGACCAAACTTCAATTTATACTGGAGTAACTATCCCAGGGTTATTTTTATTCCCCGATTTTATTCTCCATTAACTTACGAGTAGTTTTACCATGCAATCTAGAGAATAGTTGCAGATAATTGAATGAAATTGAATGAATAATGAACGAATAATTAGATTAGATTTATATAATAAATCGCAAGGCTAGTTCTTGCATCTTAAATATGTAAATATGGGTTTCGGCTCCCGGACTAGATTGTACCTAGCTAAAACCTAAAAGAGTTATGTTTAGTATTGTAGACACCCATTAAAGTGTAAGAAGATAGCATGCCTATGGTCTTTTGTGATCTAATACCGTAGGTATATTTGAAATATCAGTTTGTTTACAAAAGTAGAATAATAGAGTGGTATAATAATATATGTTCATTAAATATTCAGATTATTTATCTTTCACAAGCCGGCAGCCCTAATCGTGTCAGAAGAGTAAAGAGCTACCCGATAGAAAGAGACGCACGTTGTAGGTGAATATAATTGTAGGCACTTCGCGCTGCGCGAGCTGAATTGTACTTTATTGCGTCGCTGCGAGACTCGCGATTTATTTTAACGGTTTTTAGGAGAGACTCTTCTGTACTTGTACTATTATATATTCTGTGCCATTACACCAGTCATTTGGCAACCCTGTAACGTGCCCAAGTATTCCAAGTGTTGTGTATTCGGCCCATTGAACATGCTTCCGCGGGACCCGTAGCGAATCGCTACGTCGAATTCGCTACCTCATTTGCCGGTATTTAATGGGACGGGCTTATTTGTTTAAACAGGTGTGACATGTATTTTAAATATGTTGGTCTTAAGAGTAGGGAAGTTCTTTCGTAAAAGTTTATTTATAACATAACTTTTAACATTGAATTCCTCTCTATATGTATACAATTTGACTGACACATCAGTAAGAGGTATTCTAAGCTCTTTATAGGCATAACAATGCAATTCTACTCAACAACAATATTTACTCAAATGTTGTTGTACGGACAACAGCAGATCAATGGTAACACTTGCAGTACGGTTTTAAATCTTACGACAGATAATAAGAACGGTCCAAAGTCCAAAGTTACACTTGATCTGCTGTTAGCGTACAACTCCTATGCATGATGCATTTACAATTTCACCTCGTATGCCATACTCGGTTCAGTGGGCACGGCAGGCTAGACTGAGATGCAATATCTAGATTTTTCTTTGTTATTCTTAGGTACTCGTACATATTTTGTTGAAAATACATCAAGTGACTAACATTTTGTAACGTTGCATTGTCTGTGCTATGAAAGTTTTAAATCATCGATGAACTGACGTCAGATAAAGGTAACACAGGAGGCTGACATACATGAAAATGTATTTGAGGATTTAATGTATAGAAATGACGAACAAGGTCCGTATTTCATAATAACGCACTTTATACATGTATGTAATAAGATTTTTTGCATATTTTGAAATGTAGAGCAAACATTAATAAGCTTTTGTTATTGTATCATTTTGGAAATGAAAATTAATGTCCAATGTACTTTTTACTGGTAAGTAAAGTCGCAAGCACAGCAAACGCACTACTATTCTTATTGGTTACAACATAAGAGTTGAAATCGTACTACCATTGTTGCTGTGATGCATCCGGAATTCGGTGTAGAGCGTGCTCTCTGGCTGCAGTAAAACAATTTTAATTATTCGCGAGCGCGCACTAGGGTACCTAGTGACACGTATGCGATGAAAGCGGCTTGTTTACTGACCGCCATTGAGCTCTCGCTTTGAATAGATCCTGCACGTGAGCACCAGCCACCACTTAGGCATTCATTGCCGCCTCACCCTCGACTCTCCCTACGGGCGGGGTAACTAACCTCGCATTGAATCCTGACATAATTCTATCTACTCATATAACTAAGCCCACAAGCCACAGCAAGTGTGTTATTGTAGAAACCAAAACTACTATTATTTTAAGCTTTGCTGTGATTATTGTCACCTTATTAGATCGGATCACTTTATTTTCACAATGATGAACAGAATCATTCAATCAGTTCCTTCAGTGTTACATACACCACAACAGGTAATAGAATCACATTTCTTTACCAAATAGGACACTTGCTGCGGGAAGAGTTATTATAGTATGAAATAAAATTTTATTGTCTAGGTCAATTACAATTCAGTTTTTATATATGCAACAGCTTCATTGAAACACTTTTCATTTGACTGAATGTTTCGTATCTGAAGTAACTATCGATGATCTGAGATCAGAATTCAGGATGCTTATTTTTATAAATCTTGGCTCGTCTCATAATTTGCGGCTCTTTTAGTTTTTATCGTCACTGGTTGTCATATGAACTTTCCTTGAGCGTTCGTTGCCGTCTCTCCCTTGGGTTATATGGACGGGTAGCTAAGTGACTATAACCTTCCATTGAATTGAATCATGTCCTTATTTCGCAAAACTATAGGAGTAATATGGGTACATAAATCGATCACTCATACTAATTAAGTATCGGTTAGCATTTCTATAGATACCTATAACAATAACACCTACATGCTCTTCGCAGTTCCTTTTTTTTATAACTCGACTAAATTCACTGAAAACCCCTTGTATCTAATATAGACCGTATTACCGTCACATTAAATGTCGGTGGTACACTTGACGTGCTGTCGCCTGTCAACTGTACATTTTTAAATAATGTACAGCTATTGACATCGTTAGTTTTGGCTAGTATAATCGGCTCGGGGCTCGGATACGAATAGTTTATTAGTTCAAAATCCACTGAAATTCCGTAGAGTGTTCCCACGAGCAATTTCAGTGGCCGAACGCTTTCAGAATTCCAGATTGGATGGTATGAATTTCTATTGAGAAATGTAGATACTCAGTTGTTTGTCTATTTAGGTAAATCTACTACTATGTTTACAAAGTTATTTGGCATTCATTTGCACTACAAGCAGATTACACCGACAAGTTTATTTTAAAAGGAAAATACATTCATAACTGAGTCCTTTCAATACGGCGATCACAAAAAATACCATGACGAAACCTAGAGTAAGAAGGGGAACATGAATAGGCTGTTGATGACGATGAGATGCATCAAATATACTCAGAAAATGAAATAAATACTTAACAAAAGTGGCCGTTTCATAGTTACTAAAGTGAAATTAGCACTCAAGAAGATTAAAATGACATTAAGGAACTAATTTGAGCGTAACCTCATCTATATTACCTGTGAGGTAGTCCTATTAACCCTATAATGTTCATAATCTAACCAGGTACGGAGCGCTGCCACTGAGTAGTTTCAGGTTAAAACGGGTTCCATTAGCGTTAATTAGAATTCTCCCAGGCTATGCACTCCCGTAGGAACTGAAATTTTAAACGCAAAGTAGATAAATTATAGTTAATATTTCAAAATTCGAGACAAGTATTAAAATTATTCCGAGCGTTTCAAGCTAAAGCTTCATATTACTGAAATGGATATTGTGCCTGATGTAATGTTACGGCAATCATCCACTTTTACAACCAAGGAAGCGTGTTCTTGAGTAGGATCTTTTGACTTCCTTATATTTTGTGAAACATCTATCTGTGAATAACCGTAAATAAGTTGAAAACCGGCAGATGTACCTATTTTGGTGCAGAACACACGTCTGCACCAAAATAGGTACATCTGCCGGTTTGGTATATTTCCGAAAGTTTCATGTACCTACTACACCATCAAAAAATTATCAAAATTTATATTTTCTATAATTTAACTGAACAGAGTTATTTATAATACATAAATTAAATTAATTGAAGTTAGAGCCATTTCAATTAGGTATATCGGGTTGACTTAAAATGGAATTTAGGACACCAATGTTCACGTCAGTTACCAGCCAATAACGAATCGAATTTAATTAAAATATTGGACGTGTTGGGTTGAATGACGGGCACGATTATGTGGCATTAATTTATTTATGGGAAACCAATTTAATGTAAATATGTACTACCTACCTAATTGCAGAGTATTACGGCGAATACTGCTGAAGGGTTCTTATGAACATGTAAATATAATTTATTTTACATATTTACTTTACTGTATTTTGATCAAATGTTAATTGTTAACACACTTCGAAATATGTAGGTATAAAGTTGATTCCATAGTATACTTTCAATCAATGAGATGTATATTTTAAATATTGACAGAATGTCTACAGGGATAAATGAATGAATACACGGAAGTGAATACAGTAAAGTGTGATTTTTGTTTTGTGTTTCATTTAGCGAAAATCATTTATATTATTGATATTTTGGAATTGATGATTGATTATGTTACCAGGTACCTATGTTATCTATTCCTACATTTGTAAATAAATGGTATATTGTAATATTGTATGGCAATAAACATATTTTCTATTCTATTCTATTCTAAATGGACCCGTATATTAAATAAACGAAGAATAAAATTCAATATATAACTCGTGCATGAGGATAGTAGTAATTTATTGTTTTGTGTTTTCTCAAAAGTAATATCGGCAAAGATATACGAGTAAATAAATTGACATCGATATCCCATTGATCAATCTTGAATGACAAACGAACCGACAATATAGCCTCCGGTCCTCAAGGAAACAGGCATGCCTGAGTTTACGAGTAGGTTTGGTTTAACCGCATTTGCGAATTGGTGCATTGTTACCGCCGCCGCAATACCTGTTCGCAATACCAAATGTGTTTACATTGCCTGTTACGAGATACGTATTTGGCCGGATATAGGTAGTAGGTATGTGGTACGGGAAATATCTGTGGCCGGATTTTACGAGTTTAATTGAACATTTTAACAAGGTTTAACCTCTCCTTAACACATTGTTTACATCCATTTTTATATGTAAAACTGATATATGTACAAAAAAGAATAAGGTAGCCGTTAGGTATCTTTCATTGTAGTCGTTCGGTCTCTTTCATATGTGTTCTAAATTAATTTGCATGTTTACTTTGACATAGCACGAGCTATGCCACCAGGTTGACATTTCCCGAGATGAGCGCATTTTGAGGATCGGCACATATATAGATAGACGGGTACAGACATTTACCGTACACATATTTACTATTTGTACCCTTATTTCTATAATACTAAGTATGTGAAATTAATAGCGTATCTTACAAAGTTTTTGAACCTCTCATGAAGTATGTTATGACAGTCAGCAAAAATGTTAAAATAATAAATATGACGTATTCTAGTAATGGCCTCATCAGCGATGGCAGGTCTGAAACTAGGGCCCCACCCATCTTCCGCTGCCTGCCACCCGCTTCTCGTCGTCCGAATTAAAGCATTCTCTAGGTACTTGTCTGAAACCGAACTTGGAGAGCCATATTATTTAGATTATGATGTAATTTATCAGTAAACCAGAAAAAAATTGCCAAACATCGAGAAATCGAGTCTTAACCACTACACCAGTAAGTAGCCAAATAAGGTAAAAGTGACGTGCTATCACAGAGCGGCCTCATTAACAACGGAAAGTCTAAAAGTACGACCCATCCATTTTCCGGTGCTTCCCACTCGTTTCCGTTTACATCGATCCTCCCTCTGACTGATTCCGAGTTGGGTTGATATTTAAATGTTTATTTTCTCATTTCCGTAGTGGAAAAAGTTTGAAAGTTTAATGAGAATGTAAATTTATTTTGAAGACGTTTTCATTATGTACGGCTGGTAGTAGTTAACAGATACAGTTTTAAAACTGTAACCTGTGAATTGAAGATTAAATCTGTCCGGGTTGAGAAAAAAAATCGTCAGGCCTGAAATAAATACTTAATTTCAAATTTGTTTTCAAGTAAAAGTTTTCCCACTCACTCCAATCCTGTAAAAACACAAAGCAAAATTTTTCTTGTTGAAATTTGTTTAGAAGATTTCTTTGTAAACGAGGCCTTATATTGGTTTTGTTGTTTTTCCTTGTTCCATTTAATATTACACATAAAAATGTCATTTCACTGCGATGCGGATTTGTCGATTCGAACCAATTTGCTCGCGAGGAAATGGAATGTGAATTGTTATTGCATACTCCGATGCTCCGATCGACCTGAGCTATTGTTTCGTTCAATTCGCTAGATCAGCAAATATACAGTAGTCTGCATTTGTTTTAACTCTTGTAGGCACATTAGACCACTGTTATCACGAAGGGTGCCGATATAACTATTAGCCATTGATCTCCTATAAACAACTAGATACACAGTCTGCCTTCTAAAAATGTCCGAGCGCAAAGAAGGTCCTAACAGATGAATGGACCCTCATTTGCTTTATTGGGCATTATTTGGACGTTAACAATGGACCCTAATTTGACGTTTTTTAAACTGTTTTAGTAAGATCTTTGTGTATCTAGTTGTTTATAGGAGATCAATGTTATTAGCCCATTATTCTAGTTTATTGGGAACAAAAAATAAACTAGGTATTACAAACTTTTACTACCCGTAGGAGTATGATACCAAAGTTAATGTGGAAAACCGCTGCTTTATGACGTACGTTTACGGACTCGGATGTTTATCACTGGCGAATTCTTCAAATTGTCAAATTGATAAAGGTAAAGAGTGATATGATATGAGTTCATTATTTATCACTATTATATATAACCTTTTAGAATATTTACATTCTCTTGCTTTCTATCGCTATTTTCACCTATTAGGTCTATAACCATGGTAATAACGCAATTGTAAAAGGGACAGAAATGAGGGTACATTTTTTTTACTTATTTTACGTCTGGATCTGAGAGTACGCTAGTTGGCTTGGCTCTGCAACTTTCAAGTGCAAACGAGGCTCGAATGCACTTAAAAACATCTAGCAACAATGCAATCGTCTGCGAAGTTATGCTGGAACTTTATTTTCATTAAAACTAACCGGGAATTTCTGCTAGTCGCTATGTGCAAATATGATGCTCTCCGGTTACATTTATTCTGTGAGCTGGATTATTCACCTAGATTTAGAATATTACCTAATAATGCTGCGGGGTGAATAGTTATTTTATTTCATAGATCAGCTATAGTTAAAGATTATATACTTTCTTTCACTGACGTTATTTAGACACGGGCTATAGCAGGCTTTCTAACTTAGGTATCTCCGTCCACTTTGCTCAGTCATTCATGTCCTCCTGGAGTAACTTTAACTTCACAGTTCATACCCTATGTAGCCACTAAAATAATTACTGCTCCCGAATAAATCTACTAAAATCTTAATAGTACACTCAAAAACAGAGAAAAGTATACAGGGGGCCTCAATAAGGTTGAGATTTTCTCAAAAACTCCTCGACCGATTTTAAAAATTCTTTTATAATTACATAGTTTTAACTTTAATATATCTAACAGTGAAATCATTTTTAAAATCGGTCTAGTAGTTTTTGAGAAACTCTAAATCCTAAAAACTCTACTGTACACCTGTCTCTCTATATTACACCGTACAAGGGCCATATTGTGCCAATATAAAATACAGTGTATTATATAAAATTGGATTCATTCGATTAAAAAGTACATTGTCATCGAGCGAGGAAGCTCGGCTCACTAAAGTCTGTTGACTGGCTCAGCGAATTCTCGTGTGCAAAGAGTAATTTAAAATTCAGAGCGCCTCGGTCGCGACGAGCCTCTCATTATTGCCTTATTGTTATGTAAAGTATGAATATCTATACTCTAGTCTGTGCTAGGCAGTGACGCTTCAATTATAAAGTCAAATTTTAAACTAAAAGCTTGCGAAAGGAGTGTTTTGGTTAAGCGGAGCTGAGCCTTGTTTATTTTAGCCATATTACCATCAGATGTACGGATTTGCAATGCAAGACTTGCAGAAGCTTATTTATTTCAGATCTGGCTAAAGTTTTCATCTATTTAGGTATCTACTAAAGTAAATATTTAGATCCTGTTTCATTTTATTTTAACACTTTATTTAGACAACCTCACAAAGCACACAAATGCTCTTCCAGTTAGTCCGCGAAAAAGAGGCATAATTATGCTAACAGGAGGAGGGCGTGGTACTTAAAATGAATACTTAACCTACTTTCATGTCAGATGCTATGCTATGTCTTTTACGTTTTAAAATTACTGCAAGCAGCAAATCTAAATATTAAAACCAAACCTACAAAATTGGTGATATGTATTTTAGTCACAAAATTTTCTTATTCCTATGCCCTGTGAAATAAAACGAATATTTTGATTTATCTGCACCGTTTGCTATATTTATGAGATAGAATAACAAAAAAAGAACAGGAGAAATGTGAAACTATTTGTTTCGCAACATGGGGGAAAGAATAGACTGGTATCTAAGATGGTTTTCCTCATTCATCGGGCAATAATTAAATGGGGCAGTGTATTATTATCGTTAACAAGTGGTATTTATAGGCGCCGCCCGCCCAAGAGTCCATTTGCCGCCCACCGGGTCGCAGGGTGTCGACCCGCGATGCGCACGTTGTGTACTTTGCGTTTTTTTTGCGGGGAAAAAAATATTACACGTTTTTCCTCTAACGATGTTTTATTTGGTACACACAATACTACGGATCGCGTATTTTGGAAAATGGTGGTATTTGGAAAACCGTTTTCACATTCACCTTCCTCGGGCTATGCCTCAGAGGCTATGTCGACCCACTGTGATATATCTGTAGTTTAAGCTGCAGTGCGTCAGTTTCCAAAATAAATGCATTATTATTAGGTACCCTAACAACACACACAGAATTTACATAAACATAAGTTGGGTTTGCAATAGACGGACTTTTATGTAATGCTGATTCTGGACCGACATAAACTGGAAACACAGACATTTAACTTAACATACCTATACAATACATAGTTCCTACTTGGTCTATATTTATGCTTATCTACGTTAAATACTATTACAATAACTATTATGTAGTGTACTACACACACTCACGACTGCAGCACATTTAATCTCGTAAAATTAAAGAAACTAGGCGTTAAAAGGTTTTGTTATAATCAAGATAACGTGGGCAATAGCAATACCGTTATATTTGTGTTATCGGTAATGGATACTCGCAATTTATCGTTATCATAACATCAAACGCCGAAACTCGTCCAAAATTAGCGGGAACATTTTTTGTCCCAAAGGCCCACTCGTTGTTCCACTGTGTGACCGCTGCCAGCTGCTTACAAAATACTATGCGACGATTTTTAGCATCAGATACGAACATTCAGTCGTTCGTACAAGATTCAGAGTCGTTTAGTTTTCAAAATTTGTGTCGTGAATTGTTCAAGTGTCGTGTTAATTTGTACTTGTTACTATTTGTATACTACTTATTTGTTGACATCCTGCCTTATTTCATAGTAAGTGAATATCAGAATCATTGTATAGTTTATAGTCAGTAATGTAACTTTGTATATTTTTGCACCTCATCACTTTCAAACTTAGCAAGCAAGCTTTCAGCAGCACATCTTTTTACGAGTATATGTATGTGTGTGTATGGCTACAGGAGTAGCCTAATCGACTTGCAGTATCGTTATATTCGTGTTGATCACGGGACAGAAGAGGATGCATTAAGTAAAATAAAACACTTTAATTCACTTGTTTTCTATGACAACTGATAGGCATTTGATTGATTACGGCACTTCGTAACAACGAAAGTCGACCAAACCCATAGATCAAATTGATTTTGATATATAGAGGCATGGATGTTTGATCGACTTTCTTTACTATGTATGTACTACAGTACATCAATATTTCCTGATTCCCTGTACCCAACAGAAATGGTGACTATTTGAACGCCCGTAAAGCTCCGTTCAATTTATTACTGTAGATACTGTTAAACCAGGTCTCTGTATTTGTTTTATTACCAATAGATTATATCTTTCATGGAAACCACTGAACATAAATTTTGAGTGAATTATTGACTGGCAATACTTTGGTATATTTATCGGACTGCCAAAAGGAGGATGGCAATGTTTTTAAAGGACGGGGGTACAGTTCCCGGCAACTAATTTGAACCAAAATTGTGGCAATTCTTGAAGAACATACGAGTTCGCAGATAATAAAAACTAAAATGTTACATTTGATGTGTTTTGACTGTAAAATTTTAGATTGTATTTACAATTTCCGCTCCATTTTGGGTCAATGGGTCTGGTCTCTGTAATAATTTGTACACGATCGTTTTAAAATAACTTATCTGCTGTACAGTAACTAGGCGAGACAAATCGATCGCATTACAAGTATACGGAAGGAAAATAAAACTTCTCCGTCTAGGAAGCCAGAGGCTCGAGGCAGTCAGTCGCTGTCAGGGCCAGGCTAAACTTGCATTGTAGCGCGTATTTTCTTTTCCAAACGTGGGACATCAAACTTTTGCTGAGCTTTCAACTGTGCACGAGTAATCTTGGTCCTTTTCTTTAGAAATTTACGTCCAATAATACAACAGAGCCACAATTATATTTAGATAGCAAAACTTTTTGACAGATTTAAATGTATACCATAATTTTTGCGCACTTTAGAATTGTTGATAATTTCTGAGACTTAATGCAACTTATTTATTTATTTTATTTTCAATTGAAAACCATCTAGGAGTAACTGCTTGAAATATTAAAGATGTGTATTTTTGTGGAAGAGTTGAGAGGAGACCTTTGTTGCCCAACAATGGAGACATGGCATAATATTATTACCTACTTAATGATAATAAATGAATTTTGCTACACCCTTTTATTATTTAGTTATTTTATTCATCCGAGAGCTACTCACTCAAACGTAATGTTATTGGGGTACTCAACTCAATTAGAGTGTGATTGAATTTAAGGCTTCACAGAGAATTTGTAATGTAGGCGACTACGCTCATCTCGCCTCGGTTTATTTGCTATTAGCTCGACACAAACTGTGTTACGCTGTATCTTGCACTAACACGTTATTAATTTGTAAAAAAAATTAACCTTCTTTTGGCAGTCAGGTCAAAAAGTCACAATTTGTGGACTATAGGTGTTCCATTCATAAATCATAATGTAGACTATTTTTGATGAACATTCGATATACTTTCTTGCAACTATTACTCTTCATTAGAATGTAAACTTTTACATTCAGTTATGATACAACAACCAGTTATAAGTTTTACTTACACCAATCAATATCATTGATATTTTTACTCAAATAATTATGTCATGATACTATATAGACGTAAAGTTTGTAAATATCATAATATATCTGTGTCTATCTTGTAAGTACAGTCAATTGAGAAAATCCCAACCTTATTGAGGCCCTCTGGATACTTATGTCGGGTAATATACCGTACTAGGGTCATGTACCTACTAAGTTTATGTTCAGTCATTTTTACTAGTAAACCTGTTGTTTACTTTGCATTTTACAACCGTTTTACTACTTTTCAGTTTTCAGCACATTTTGTTACTTCACGATCTTTTTATAGAGAGCGCCATAAGGAAGCTTATTCATAATGTAAATAACGTGTTGCATCTCACATCGATTTATTATTGTTTGGTATTTCAAAAAATATTCGTTGCCAAAGCTTGGAACCGTCATGAAACAAGGAACCGTCGATAGAGTTAGCCATATTTACATCGTTACTCTGCTCTTCCATGACTATTTCTAGCATATCTGCCACTCGCTTGTTTTTATACTGTTTGAACTTTCAATAGAAGTAGAACATATAAAAACTGATGTTTGTTTCCGTGACTGTTGTTGTGACTGCTGTTGGTTGTATTGTAGTCGTACGAAATATAGTTTAGGAAAAAAACCACTGCGATCCATGGAGAGACTCCATGGATCGCAGTGGTTTTTTTCTTTATTGTCGTAACTTGTATACTATATGCTATAATATCCTATTATTTATTTTTAACCTGTATCGCGGCAGGATTCGAACAGACGACCTCGCCATTCCGACAGAGCCACAGTGATTTTAAACACTGCAACTCTTCATTAGGTGGGTAAAGTTTCTTGAAAAAAATGATTGAATGAGAATTAAATCATAGATGCAGTGGTGCAATTATTTCTAATGATCGATTTTTACATAATCGTCTGCGTTTTCATACTTTTTTCAACATATTACATTATGTAGAGTCTGTTAAAGAGAATCGAAACTCTAATTACTGTTTAACTGTCGATTTCTAAAGCATTTAAAGGCAATTAATTAATACAGACATGGCATTGCATAACAAATGTTGTAGGTATGTGTTGTATTGAAGATATAGCGACATAATTCGTAGAATACCGATTAGGTCTAATAATTTTCGAGTTATTTAAATTTTAGCGATTTTCGGATGCCTGGTGGTGGTGGTACCTTTCTGAACTAAAACTTACCACTGTGTAAATACTAATCAATAGCCCAAGAGCGTAAGCTCATGTAGCCTTTCTGATGTAGCTATTATCACTTTTTACCCGACTGACAAAATAAGGAGGGTAATGTTTTCGATTGTATGTATTTATCACGGTCCATTGTGGTGCCCTGCAGTCTAACCGGCTGATGGATTTTTGACATAGCATATATTTTATGCCATAGAAGCAGTCGTTTTTTTATAATCCTTGTTACTTTATATATTATGATTTATGAACATTCTCCTTTTGGCTTATTATATTACCATTTGCGGTATACTATACCCTAACTATATGTAGCATAGTAATGTAATTGCAATGAGTAATTGGCTAGTTTCGGCCTCGTAATATTGGGGCATACGCTGATTCAATTATCGTCTGGCTGGACCGCGGCGCAGACCACAGCTACTCATCAAAATTGCAACATGCTGTATTACGATCTCTGGAATTACGCGAAATAATTACAACCTTTATAAAACAGTCGTGAGAAATGCCGGGATTTGTTTTAGAGGGTTATTGCCTTTGACAATGATTTTTATAGTACAAAATTATAATTTTTTCAGCCCTAAATTTTCTACAAGTTTCTATACTGCAGCATAAAATAATGTTGCATTTAGGCAGACCAAATTGTTAAATCAACGTATTATCATCTGCAATTTAAGGATTCTCTTTGATTTAAATTTATCATTTTGTATTGGTATTAAAGTTGTTAAGAGTTTAAGACATTGTTTCCCGATAAGACGTATTATACCGATTATTCCCACTTTAGTTTGGTAAAATATTTATTAGATATTTGAAAGTTTTGTAAGTATGACAATTTTATGAATGAAAGAGGAATCGATAAATAACCCCAATAATTATTTATTCACGAGTATCCGGTGATTATAAAGTGTTAAGTATAATGAGCGCTGAACGTCCTGAAGTCGTTCTAACTTACTATTTTTAGGGTGCGTTCACACATGTGCGCCCTCGCCCGCCATCGTCAGAGCATTAAAATCGCGCTTTTATCGGATATTCCCAGCGGAACAGCTGTCGTTCTATTTCCGAGACGAGGGGAGCTTTGCTTACCTTCACTCCGACCCATGTCTTCTCGATGAAAATGTCACTTCATAAAGATAACTGTTATGTATTGCGTACGAGTACAATCTACTAAATAACATAAGTATGTATTGCATAAACACATAAAACGGCGGAGCAATAAACTTCATAATATTTTGCTGTTTACGATGCTGTTTGCTGCATTTAGTGTAAGTAAATATTTGAAATGGCCGTTTATTTTGGAATGCAGATACTGAAGAACGTTTCTATGAAGAGAACATGAATTGTCTGAATATACGCAATGGACGAAGATATGAGTTTGGGCTAGAGGAGCCGAGCGCGCCGCCTTACTACCCGCCGCAGCCGCCATTCAACCCTGACTTTGTGTATCAACATTTTGGATACGAAACGAGCCTGGACCCTGTTGAGGAGTGGCGTCTCTGTAGCGAAGAGTTGTACACCGAAGCTGCATACGACGGCGACGATGAGTGCGGCCGGTGGGGGCGCCGCTCTCTGTACGAGGGCGTCAACTGCATGCCGGTGAGTGCGCCCGCTTGTGCGTGTCGCGACGCACGCTACCGTACCGCGCTTACTATACGCATTACGCCTCCGATACATGTATCGCGAGTAACAACACAAAGCTAATCTATTTTTGGTGTGTGATGTGATTAACATAACGCCATTCTTTCCATAATCGGAATGCGCTGTTTACGTGTTGAAAGCTTTACTCCTGTTTAGTCTAATAAAACATGGATCAAAGCTGGAAGGGTGTCCGGAATGCATCAGGCGCCTATGCCGCGATCTATTTCCGGGCGCGGACGCCGGCCGTATTCGTATAAACGCCGTTCATTTTGAACTAAAACATGCGCGAGCTCGGGCGCGGGGGCTCACTCGTGGCCGCCACCGTAGCGGCGTTGCACAATCGAACCTCTATCGAAGAGAAACATCGCGCGATCAAACCGCGCGCGCCCTCCGCCGAGACCAGAGATGTTTTGCGAACCGTGAAAGTGGATAACGATAGCTTTCGGCGTGCGTCGGGCGGCAGCGAGCGGCCGGTGTCCACCGCCTCGGAAGCGTCGGAACGGGACTCCGCTTCCGTTCAATCCAGCGAGGAGCCGCCCCCACAGGAGAGTACGTAATCCGTAATTCATGGTCAGTGGACGAGTCACTGACGTAGCGTAGCACTGGAACGCGGCCAAACTCTAAATAGCGACACGTCGGTGACTCGTACCGAGAGTTTGTCGCGCAGTGTCGCTCGTGCGGAGCCTCATGTCCGACCGCGAGTACCTGACGGAGCCCTGCGCCGAGGGGGAGCGCACGGCGCCGGGCTATGTGCACCCCGCCGTGCGCTCCTACATGTACGCGCCCATGGGTGAGTTCCCCGCTCGGGGCGAGCACACTCGCGGCGCGGCTTGACGCTCCCGCACGACTCCCCACTGACCTAATGTCTCGTAACAGGCGGCGACTCCGACAGCCCCGATGAGGCGACGGTGAAGTGCACCGCGTGGACGGAGGGCGCGGTCGCCGCAGCACGGCCCGCCGTCTCCTCTGACACAGAGTCCAGCTCGTCCAGCGATGTCGACTCGGAAGAACATGAATACGACCCTCACACCGGGGACGCCGACTACCGCACCCTAACTCCGAGCAGGAGATTAGACAACTCGACTCGCCGCGACGATGATTTCAAGTGGCTGCCGACCGGTGAAATGGTAGACGATGTCGAACCGACCTCGATGGAGTCTCGACCGGAAGATTATTTATCGGGCAGTTTGGATAGAAGGCGGCGGACGACTGGGGATCGAAATGATCGCGATCGGAAGTCCAGATCGTCGCTGACAGCTAAGCCGCCGCAGCACCCCTCTGCCAGTGTCCGCGCGTCGCCGCGACCGCGTCGCTCGCGGCCGGAGGACCCGCCGCCAGAGTTGCAGAGACGATGGAACTCGTACGAACACTTTCGCTGGCCGGAGGGCGGTCCCGCGGCGCATCCCTGGTGGCCCCCGATGTGCTGGTGCCACGGCCCCCCGGCTCCACCGCCGCCGTGCTGCATGCACGATCGCTCTTGGCCCTCACACCCGTCGCTGCCTCCGATACCTGCGCGAGGTTACAAGGTATGGGTTTCCGACATAAAATAGTTATCATTCGGTATAACGGTATTTAGTACGATTTGTATTCCGGTCATTCGTTCGTCGGTACCTACTTCCCTACTTCTAAATTACGTCGCCAAACCACTTATGTGTGTCGCCAAAATCAATGTCACACAGTTTGATTACGTGTTTGATTGAATCAGCCTACGTAGGTATTCTTTAATTTTAGCCGTACATAAGTATAACCTTTCGCGTAGTTTTGTGACTCTTGTTTTGGAACTTGTTTCTTGTGCTTTTGATTACTAATTGTTAAATAACTTTATGTAATATTATTGCATGCGAATCTGTTACATTGAGAAGGACCTATCCTATAATGCATCAACACAACATGTTAGAAGATACAACACAATCCAACAAAAGGGGTTAAAAATGGAAGCAACGAGGTAGACAATGCAATAACAATGGGTGCGGTCTTAGCCGATGGGTGAAGCTAGAGGCATTTGATCTATCTCGGAAAGCACGCTCGGTCGGACTTGGGCCATGTCAAAGGCCTATGACAGGTCATAACCACTCTGACTATTGTCAGTTATTAATCTATTGGTAACCACGAACCACACGCTAAGAAGTAAATACTTGGGGGCTTGGGGATAGAATCAGAAGCTATATTTGTAGATCTGAGTAAATGTTTACAAAATAACAATAGGCGGGGGCAGGACTCTAGTGTATCGAGAGGGATACCCACCCGCTCCTGTAGATCTGTCTCTGTTAGGTCGGGCCTAATTACCCTAGTTTGTTGTTTCTCTTTTGTAAAAAGTTGGGCCATGAGTGGTCATAACAACTCTTGACTAAATTGCCAATTGTTAATCTTTTACCACGAACGACATAAGTATTTAGCCATAATGATTAATTTTCTTTTCCAGAATGATGCTGAGGACCGCGTGCGTCGCCTGGAAGCGGACAAGGAGAGCCTGCAACTACAGGTGCAGGTCCTGTCTGAGCAGATCGCGGCGCAGAGCGAGAAGATGGCCGACCTGGAGCGCGCCCTGCACGACACGAGGCAACGGCTAGATGACGCAGAACAGATGCTGCAAAAGGTAGGTGACCTCCATCACGTTTATGCATAAAACCTAGACCTCACTTCTCTTAAACCGTGTTATTGTCACTTTCACACTTCGTTAATACACGTTAAGGTAGAAAGGGACTGTTTGCTTAATTAAACCGTGGGATAACCTTATTCTGCGTTTACGAGAACGCACCTAAATGTTTGTTGTGTTTCTACTATGACGGCGTAAATAATTTACTTATCGTACATTATTTGGTACCACAAGCTGGCTAGTCTGAAATAACTCTTCTAACTTCCTCCTTACTGCCCTTGTTTGTGAATAAAGTTTGCTTAATCGTGCAAACATGTTCGAAGAAAATATACCCTCTATGCGTCGATGTCTATGAAATGTTACATTTTTTTCCCCGCAGCCTAATAATTCTATTGAAAATTGGCTCCTGATATATCAATTTACACTATGTTGGCGCACTGACTAGGAATCGTACAGCCCTGACACCAAATGTATACATTTATCGTATCGTATAGTACAATGCCATCTTAGATTTTGTCAGTATTTGATTTTGAGTGAATTGAAAAGAGCCACTGTTTAAAGTCTTTCCCACACAGGACCGATCTGCACGCGGCTTGCGCCCTGCGGCCAGTTGTAACGCGATCTGAGATCTAGGTCGCATGCGTTTCAACTGGCCGCAGGCCGCGTGAAGATCGTGCCTGTATGTGTCAGGCTTTACACTAATTTCGATGTCACTGCAGTCACCATTATCAACGAAATATCGTGAGCTCAATGCATGTTTCTATTCCCATTTTAACATGCCGTGATATGTATACAAACCTCGTGAGTTTAAAGATAATTTAATATTTTCAAAAAAGTGTGAATTACTCGCATGATGGAGTAGGTCTTTAGTAAACTTTTAAACTAGGTACATACGAACGGTGATACGTATACCATTATGTTTTAGTAAAAGACATTGCCACATTTCAATGGAGCTTTGCCCCACCTACAAAACTACGTGAGCATTTAAGCTGTACCTATCATTTTGTTGGGGACTTATTACAGGGTTTCATATTGCATAATCATATCAGTATCATTTTCTACTACTCTCGCAACTCCTATAGAATAATAACAAAAGCAATGAGTAATTCGCTTCGATTTCTTACTATTTTCTGAATTCTTAATTAAGCTGTTATTTTCGACTCGCTAGATGTACAAGACTTTGTTTTAAACCAATAATTTTAATAAAAAACGGAGATATTTTTACATTTATTCGTTATTTTGTCCATCTTGCGGTTGATGGTGGGGCAGAATCTGGCATTGTCATTTCAACCTACTACTATAGCAAGGTGGGTAACCTCTTTAACATTCAGCACGATCAAGTCGAGATGTTGGCGGAATGAATGGGCTATTGAATAATCATGATTGGTGTGGGCCGTGCAATTTCTAGCGCTAGCTACTTCGCCCCCGGTCGCTTTAGTTTATCGGGTTTGTAACCATTACTGTTCATCAAGCAATTATACTGTCGCTGTCTGGCACATTTTATGATGTTCAGTATATTAGAGAACACGTAACAACAAGATCCAATCAACATTTGATTGAATATCGTAACAAACAATTGGCGATCTTTTAAAAAAGGACAAGTGCGGCTCTATAAACGGGCGAGCATGCATGAGATTGGATTGACGAATGTGGATGTAGCGAGGATTGTGTATGCCAAGATCGACGTAGATTGAAGTACATCGTCTCTACCTACTACTACAGGCGTGAATATAATATATAACTTTACTACTCGATCTGTCGATATGTATAGATTTTTTATCACAAATTAATGTAATGAGAATATATTTCTAATCAGTAGAAGTACTAGTAAAAGGAACTAGGAAACGCCCATGTCCGAATATCGGATTTTTCTAGAATACATATTGCAATTTGAATTTGAAATCGAACGATACAAACCGTGGTATGGTATTTATGAAATCCAATATTTTAATGTGTAAATGTTGCGTGTTCATTAATGCAATGCAAATGATTTGGTGTCTAGTATATCGCACAATAGTAAAGTAACCCAACGGGTCTGAGTTATGTGTTTCTGTATACTTTTCTATAGTAATCTATATTGTATAGATTTAATCACTCAAGCGTTACTTTTTTCAAACTGGATCTCTGGTTTTCATCCATCAGTTATTCATTTCCCTAATCGATACGCCAGGTCTGGAATAGATAGTGGGATCAGTGTTGCTACAGTGATTCACGCTATGTCTGCAAAATAAATAAAATCATCGATCGATCTAAAATAATTGTGTACATTATCTACACACGCATGGCCGCACGCGCCTTTACGCATACCTACCGTGTGGTAATGAATTCATGTTGTATGAAATATAATATTATGTAGATAATTGTGCTTCATGCGTAATTGAACGAGGTACACATATGTAATGGATGGCACATATATTATAAGACCGTTTTTTACCTCAATGTCACCTTATGATAGTCGTCGTCGTCAGCCTGTATCCGTCCACTGCTGGACGTAGGCCTTCTCGCAATCCTTCCACTGTCTTCTATTTATGGCCTGATGGTAGTGAAAGTAGAAAATGCAACACATTGACCTAGTAAGTAGGTAAGTTCCTAAATGCTTTGGTTTAAAAGACGTCTAGGTTGTACGTACGGACAATAATAATGTGACAAAGTCGTCCTTTATCATACGAACGTCCATGGAAGACCTTCCGGTGCGGATATTTCTCGAAACATGCCACCCTGGAGTTTCAAAGCCAGAGTGAATATTCATTTTATGCATTGCATTAGGCTTGTGTGCTCCAACACCTCATCTTTGACTGAGATCAAGATAAAACGCGGATTTATACTAATATAAAAAGGCTCCGTCTGAGGCAGAACGTTTATTCCTTGGATATGTTCTTTGATTGTACGTACGTATGATAAATGATGAAGTAAAGTACTTTGTACGAGCAAATGGAATCTCAGCGATTTATGGTTGAAACACGCCCCGACGTCTGGTCGAATCAAGCATTGCACTCTCAAATGAGTCTCAAGTAAATTGACGAGATAGAAACTCCGTTATTCTGTGAGGATACCTAGTAAAATTCACTTACCTGATGCATTTGAAATAAAGCTGCAATTTCATCGCCGCGATTTTCACGCCACTGAATCAAAAGACGATCGACGTTCGCTGATTGGACGGCATGAAAATTGCGGCGATAATAAAGCAGACAATACTGGATTGTTAATGTCGCTTTATACATTTCCAAGCATTAGGGTAGTCGAAAAGCTTGTCTACATTGTTATGTCTTTACTGTTTGTTATTCCACTTTTTTGTTTGCACTATTCCCATTTTACCCCTATTCGTAGTGTTTGTAGAGCCATTTCGTTAGAACGATAACGGTATGCGCCCCTTTGTGCAAGTTCAACACTGTTCCCTTGTGCTATTATTATGCCTCGCGTTACTGAGAAAATGAGACCAGCAAGAAGTTGCAGTACTATTAAATTTATGCTATCCGATTATCTTTACTGTATTTTAGAGTACAGAAACCAGTAGAATTTGTATTCTCGATTTCAAAAATCAAACACTTGTACTCCTACCAAGAGTTCCTGTAGTAAGTTCGATCACTAGCGAGTACGTACAAACTGTAATAAGATTCGTGATTGGCGCAATATTTGATGCAATATTGCACCCCTAGCGGCAGTAGCGGAATTAAAATCACACCATCCTTGTAAGTTGTAGGTAAAAAAATTACGTACTCACTAGCGAGTAAACCTACTATAGCCAGTAGCCACTCATAGTAATGGTACTTTTATCAACCAAGTACGTAATAGTACACACTTTTACTTCTTATATTTAAAAAAAAATTATCCAGTTCTCTATAACAGTATTATGGTAATGGAATAATTACACTGAAAGTAGGTAAATAAGAGTATATATTTTCGAGATTTCGCATAAATTGATGGTCTCATAAATCCGTATTTGGTTCCATCACGGTTCCATCTGTTATATGCCAGTGGCGGATGTCATCGAGTGGCAGCGCTGTCTATGAATCGTCTTTTCGGCATGTTTATCTAAAATGGTCTTTGTTTGGGACCGGTAAATTTTAACCCAAAAGTAATCCTAGATAGTTCGTTTTGATAGGAACAAAACAGCATTTGCACAGTAGTTATTAAGATGTAAACAAATAGTCAGAACGTCTGTTTAATGAACATGTCTACATAAAACAGTTTACTATAGAGTTTGGTAGAGGTACGAGCGAAAATAACAAACTGTTGTTCTATTTATGTAGCCCATTTACGCCACGCCTAGCGGCCGTACATCGCGCAAACTACACCAGATGGTTTTTTTATTAAACTACAGAGATACCGAGCGGGCTGAGTAATGATGCGACTGATAAAGTTTCTTTTAAAACTTTAAAGTAGGTCGATGTTTACGTTCTTTGGCAAGAAAGTCTTTAGAACGTGTTGGGAAAATATTTACTGCGAATGTGATACAATAGCGTAACTACACAACTGTGGTTTAATAAATAAAACTTGAAACCATAATAGACCAACGGGTAGGAGACTGAGGGTGAAGCATCGCATGTTCAATCCTTACCTCTCATTTGTGATGGACCTCTAATCAACTCGTCAGAATCAGAGATTTATAATAGTATAATGGCGATTTTAATGTGAAAATCGCTGACTCGAATTCTGCCACAGAGGGTAGTACTTACAGTCACTCAATGGTAATATTTGAAGTAACGATTTTATTAAAGCCGGCGTTAGACATTTGAGCATCTTTGCAAAGTTTTACCTACCGTTGAAAGCTTTGTACATAATCTATAACTACGATATCATAAAAAACCGTCAATGACAATCGAATTTGAGCATATTTGAAAAGATTTGCGCACATGTAACCTGGGTAACACTCAGTCAATAATAACGGTACAAAGTCCAAAGTTACCATTGAAATCACAAGTTACTTAGTCGACACCACTTCAAAATGGTACAACATTAAGGCCGAAAGAGATTCATAAACACTTTTGAGTGGAAGCTCGCTCTTACGACTATATTTGTATCAAGTCTGTCAATTGTAAGACCGAGCTCAAACTCAAAACTGTCAATGAATCTCGGTCCTAAAATACGTTTTCCATTTAGTAAAGTACCTAAATTAGCTGCGCCCCTCCTCTCTTTTGAAAGCTG
Organism: Tachystola acroxantha; assembly: GCA_963506565.1. NCBI lineage: Eukaryota > Metazoa > Arthropoda > Insecta > Lepidoptera > Oecophoridae > Tachystola > Tachystola acroxantha. The sequence continues at coordinate 5,760,954 of OY735874.1, forward strand.
GATCCGGGACTTCATTGGTTACAATATCCATTTTGTTTTCCAGGAAATGCTCCAGCGTTCGTCTCTGGAGACGCAGAAGTTGGAGCTGTTGTCCAAACTGAGCGAGGTGCGCCTGCGCGTGGCCGAGCGCGGCGTCATGGAGCGCTCGCCGCCGCCGCCAGACGCCACGTCCACGCCCATCGCCAGGCCAGCGCCGCCGCGGGTAAGGCGTCTCTTATCTTTCTTTCTAATGCGCCTCAGTAGAATTACATGTCAAGTCGGTCATGGGAGCAACACGAAGAGCAAACATAAGGTCCAAAAAATTATTTTAACTAGTTGTGAATACTAAAACAAAAGACAATCATCAAAAGATAGTCATCTCTGTCAGCTAAATCGTATTCTTTGATTCAACGGTGCCTAACGAAGGTTCCACGACACCCTAGTGAATGATTGAGAGCTTTGTTACCCCGGCGCCAGGCACAGTCAAATACTTTGTTAATAAAGACGCTCAAATTCGATGTTCATTGACGGCTTTTTATGGCGTCGTAGTTATAGATTCTGTACAAAGCTTGCAATGGTAGGTAAAACTTTGCAAAGACGCTCACATATCAGGCGCCGGTTTGACTGTTGAAATAATATTGTATTTTTTAGGTTCTCCATTCTTGAGATCTATCATATCTGCATTATAAGGGACATAACTTTATATCTTCTATGTTATTTGAAACTCTAACCCCCACTTGCAATAAAAGATCACTCTAGAGTTAGGGAATTAACTCGAGCAAATTTTTTGTAATTTTCACGGGTTATATCGTTAACTCTAGAGTTGTTATATTACAACTTGTCAACTTATTTGTTTATTCCTCTTGTTGCAGACCCCGCCAGCCAACTACGGGCGTCAAATCGAGCGCAACAATCACCTGTATTCCTCGCTCCCGCGCTCTTCGATCCTCACGTCCGAGTCGCGTGTGGCGTTCGGTAAACCCAACAACATGGTGGTGGCGCGCGGCAGAGGGCATTCGGTGCCCAACCTAGGTCTCTGGGAACACACTCAGGCTTCCTAGCTAGCGCATGTGTTCCTAATCAGATACTAAATACCACTCGCTTATCTTTGCCCTGTTCGATGTTGTAGTTTGTTCGTGATTAGAATTCTGACAAAACGAAAGATAGTCTAGAGTGAACTTGGTCTTTGGGAACACGCCGTTAGGATTCCTAGCTAGCGCATGTGTTCCTAATCAGATACTAAATACCACTCGCTTATCTTTGCCCTGTTCGATGTTGTAGTTATGTGTTCGTTACTAGACTTCTGACAAGACGAAAGATAGTCTAGAGTGAACTTGGTCTTTGGGAACACGCCGTTAGGATTCCTAGCTAGCGCATGTGTTCCTAATAAGACACTAAGTACCACTCGCTTATTCTTTGCCCTGTTCGATGTAGTTTGTGTTCGTGGTTGGAATTTTGACAATACTAAATACTATACTATATCCGGAGTTTGGCCTTTCGATAAAAAGCGAATAAAGGTCTCAAAGATCCAGTAATATTCAGTGTTGCAAGTGTATCTATGCGACGATGATCGCTAACTATCGTGTGACTATTTTGCTTGTTTGCTCTTTATAAGACATGGGTCAGACAAGTAACTTAGCGATGCCCTATTTTATTTGTGGTAAAAGTTCCGACAAGACTAAAACCTATCTCTTGGGACACATTGTCGAGCTTTACGCATGTGTTCCTAATTCTGAACCTGATGAACAAACCCGCTTATAATCTTGCCGCTTTGATGTCGTTGGACAGCTAGCTAAAACCTTCCCCCTTGATGTCGTTTATGTGGCAATGTAAGCATGTACACAGTAAGATCGCGAAAAAAAAAAGCGAAAGACAGTGAAAAGCCTCCATTAGGAGCCGTTATCTGAATGTTCAAATTCAATCTTAAATTCATCTTTAAGAAAGAATTAAAATCACTCCAGTATATCGGAGTGGTGATGAATTCAAGGTTGAAATTGAATGACAAATGTGATGAATTGCTGATGTTCAAGTGGCGGCAGTAGAACTTTACAATAAGAAAAGTTATTAATAAACGTGTTCTGCGAGAGTGTATGCCGACATCGTTTTGTATGCAGAACAGGGCATAGCGTTTTCATCGTAATCTGCAGCAAAAAGGTTCAGTGCTAAAGGCATAGAAGGCCTAAAGGGACGTTCAAGTATTACGTAACGAGGGGGAGGGGGTGTCTCTTCTAAAACGTTACGATATGGGACAGGAGGGGTTTTCGAACAATGCGATATGTAAATGTACGGAATTTAAAAATAAAACGATTAAAAAAATGTGACTTTTTGGTAAAAATGGTCACTTGAGTATTACGTAAAGTTGGTTTACCGATAAACGTTTACGGTGCGTTACATGGGGGGGTCAAAAATGTTCAAAAATTGCTTTACGTAATACTTGAATACCTAATAAACAGGGAAATTGTCCATATGTATAACACCTTATAATACTTTATGTTGACCTGTAGTACGTGTGTTCCAGCTGAGAAGGAGGACGTCGTCGGTCGCGGCAGCCCGTCCCCGTCGCTGCGCGAGGTGCGCGCGCGGCTCGGCAGCGGCGGCGTGCGGCTCGAGGGCGACGAGCTGGCGCGCGGCTCACTGCGCGCGTCAGTAGGCGCTACACCGCAGAGATCACACATTGCCACATGGTATGGTTTTTCAGAGGCCTCAATAACGTTGAGATTTTATCAAGAACTAAGTGACCGAATGTAATAAAATATTTTACTGAAGAAGTAACCTACGTCCTGCAATGGGATACGGGCTGACGATGATAGATGTATAATTGTCTATACCTTTGTCTAGTATTTAATGTCTAGAATTAAATAACTACATATTGCTTGTATGTGTATCATATTGTTATTATTTCTATTGTTGTATGTGCTTCTCATTTTTCATATTTTTCATAATATACATACTAAGGATGCCAAGGCCATTTCTAAACACTTTCTCATACAAAGAAGCATGCACAAGCATAGAAAACAGTTGACGTGAAACAATTTGTACAAAGGCGGCCTTATCGCTCAGAGCGATTTCTTCCAGGCAACCCAAGACGAAATTCAATAATTTCCTTTCGTCTTGGGTTGCCTGTATGTATAATAAATAAATAAATAATACGATGGAAGATTTCGGTGGTCGGACTGTGGCCTGTGGTGGTGGTTAGGCGTGTCACTGATGGCAAGGTCGCTGGTTCAAGTCCTGTCCACGGCTAGAAACTTTGTCATCATTTAATTTGTTCGCAGAGCATGACATAATGCTAAAATAAAATCTGAAGTGTTTATACGTATGTGCAGGCAAACAACCGACGTGCGCCTATGGGACTGTGAGAGCACGTGCGGCTGGCTGGAGAGCCTCGGCCTGGAGTCGTACGTGCCCCTAGCACGCGCGTGGCTCGGCGCGGCGCCCGACGCTCGCGGCGTGCTAGCCGCCGCCTCGCATCATCATATAGAGAAGGAGCTCGCTATCAAACACCCCATGCATAAGAAGAAGATTGTGTTGGCACTGGCTGACTTATTGGTAAGCAAATAAATTAAAAAGTAATGAATAAAATTAAAACCATTTGCGACCAATGTTATTTATTTATTTTTAGTACTGGTTGTATCATAAATAATTGTACCTAATAAATTCTTAAAAAATACGTTCCACGGATTTTTTCGCAATATCTTCATTTAAAGGTAAAACTTTATTCAAATAACGAAAGTACCTGTTACAATATTAAACTAAAAAATATTTAACTAAACGTTTAGTTAAATATATACTTACAAAATAGGTCGGTGTTAAACTATGAATTCAATACAGATAGTTCAACCGTTGCATTTTTATATATATTTCATATACAATTTATCGGCTTTGTCTCATTTTGTAGCGCCATCTATCCTAGCACCATAACATTTTCGAAGCGACGCGACGTTTTTGTTCGGGATGCTCTATTTCAGAATTAGTCTTTGTACAAAACTCTTTTATTATTTCTTACCATCACGTTCTATTCCAGGGCGGTCACGGCGACTCGTTCCTGACCTCCGCCGGCCAGCTGGACACGGCGTGGACTCTCCGCTGGCTGGAGGACATCGGGCTGTGCGGCGCGCGCTCAGCGGCGAGTGAGGCGGCGCTGGACGGGCGCGCGCTGCACCGCCTCTCACACACGGAGCTGCACACGCACCTGCGCGTCACGCTGGCTCTGCACGCGCTGTCAGTGCGCAGAGGTAACACTGACGTCACTGCTTACACTGTAGCGCGCATAGTGATAGGAACACCGAAACTATAGAGGCTGTTAAATATTAAAATTATTTCAAAACACAAAACAAAATCCGACTGAAAAAAAACCTCACGTAATCAAGACGAATCTAATGGATTTTGGTGTATTATTTAATACACCCAAATCCATCAAGACGTTTAGGCTACAGGATGGCAGAAAGGAATGGACATAGATACACCCGAAAAACATTACCCTCATTCTGGGGCAGTCGGGTAAAAAGACTTGCGAGTAGTGTAGTGGCGGCATTTCCACCTGCAAGAAAACTTCGGCGAGTAATGACCGACTGCTTGCAAGTGTAAACTGCGTAGTTTACACTTGCAAGCTGCTGTCGGACATTACTCGCAGAAATTTCCTTGCAGGTGGAAACTTCTACAATAAATTGTAACCCCCACCAGGTATCCAAGTGTTGCGCGACAACAAGTTCAACCCGGACGCGATGATTCGTCGCGCGGCCGAGGGCGAGCGCGGCGACGAGGACGCGCCGCCCGAGGAGCTGGCGCGCTGGTCCTCGCACCGCGTCATGCAGTGGCTCAAGGAGATTGACCTGGCGGAGTACGCGCCCAACCTGCGCGGCGCAGGTAATCACACTGGGAGACTCAATCAGGTTGAGATGATCCGGAAAGGCAAGCACTGACACAGGGGGATTCAATCAGGTTAAGATGATCCGGATAGGCAAGCACTGACACAGGGGGCTTCAATCAGGTTGAGATGATCCGGAAAGGCAAGCACTGACACAGGGGGATTCAATCAGGTTGAGATGATTCGAAAAGGCAATCTCGGCCGCGTGTCGTGTCCATTGGTTAATTCTACGCTAGTAGGATAGAAAGAGAAATATGGGGGGCAGCGCCATCTAGTAACTACTTAGTTACTTACATTGTCCCTCTGGTATTTCAGGCGTGCACGGTGGTCTGATGCTGTTAGAGCCACGCTTCACGGCGGAGCTGCTGGCAGCGCTTCTCAACATTCCCGCAAACAAAACGCTCCTGAGGCGGCATCTCACACAGAGGTACAATATTTACAACATTGGTACCTACTTTAAACCACCCTTATTATATTTTATTAACGCTGCCATAAACCTAGCTTAACTTGACTAAACAGTGTTTTGTCACTTTCACACTTCGTCGTTAAAACACGTTAGTTACGCTGTTAGCAATTAATGGTCCACGGTCCTTTTAAATTGCCGTTTTTTAACGAAGTGTGAAAACGTCAAGTTAGAAAGGGATCGTGGCTTAAACCGTGGAATAACGTTAAGTCATGTTTATTGCTAACTAATGTATCGTTAAAAACTGCTGATCGGATGGCTTAATTGGACAGTTGCTAAACAACCGGTTTTGTATGGTAAAATCAAACGAAAATCAACCCATTAAACTATAAACCTATGATATTGTGTATGAGTTTTATTTTGTACAAAACGTGACAATATTTCGTGTTTTCGACTTCATAACTGAATAATTGAATGTTCAAGACATCCATAGTGAATCCATTGTTTCAGATTCAACGTTGGATGATTGAAATATATTGTGGATCATTTAAATTGTTTCAGATTCAACGACTTGCTCGGCCGAGACGTGATACAGCAGAAGCGGAACGCGGAGCAAACGCTCGGCTACCAGCCGCTGACGGCAACCACCAAATATAAGGTAAGCACTGTTTCGTCGAGACAGATGGGAGACTCATTCCCTACCTCCTGGTAGGCACCCTTCCTAGAGGGTCCAATTTTTTAGATTGTTTTTAGGTACAGTTTCAAAGTATTTTTAGGTAGTTTTTAATTTATTTTTAGGTACTTTTATTTTTATATAATCGGAAAACTTACAGCTTTTATGTATGTATTCAATTTTGTAAATGACATTGCCACATTTCATTGGAGCTTTGCCCCACCTATAAAACTACGTGACCATTAAGCTGTACCTATCATTTTGTTGGGGACTTATTACAGGTTTCATATTGCATAATCATAATCAGTATCATTTTCTACTACTCTCGCAACTCCTATGGAAGAATAACAATAGCAATGAATAATTCGCTTCGATGTATTACTATTTTCTGAATTCTTAATTAAGCTGTTTTTTTCGACTCGCAACTTGTACAAAACTTTATTTTAAACCAATAATTTTAATAAAAAACGGAGATATTTTTACATTTATTCGTTATCTTGTACATCATGCGGTTGATGGTGGGGCAGAATCTGGCATAGTCATTTAGTTTTAATAAATATACTTCAACCTATAGGTATCTCTCTATTCCCTAATTATAAATTGTTACCAGAGTCATAGAGTAATTGATATCTTCTAACGAGTAAAACGGAATAATTCCAAAAACAAATTACTCCTCGCAGGTACCAAAGAAGAGCCAGTTCTCCCTGAAGCGCAAGAAGAGCAAAGACGACCTGGACCTGTGCGAGCTGGTGTGCCCGCTACACGACGACGGCTCAGGTGACATTCCCACATCGCCTGTAAGTCCACGCACTAACAACACTAATATTACAGCTGTCCTGTACGATTAGGCGCAAGATATCTCTGATAATGATTTTTATAGTCCTGAGTTTTATTCGTAACGACGACGGAGAGTCGATATTGAGCTGCGGTTGCAGCCGCTTGCAATGTCAAATGGGTTGAAATAGCTATACTGTTCCACAGTGCGCGCTGCGTTCGTTCTGTCCCTACAACGATGATTTATGAGTACAGTAGAGCTCGGTGGTGCAGTGGTTGGGTCACTGGACTTACGATACGGAGGTCCCAGGTTCGATCTGGGCCAGGTCAGGCATGTACCATTGAGTTTTCCTCCTTTTCTTCGAAAGAAAATCTTATATACATTTACCGAATACTCTCAAACGGTGAAGGAAAACATCGCGAGTAAACCTGCATGCTTGAACATGATAAAATTCTGAGGCATCCACCAAATCGCACTAGGGCCTTAGTGGACCGAACTTCTTCGAAGGCTTGTGCATTAATATAGTCTTATGATGGGGTTAGTCCTCTTTATACTACTAAAAGTTCTAATAATAGAACAAAAAGGACTCGAAAAGTCCTGTCTGTACTACTTCCTCTGTTAGTAGTAATAAGACGTTATTTCGTCAGTTTTTCGAGACCGCATTATTATCTTGATTTTGAGAGTGCTCAGTTTGAATCGCTTGACGTTGTAAGAAGATTTTAAAGTCAGTTTCTTGGGTTCGTGACTTTGATTAAGATTTTTAAACCCTCGCGGGTGAATCTGATTGATGACTGAGTGATGACTGTATTAATTATTATGTTAGTTATGAGTCATTTTTAACTATGTATATTATAAGGACATTAGAAAGTTCTGAGCGTCATTGCAAACAATTTACTGTTATTCAATGTTGTATTTGCAAGATCTAATCGTATGTGACAGCCGAAGCCTGTAGTATCTTCAGAGTGGAAACTGGGTAAATACGTAATTCTTTTTCGGGTACAATTTTACTTTTCACTAAATCATGATTGGCCTAAATTCCGCACATTTTTTGCAATAGTTTTGGTGTTTGTGTATTTTATTTAATAATTAACAATTCTAACGAGGGACTGGTTTTGGAGCTAATACATAGTTTGTGAACAAAATTATATTCTTGTCGTGCATTTCATTGGAGTGGTTCTAAATTTTGTACATAAATTTGGCATTTTCTATAATTTTCTTGTTCTGTCTCCTTAATCTTAATTTATTTTTCTTCCGAATTGAAAATTATGGGCTGTTAAATTATTGAGATATAGTTGTCTTTTATTGCATTTTTATTTTCTAACCAATATGTTACCTACAGACGATGAGAGTAAAATCAGCGGCAGCGGACGTCGCGTCGGGTGTCTCTCCCCCGCGTGACGACGCGCGCGCACACTAGCGCCCGCTGTCCGTGTGCGCACACGTCGAGACTGTCGTGTGACGCACGCACACGAGATCGCAGTCCAGTGACCATACGCATGCACACGGACTGCACTTTGACGAGAATTTTGGTCGAAAGGACTGTATTTTGTACACGGAGATTGTAGCGTGAGTTGACACATATACACGGACTGCACTTTGACCAGGCTCGTATTATTTTGGCCAAAAGGACTGTTTTGTGTACACGGAGACTAAACTGTCGTATGATCAGACACACACAGCGAGATTGCAGTTCGGGTAATCACACACGGACTGCATTTGACCAGATTAATGTTACTGTGATCTAAGGGTCTGTATTAGGTCACGAGTACCTTGAAAATTGCCTTGCATATGTCAGCACAGGGACATGAAGAAAATTGTAAGTGTGAATGAACATAGCCTTGCGAACTGACTAATGCTTTAAACTAGGTATACCAAGTCGGATAAGGTATCATCTGATTGGTTTGCGTTCGTAAGATACAACCTTTTGCCATTTGCCAGACGGCACGGATATTGAGTGCTGGGGGGAAAGTAATGATAGTCAATGAGCTCAATAATCGATCCTCGTGCTTCACCTGACGATATCATAGTCATTAACATAGTCCGGTCCGCATGACATTCAGTTCCATGTCACCCGGTTCATTTTCTAAGGACCCAGTGGAGATGGAACCGGACGTCATGCAGTCCAAGGCTAAAAGTACAAACGACAGGGAACGCCCAAAATTCCTGCCAACACCTTTACATTCATGCTTCGTTTACGAGTACGTAACCATGTTAAGAATTTAAATAACCTAAAATATTTTTTGTTTGGTTTTTACGTTTTTCTAATGTTAGTTCCTTCATGAATATGTATGAGGTATCGATAGATTCGTCTTGATCAGGATTGACATGGGTAGGATACTTTTTATACCAAGAAAGCAATCGTTTTTTGTTTGTTTTTGTTGTAGTAATTCATTACCGTACGTGTTGAATTCCCGCATCAGTCAAGTGGTTCCTAGTTTTGAGTTACATATAAGTATTTTTATTTATTTGTGATTACTACTTAATTGTTTATCGTACGAACGCTCGCCTATTAGAGTGATATGGGTGATATCATGTTATTAACGCCGCTCGGCATTGCACAAAGCGTAATGTGCACTTTATGCCTTGGACTGAGAATCGAACTTCCCTTTTATTTACGAAAATTGGTGGGGGAGTATTTTCAATTATTTATAAATAATCATTAGATCCCAGTTTCTTATATAAGAGATACTATATGTATTTATTTGGTTAAAGAAAAATATAATCGTGATTAATTAAATCAATAATAAATCTTTTTGATCTAAGATGAAATACTCTTCAGTGTAATAATAATATCATTGTTCATTTTGAATTTGTATGTTGTCGTTGGTGCTAAATTTTATATAATGTTATAAATCCGGTTCAAGAAAATTTAGTAATGAAAGCAAAGCTTTTGAAATATCAAGTCCAAGGTATAATTTATTTATACTATACGATAGGCTATGTATTTAAAAATATAAATATTCTTACGGCTAGGTTTAATCGAGTCTAACTGCCAAAAATCATTTCATGAATTCTATTGGTTCATTATAGATTTTATAATTAAAAATTGCTCTAAAGAAATAATAATGTTTTATTTAAAAGATGAGATATTTAATATAATTTTTAAGTAGTGCTAATGATAAAGTTTAAAATGGTTGAATGAAGTTTGGGAATGCATGTGAGATGAGTACAGATTGTAACCAGAATAAGCAATAGACATTCCATTGTAATGTTGGGATACATGGCAGTACATACAATTTATTTGAATATTGTAAGGTGCACTGTAATGGACGACTGACGATGAATGAATTGTTTTTATCAATTGCATTCATCAATCGATGTCATGGTAAAGATATTATATTGACCTAGATGCCAATGGTTGTGCAACCAGCTCTAATCATCAGAGAGAAACAGTTATTATATTAGAGCTTTCAGTATTTGTGAAAGTCTTAGGTAATACTAAATATACTAGTTTCTTTCTACTTTTGATTACCTGTTTTGATTACTCACTTGTTGATCGTACAAGTTAAGCAACGTTGGGCGAGGTCAGGACCTGGATGGGTGACCGCTAGTGATACTTTCATCTGAGCCCCTTCGTGCCTCGGAAAGCACGTTAAGCAGTTGGTCCCGGTTGTTGTCGCTTGACAGCAGTCGTTAGGTAGGCCACGTCAGAGGCCTACGGGCGGCCTGAATAACTTTGACAAATAGGTTTGGTCACTAAACCACACGAGAAAAGAAAGAGGTATCTTGTGAGGCGACTGATGTCATACAAATACAGGAAATATATAAATACTGGTTAGTGGTTGCACATCACTGATATCTGGGTATGTATGGGCCCGTAATCGCTATCGAAAGTATTAAATAAGAATTAATATTTATTACATCCAGTTATCGTTACATCTATACAGTTTGTTACAAGTTTTTGACGCAGTACTTAGCGCATTTTGTAAGTAATTAAGTAGTTTATTAGGAAACGACTGAAAGGCGACAATATTATTCTGGTCTCATTTCTATTTGCTGAGAATTTTCGAGATATAGGTTGTAAGAGATGTATGTGTTTTATTTAAAGATTAAGTACAGTTGACAGCACATTAAGGTCAAAATCATAACTGAATTTTTGTACTTTTACATATTTTAAATGATGAAATAACATCATCAAAAATATAACTCTTGTATTAATGCAAACATCAAGTATATATTCACCCCTTAAGAGGAATAGGTCGAATTTCCCATCACCCTGTATACAAACTATCTATCGCATAACACTATCTATTGTATTGTAATTTTGGTTCACTGAGTAAGTGTACCAAAATATCCCAATTGTCCTACCATACCGTCAATGAACCTGTCGCTATTACCGACGCGTAAAACGACTTGATGTGCGGTCGACTGTACTATTAAAGCCATGTACATAATATAACGTACACGGTTTTTTCATTGTTAGTATATTGGTTGAGTGTATTTATTTTAATCTTAACTCAAAGATTGTAACGTGAGCTCAGATGCACAATTCATTTAGGGGTTGATCCTGTTACTAAGTTTCATTATATAAATCAGAAATATCATATATGTTATAAATATAATGATACTTTGATATTCCTATGTAAGCCTCATATCATAACATTCTCAGAAAGTCTTATATACCATTTATTCGGACAAACCAGTGTTGACGAGTTTAAATCATTCAAAGGATTCAAAAAAAATACAAGTAGGTAACATACATGCTGGAACCGAATGTGCTAAGAATGGTATACTTGTATATTCTTTGACTGGTCTAAAATCATGCCACTTATTTCTTACACTAAGGTTAGGAAAGAGATAGCAGCTACTTATGTCAAGTTTAGTTTTTGTCACACCCCTAATGATTTCAATATTTTACATTTTCCATTAAATTACAACATAGAATCCATCCTGTTCCTAACACGCTGTGCCAAACAAGATGTAATCCCTTAACGATGGACCCTTGTCTTCCATAGCTTTGTAATACATTTTTTACAAGTAATTTATTGTGAACGAATATTCGCTAACGAATATTACAACAACAGAGTCATTTATACAAAAATGTACTAAATAATTTTTACAATAACTTAAAAGTCATAAAATATTGTAATGTAAAAGTTAATAAACACTGAATGAACACTTGGTTTTTTTATTTCTTCATTCCTTGTTATCAAATAATTGTTGGGATTTTGCATAATTTGAGTCTGAACATTTTAGCACCTTTAGTCCCTCTGCAAGAAAAGGTTGTCCTAAATTCATGAAAGAAATAATGGATAAGCAAGTTCACAAGCGAAACTATTTAGATGCACCCGAGTTCATTATCAATGTTCTTTTGGGTTAGCACTAGCAGTAAGGGTTGCCTTGTTTCACAAACTTTTGCGGGGTAGACATATCCAATGTCGACTCGTCCATTACACAGATGCCTTTTAGGTCAACCTAAATCGGCCACTCACTTTCGCGTCGTCGTAAGTTCAGTTAACAACTGAACTAGTACGAATAAACTTAAATTAAAACTAAGTACAGTTCCCGGCTAATTTGACCCCAAAATGGCGGCAGTTCGTGGAGAGACTGGACATCAGATCGATGGTAACACTTAGATAACGATTTCAACTCTTCCGACGCAGATAAATACTTAATGTGTTTTTAAACTAAAATTGTAGGTTTTGTTTACAATTTCGCTGCCATTTTGGGCATTATGGCTAGTATACGGTGGCCCGGGGTTTGTGCTCGGATTTAATTTTACTCATTTTCGAGGAAGTCTGAGTGATATTAGTGCTAAATGTCAATAATAATATTATAAAGATGTGAATCGACAAGTTTCTTAATGATAAGATAACGCACCTTTCCCTCGTCCCTTACGACGCAGTTCTGCAATTCTCTCCACCTCGGTTTCGTCTTCGACCTCGTTCTCCCGCCGCTGCGCCTCCTCCTGAGCCTGTTTCAGTAGAGACTCTTCCAAAAACGTCATCTCTGAAAATTGTATTCGGATGTAAAAGTAAATAATTCACAGACGCACTGCACAGAGGTATAACTTTAAAGATAATGAACTTTGAGTGAAACTTCAGTACGATCTCTTATATTTTATGTGCTTTAGAATTAATAATTAGGTACGATAAACAAGCTGGCCTGATGGTAAGTGGTCACCGTCGTATAAACTACTACCCCAGAAAAGTTGCAGTGTCGTTGCCGATTTGAGATAAAGAAAATTAATACATGTGTACTGAAGCCAAATCAAAAGTTTCTTATTTTGTAAATAAAAGCTACTAAAATTTTAAGCTTTTCTGTGATTATCGCATAGTTTTGTTCACATTATTAGATCGAATCTCTTTATTTTCACAATGATGAACAGTCAATCAATCAGTTCCTTCAGTGTTACATCACAACAGGTAATTAGACGATCATATTTGTTTACAAAATAAGGGGCACCCAAATAAGACACTTGATTTGGGCTTCGGTTGTAGGCATTTAATAACCTAGAAAAGGCTATCAAACGTATCCGAGCATGCTTCCACGTGATCATAAACCACCACACAATAACACGACATGTGACGCAGATACTGACTGCTAAGCCGCTGGTCCATGGCGATCCAGGACCCGTTGAATATGCTGCCGGCGGAAGGGCGCGCCTGCGCCTCCGGCTCCATCAGCTGGGTCACCTGCTGCTTGCATTCGTTGGACAGGTGGTTCACTATGCCTGTACGGAAACGCCATTTGCGCGTCACCTGGAGGTAGAAAAGATGATGTGTGGGCAACCCACTTTGTGCTAATATTTCTGAATATTTTGATGACGCCCTTTTGCGTGTCATCAAAATATTCACGAATATCAAAGTGCATGTAATTCTCCAAAAGTAAGCTCGGACCAAAGTTCGCTTCGAGTCTCCTTCTTGTTTTCTTCTTAATTTAATGAGAGAGAGAGAGAGAGAGATGTATCTACAGTCGACAATGTCTCAACATCTTAATATTATTATACTGCAGCTCCATTTCTTTTAGGAAAACACGAAGAATTGCGAAGTTACCTATACATTTTATGCGAAGTGTCATTATTGTAGCAGTATTTTCCGTAATAATAATGAGTTTTACTACGTAAAGAAACCTCATATAACATATTCATACCTGTTTTTCATACAATCTCTTCACAGAAGTTTCATTGAAAGGTAGCGCTTTGTTCAGCATTGTGTACATGATAATCCCAATGGACCACATGTCGGCCATCTTGGGCAGATACGGCACTCCTTTCAGCACCTCCGGAGCAGCATACGACAAAGAACCGCAATAAGTGTCGCTTAGAATATCCCGATCGCGCGCTCTCACGTTCCTAGCGAAACCAAAATCAGTAATCTTCACGTTAAAATTAGCTGTAATCAATATATTTTCACACTTCAAATCTCTGTGCGCTACGTTCATCGAGTGTATGTAATGGATCCCCGATATGATTTGTCTCATCCATAATCTCGCCTGGTTCTCTGGGACGGCGCCGTTTTGCGTTAGGAAGTCGAGTAAGTCTCCGTTTTCTGCAAACCGGAGGAAGATGAAGTATTTGGCGCGTCGTTGGAATATTGTGGATACGTGCACGACGTGGGGATGATTGATACGTATTAAGATGTCCAGTTCGCGCGGCAAAAACTTGGTCAAGTAGTCTCTTGGTGCTTGTGCGGTGTCTATGACCTTGCAAGCCAGAACGGTGTGTCGGGTCTCGTCTACCATGTGAGTTGATTTGAAAACCTAGAAAAAATATAGGTAACATTTTATAGATAAATAAAGCCTGTTGTCAGCGAAATTGCCTGTTGTACATAAATATAGGCCAGGTGCCAACTGTAATGGGGCCATAACAATACGGTGTTGATGATGTTGTACAAACTTGTTACCTTAGCATACGAGCCTTCACCAATAAGTTTCTCTAGAAGGTATCCCTTCTCCTGCAATACATTGAAATCAGATTGAGTAGCGGCTTCGAGTTTGACGGCCATTGGGCGGTTCGGTTACTCGGCTATTTCATTTTCACTTTGGTGGTTGGCATTATGGTAAACGATTTTCATTGATGCATTGTGTGAACCCGATCTACAACATTTCCATATAATTTACTATTGGACTTCACTTTTTAAATTTTATATGAAATTTGAAAATGTGTTGGTGTTTTGACAGTTTATTGTCGTGTCAAATGACAAGGCCATCATAAATACCAAACGCTTATATATTATATGCTCTGTGACAAATATCTTTGTCGGTTTTCTTATTTAGGTATTCTTTGGTTAGTGCATATTATGGCCGTTAGGTAGAAACGTGACGAATTAGGGGATGATTTAAGCCATGGTTTATTTGCTGGACCTCGCCATACAAACTGAAATTCAACAACTAACAAAGTTAAGATACCATTCAGCAGTACAAACAAACGTTATGTTTGTTTTATTTTTGTTATGGAGCTTTTACAAAAAAACTAGCTCAAAATCTTTACCACGAAGAAGATGTCGAACCACCTCTTGTAACTTCGAATGTCTTATTTACAATAGCAGATGGTTCTGGCAATGACTTTTCCTTTTCGCATTGAGATGAATCCACCTTAACGTCAAGTTTTTTCAGGAGCTGACTCTTTTCTTCTCGAGCCTTTTTAAACGCCAACGTCTCTTGAGGTGTCCATTCTGCAAAATAATGTTATTGCTTACACATTTCGAGATGATTCTACTGTGGTTCTATAAGGCACATTCTAGGGACAAAATGATTGATATGCTTCAAAACTTGTCTCATCAAATGGTGGCGTCGAAATGATGTCTTACCTAGTAACCTCGAATCCATAGCAATCCATTCACTGTTTACTATTTGGTCAATTTTGATTCTACTCTGACAGCCAGGGTCCAGCATAAGAGTAATTAGTCTTTTGCAATTATCCGAAAAAGTATCGATGTAGCGCGAGCGAAACTTCCAGTTTTTATTGACTTGCGCTTGGTAGAGTTGTTTTATATGTTTGTCTTCGAATGGCATGGCTCTGTTCAGCATTACGTACACGACTATTCCCAAAGACCAGACGTCTGTCGGTTTGGGATAATAGGGAGTGCCTTGCAGTATCTCAGGGGCGGTGTATGACAGCGAACCGCAGAACGTCTCACTATGAATATCTCGAAACCTTTTGTCGACGCAAGACCGGGAGAAACCGAAGTCGGACAACTTAGCGTTTTGGTTAGCTGTTAAAAGGACGTTTTCGCACTTGATATCTCTGTGCGCTATTTCCAATTCGTGGATGTATTGGACGGCTAAAGCGAGCTGTCGCGTCCATATTCTCGCCTGGTCTTCTTGGACAGCTCCCTTTTGTAATATATGTTCTAGCAAGTCCCCGTGTTCCATATACCGCATGAATATGAAGTATTTGTATCTCCGTTGGAATATGCTGTGCGTGTGCACTAAGTGCGGGTGGTTTAGTTTGATCAGCATATCGATTTCCCTCGGTAAGAACTTCTTGACGAAGTCTTTGGGCGCTGTGTTGGTGTCGATTACTTTGCACGCCAATACTGACAGCTTGTCGCTCTTACTCGGATTTCTGTAGTCGGCCAGATATACCTGTGTGATTTCATTGAATATTAGTGAGACCTCGGTAATGCTGGTCATAATACTGGACTTACGATGTCTAGGCCCAGCTTTGGATCCGTCAGTTATACCTACATATACTGATGATTTAGTAATGTTTATACTTTACCCATAGTAGTTGATAACACAAATATAACAATCATTTTGAGGTTTTTAGGTTTGCCTAAAACGATTGAACGTAGTGTAATCTATCAACCGCGATGCGCATGATGGTGGATAATGATCAAGCTGCAGCTTGGCAGCCAGCCTAGGCTATACGTAATTATGACAGACTATTGATTGTGTCGTACCTTTGCATATGAGCCTTCATTAATTTTCTTTATGATCTTGTACCCTCGCGCGGCTAGAGTCAACTGTTCGGAGCCACTCAGTTTTAAATCATCTCCAACATGATTATGGTGACTGTGATGAGTCTGAAACCGTGAAGTAACGAGGTATTAAACGAAAGCAAAGTTTGAATACTATTTAAAGTAAAAATAAATGAATGAATAGTCCGTAGATGTTAAGAAAATCTCTGTTAGGACAACCGAATACGGTTGGGAAAGAATCGTCGACTGTAGGTACCATTACCTTAGTTTTACCCTCCATCTACACCGACTTCTTTTTGGATGTTATGTTGGCGAGAGATTTTATCATTTCACTAGCCTGTGGACGAATAATATTACATATACACAACCGGTACAAGAAATACTTCGTATTGACCATTTTCATGGCCATTCACTCATTCAGTTGTTCGAATATTTATATTTCGGAAAAGAATACAGTATTTAACAAAACATCCAAAAAATGTTCCAAAACATACTTAGGTTTTATATTTTGGTACTTTAGTAGAATTTATAACATTGTAAGACATAAATCTCGTATGTATTACCTATTAGATCCCTCACAACTTATCAAGAAATTCTATCTTTTGCGCCAAGACATGCATACCAGGATTGTAAGTAATATGTTGAAGTAAATTACCCTGTATACAGGATCACTATACCGTCCTTCAAAGATGTCACCTTGTTTCTTGGTAGGATTCTTGTGGCTCTCGGAAATTCTGTGACGTTCTTCCTTAGCGCGTTTGAGTGCCGCAGCTTCCAAGGCGTTAAGAGCTAAACGATATACAACATCAAATGTCGGTGTTATGAGTATAATTTCATTCCGTAAGGAAGGGACGAGGAATAAGTATAAATGTGAGGGAAGTACACAAAAGATAATGAATCAGTCGAAGTGTTTGTAGCCTTAGATAGATGTGCAAGATAAGCCAATAAGTTTTGTCAAACTAATTGGCGGGTCCGGGGTCTGAATATAGTCGGCAGTAATAGGATACCGTATGCCTAACTTGTCCCTCATGCACGATAGGTGGCATCGACTGTCGGTGCTTTTTGAGGTCTGGCTTCAATATGGCCATTTATATTTCACGTACAATTAATAATCGATGTGTGCAAGTTTATTTAGTTTAAATAATACTTACTGGTTAGTCTACTGTCCATAGCAACCCACTCGGAATCGATGACGTGTACTGCAGAGTAGCGCAGGCCTGGGTCTGGCTCCAACAGGTGTTTCACTAGGGTCTTGCACTCGAGCGACAGGATGCTAGCGACGCGCGACCGAAAACGATACTTTTTTCCCATCTGCTGCTCGTACAACTTGCGCATACGTGTGTCGTCAAACGGCATCGATTTATTCAACATCACAAATAACACTACCCCCAAAGACCACAAGTCTGTAGGCTTCGGTAGATACGGCTTCCCGCGTAGTATCTCCGGAGATGCATACGACATAGAACCGCAATACGTTTCACTCAGAATCGGCTCGTTGTTATCATCGACGCAAAACCTCGAGAATCCATAATCCGACAGCTTCACATTGAAATTAGCTGTCAAAAGCACGTTCTCGCATTTTATGTCTCTGTGCGTGATCTCCAGTTCATGGAGATACTGCAAGCCTAGAGCCAACTGTCGCGTCCAAACACGTGACTGATTCTCGGAAACGCAGCCGTTTTTCAAAATGTACCCGAGAAGATCCCCGTTTTCACTGTATCGCATAAAAATATAGTATTTCGTCTTCCGCTGAAATATGCTGTGGATATGTATGAGGTGTGGATGGTTCAAGCGTATGAGCACGTCTATTTCACGAGGTAAAAACTTCACGACAAAGTCTTTAGGAGCTTTTGATGTTTCAATGACTTTACAAGCGAGTGTTATTTTGTTCGAATCGTCTTTTCCTGAATATTCCGTTAAATATACCTGTTGTTTGGATAGAGAATGGTGAGGATTAGGAGTGGCTCAGATGTTTTATTTAACTGTTGTGCGTACAGTTACCTTAGCGTAGGCGCCTTCGCCCACAAACTTAATTAATTTATATCCTTTAGCGATCAAAGTATTTTCTTCGGATGGAGTAGATTTCAGTTCGGACATGTTACCACGAGCGTGTGGTTAATCATCGAGCTTCCCGCACGAGCACCCCGCTTCAGTAAACCCTCCCTACTCGCTTGCCGGGTGCTCAAACGTAGTGGGATAGTAGGCATTTTTATGAGTTTTTATTAGTGAATTATTTGTTACTGAAATTTAGGTTACATTTTTATATAAACAGAAAGAAAGTAAACAGATGTGCATGGTGACGTATGCCGTCATGTTGTCATTGATATAATTCTTCTTTGTATAGTTCTGTCAAGCCGCGAATAAAATAGGTCGTTTAAATATTTATGGAAAAGGTTTAACGTTAACGAAAGTTAAAGCCACTTGGCTAGGTGACTTTAGATATCTATTTCCTAGGTAAAAGTCATGTAAAAGCGTAGACTGATGTAAAAGTGTTACTTCCCTCTGTTTAGAACAATGTTATTAATTGTTCTTGTGAAGTCATCACATCAATCATCAACTTATTCAATAAAATTCCAGAAATATGATCTTTCAGTCTTTATTTTATGTAACAAATATAAATTAATTCAACGATAATATCTATCACTACCACTTTTATAGTTTCTATTACATGCCAGAAACACATAATAATTTCCCTATTGAAAAAAATGTATTACATTTCTAGTTGCTTCTTATTTAAAAATTCACCAGCTAAAGATATCCTTTCCAGGAACAACTGCGCTGGTGTCAAAAGCAGCTCATATTTATCAACATCTGGATGATCTGGGTATCTTTTCTCTTTCCTAATCCTTTCCAGCATATGCTGAGGTTCGCACTTTGTTTTAGACTTCCATTCACTGTTCAGAATCGACTGAAGGACTTCTGGTAACATTCTAAATGCCTGCTTCGCTTTTGTAGTACTCGGTGGTTGTAATTGATCAGCTTCTGGTGGTTTTTGAGGGATTATTATATCGTCAACTTCAATTTTACTGTCATGCATACTTTCGGTTTCATTCTCTTGAGGTGCTATAGTTTCCGTTTGATTAGGTTCTTCAAACTCTATGTTTACAGTATTATTGTAGTAGCTACTAATGCGATCTTTGACAAAATCTCTGAGAGTAGATTCATTTTTAATTTTCTCTCTTTCTGTGCCGTCAATGTTTACGTAGCCTGTTCTTGTTTCTGTTTTAATTAACACTTGGTTTTGATTCATTTTGAAGATTCGATCCACAATTGCGCTTGCATCTGTCGTGTCATCTACCACTGTGTTGTTATAAGACGCCTGAGATTCTGGTGCAGTTTCTGTGCCCACAGGTTTGTCGGACGACGCGTCAATAATTTTCATAAATACTATGTTGTCTTCTTCTTCCAATATTTGGTATATCCTGTTAACTTCGCTTATGTCTATTCTGTAATTAAAACGGTATGACTTAAATTTTGTCGATATATTTATGGTATTCTTGTTTTATAGCGAA
This sequence comes from Tachystola acroxantha, assembly GCA_963506565.1. NCBI lineage: Eukaryota > Metazoa > Arthropoda > Insecta > Lepidoptera > Oecophoridae > Tachystola > Tachystola acroxantha. Next base: position 5,781,026 of record OY735874.1, read on the forward strand.
AAAATCACTGTTACGAATATAAACAATCCAATTTTTTTGAAAAGAATAATCACAATGTGTATTTGGACCGATACTGATGCCAAAACACCAATTTCTAGAATTCTTGTCTGTATGTGTTGATGTTCCGGCATCACGCCAAAACTACTGGAAGGATTTTGATGGGACTTTCACTAGGAGATAGTTCAAATATCTGGGCAGTACGACTATAAGCTATTGCGGTATGTGATGTGGAACCAAATAACCAGAGCGGAAGAATTGCCTCCTAGTACATTGAAAGTACTTCGAGGAGGTCTTTAGTAAGTCAAAGTCATATCTCTTTATTGCAAGTAAGCACGTTGTGCACATTTTTTTGAATTTACATTACACTACTTTGCAAGGAAAAGGTGCCAACTCTAAGGAGAAGTGGCAAAAAAAATTCATCAGCACATCTTTTTAAATAATAACTTAATTTACGAAGTTGCGGGCACAATTAGTATATAATAAAAGGACCTACCCTTGCCTAGCTTCATGGCAGCAATGCAGCATAGCCGGGTCAATGGGATGCGCCTCCGTGTTGAAGATATATCCCCCCATGTCCACAATGCACTCCCCGGCGGGTGTCTCGATGACTGTGCCGTGCACGCCGGGGTTGTGTATGAAGTTGTCGGGGTCGAACAGAAGGTACAGGTACTTGGTGGTCTCGGCCAGGAAGAAGGACTCCATGCGGTCCTCTTTGCGGTGGTCGCGAACGTCTTTTATCTGGAAACGGATTGATTTTGATTCGATTTATAAAAGTCTTTATTTGTCATAAAAATTAACAATTACAATATCTAGTGTAAATTATAATAATCCTAGCATGTAATATCCTAATGACAAATTGTTTATTACTAAGAGGAGTTTCCTATTTTTAAACTTATGGCTATGATTATACATACTTATACGAATTGGTGTAGGTAGATTACTTAACAGAGTTACTTATTTATATGCTAACTTAGTTAGTTGGCATTTAGTTCCAGGAAATATGGAAACGGATTGGATTAGATAACACATACATAAACTCATGCCTGTTACCCATAGTATAATAATGATCACTACGTACAGTATGGACACTCCCTGCCACTCGCTAAACTCAAGCCCACCCGCGCGTGGCGACCAACGTACAACCGGCCGGCAAGGACGGCGGGCGAAATACGGACATAATAATATGGGTATATGGCCGTGGAGGAAACGAAAAGTATGCTATAATATTGTTACTCTTTAACGTGATATTAGCGCGGATTCTGTTTCCCACGCTAAATGACATTGCCACATTTCAATGGAGCTTTGCCCCACCTACAAAACTGCGTGACCATTTAAGCTGTATACCTATCATTTTGTTAGGGACTTATTACAGGTTTCATATTGCATAATCATAATCAGTATCATTTTCTACTACTCTCGCAACTCCTATAGAAGAATAACAAAAACAATGAATAATTCGCTTCGATTTCTTACTATTTTCTGAATTCTTAATGATGTACAAGACTTTGTTTTAAACCAATAATTTTAATAAAAACGGAGATATTTTTACATTTATTCTTTATCTTGTACATCTTGCGGTTGATGGTGGGGCAGAATCTGGCATTGTCATTTAACCGTCGCTAAGCGAGGCGTCCCGCTTACTTTGCGATGTGGCATATGAGTGGCAACACAGCCCACTTACCCAATAGACATGAAATCGGTAAAAAATTGCAAGCGAAAAATTCTGTCAACTGTGAGCGCAATAGACGAAGCCACAGGGATGCCGTATTAAAGAGATGCGTCCATGTCGATAATATCTCTAGGTTACGCGTGTCGCGAAGCAAGTTTGCGCTATGTGCGGGCAGACACGGGCGCCCTCCTGTTACAGGTCTATGGTGTAAGTGGTCTGTGAGTGGCAATGACAGCTACGTTGACTTACTCAAGTATAGATATATCACAGTACTTACAGTACCTCTGGAGGAAGAGAAGACGCTGACTTCCTTTGTCCAGGATTACAGACGCTGCGCGTGACGGAGGAGGAAAATGCTATAATGGCATAATATAATGGCAACACAACGATTCGTCATCACTCGTATGTATGGGCACAGGATGTATTGTATTATTTATATTGTTCATTATATTTATATTGTTTGTTATCTCAAATCATATTTGGCTGAGTCTATTCGCAACCGGTCGCTCTGCTTGTCTATGGGAAAAACAGCAGTGTTGCCAGTGGAAAAAAATCGAAAAATAGCAGTGTTGTCAGTGGAAAAAATTGCAAAATAGCAGTGTTGACAGTTGAAAAAAATGAAAATGTTGCCAAAATTGATTATTTTATGGCCTTTTTTGGCCAAATTCATACCATTGACAAGATAAAGTACCCGCTGGAAATAGCCACCATACATTGGGATTTGTATGAGCTGTTCAAATTTCCCGCAAATTTGCACAGATTAGAAATCACCGAAACGAAACCGGAAACGAAACAAGTTTGTTTTGCAGTTTTACATATTTCATCAAAATCTTGAAACGGCGGATTTTCTATTCGATTGATTACTCGAAATAACTTGAGATTGTCGAAAATAGGAGAGCATTTTATATATGACACACGTGATTGGGATATTTTCCAACAGTTTCTAATGTGTGAAGGATATGTGTGTGCGGCAAGTGCTGGTCATCGGCGGTGATAGTCCTGTATCTGGATGACGGCAGTCCTTCACAGTGGCAGCAGACCTGTCTCTGTCGTTATCCTTCTAGACTGGCACATAGCACAAAACGTCCTACCGAACCAGCCAAGAATACCATCACCCGCAGGACAACCAAACTAACCAAGGCCTTCAAAGTAGTTGGAATTGGAAACGTTCGTAGTTTGTGAAGTGATTAGAGAATGGTGACCCCTATCAAACTCCATAGATCAAGCAATCAAATGCCATGAGTGTTCGATAGAAATACATGACAAATTGTGGGCCAGCAATGTCTTCTCATGCCAAGAGTTATCTCTACGACCATACCAATAAAGGAAGACTATGGTATTTGAGGTAAGTAGTAATTATAAACTATAAGGTATGGGTGGGTCAGGTGTGTAACATAACACATGTGTTAAATTCCTTATATGACAACCTCGCATTATTCATATTTATGACAAAATAAACATCTAGGTACTTCTAATAAGTTTGTGCAGAGACTCTCGCCTCGTTAAAACTCTTGCAATATCGAGATAACCCTGGGTTGAGAGAACTCTATACATTTCGCTCACGTTAAGTCGCTAACCCTTGAAGAATGTGTAGGTTTTCCGTCAGTATATTTAGGAAATATTAACTGGATTTGCTAGATAATATTGATTGATAAATAATATTCTTCATTGCAATTACACAAATATATAAATAAAGGGTGGGATATACAATAATATCACAACTTATCGCTGAAAGTGATCTCTATTTTCTCCTAGACAAGCGTTGAGAAAGAAATGTGAGAATGAATTAAGTAGCTTATGGTTCAAATTGTCATTTATGTGTCTTTTTAATTTGAGCTGATAATAATATAAATTTAATATTCTTTATTGCAATAACATTACACAAATACATAAAGGTTGGGTTATATTACAAAAGAATCACAACTTATTGCTGAAAGTGATCTCTCCTACAACCGTTGCGAGATAAATGAGAGGATGAATTATGTAGCTGATTGTGCAGTATTAAATTGTCATCTATGTGATTTTGATAAGCTGATAATAATGTTATAATTTTGTTACAGTATGCCTAAAATGTGAAAAGGTGATGAACGGGTCACTTCGTGAGATAAGAAAGACAAAATGGACAAGAGACTCATGCGCGGCGTTCTTGGGATGACAAATACTGAAAAGGGACACCAGTGAGGAGACTTTGAGAGGATGCCGAATCCTAGAAAGAGAGTAACGGCCACAATTGATTTGTTTAAATATAATTTTGATTTCAATTTGTTATTGACTTTTATTATAATATACATTAAGTACCCATTTCTTGTATGGTATACCCAGAGAAATAACTCTGAGATGGTAATTCAACGTCTCTGTTCATTTACAACTCAAAGATTTCCTTGACGGAAGTGCTACAAGCATGAATGCTCTATGGAGAGAGCTTAAAGTATATTTTGTATGGGGGACAGGGTTCTGCCCTTGAAACAGTGCTTTCACTCTCATGCATCAGAAAAAGCCATCTGTTTTTATGTTCGATTTTTATTGAAAAATTAAACAATGGAAAAGCAAGAGCAGTGTCGGTTATGCAAATATTGGAGTAATCCGCAAGATGTTCCTAGCTTCATATCTACATGCAGTTGGTTTAGTATATAAATTATTATTATTACTTATGTCTAAAATTACAACAATTTAATTAGACAAACACTTCAACTGACTATCACTTGACATAATACCACTACAATACTGGATATGTGTTTCAATTTCCTATTATACCATATTTCAATTAAACTAGTTGTGTTCCTCTAAATGACAATGTAATTAGATAAGATAAATATTCTTTATTGCAAAAAAGAAAAGAATTACACAAGAGAAAAGGCTAATATCGTTAATATTACAATTGGTGGTCTTAATTAGGTACTTTTAATGACAGCCTCTGATGTTGTATTGCCTATATCACTTTTATCGTCAATTACTACAGCTTTTGCTCTTAAACCAGACTTCTCCAGTTCCAATGTGGACAATGCAACTTGAATGGTCACATCATCACCGGGGTCCATTATAATAAGCATCTTCAATGACTCCATTCTTGCCAGGGCAGTTGGGAGTCAGTTTACAGTACATCCGGTCAAATCCAAGTTTTCAAGACTTGCCATTCTGTCCAACTAGTCTATCCAGGCACACACATCAATGTATTTGTTATTCTTCAGACTCAACCATTTCAGAAAATTGAGACCGCTTAGGTTCTGTATTCCCTCATACCGAATGCCATTGTGATGGAAGTTTGTGCAGTCCACAGCTTCTATGAAGTAGCCATCAGTAGATCCAATCTTTCGAATTTTTCAATCTGAAAAAGGTCAACTTTAAGTATAAATATGTGAGATTTCATAACTCCTGTATCATATATTAGTATATTTGAAATTTATTTCTATTTCACCTTACAGATACAAGTTATATTTATAAAAACGAACCTGACAGCGCAGTGTCGATATGTGAAGAAATGTACAGCAGCTAAATTTGAACCAAGAGACGAAAGAGTTCTGGCAAATATTTCTGATTCTGTATCTCCTGGACCACCTTCATGCTCGTCCACCAATCTTTCACTGTTTGGACGTCCATATACGGTAGCGTAGTCTTTGCAATGCATTCATTATTTCTGGGCTAGGATTTTTCCGCGTGAACAGTGACAGTTTACTGGACCATTCGTTATCACGCTGTATCCAGGGCTTTCTCCATTCGGAATAAGGCTTTCCATGAATGAATTTGGGGTTGTTTGCCTTCCTCATCTTGTTGATAAATTGATTTTTTGGTACCTTCGGGAGGTTATGTAAAGGCCTGAATGTACCGCAAATTAAATGCCATGTGATGTATGTGTTCAGAACGACCAGAAAACCAGAAAAAGATTATTATTACTGTAGTCTGTATCGTATACAATCCAATATCACAAAAAGGATAGAAACATTTTGTTTGCAATTGAATTTTGTAGCTTTTTTAATTTTTTTTGGTAAAACAAACATAGGGATGCCCGATTCGAATCGATCTTATTGAATACGACCTTCGATTTTTTGAATCGATTCACGTGAATGCGATCTCGGCACAGATCGAATCGCATACCTAGAAGATCGGATGAAAAAAATCGAAAGATTGTTATTGTGAGGAACTTTGTGCCAAACATCAAAAAGGGCACAATATAGAAATTTCCACCATATCAGCTCTCAGACTTTAAAATATACTATTTACCGACACTCAAATATGTGCAAAAGCACTAATCGATGTCACAAATTAGACTTAAAACCGTAATCGACTAGATCCCGAACGTATAAGTTATTGCTTTTGAAATGCTATAATAGATGTTAGTGTAGGTAGTTGACATCCAGTAAATATATAGTATGAATAGAATAATAATAAAAATCGGTCATTTACCCCATATTTCGATATATTTTTGGGTACAAAACGATACGATTCGATCTTTGCGAAATCGATTCAAACCCATATGATTTAATCGCGAATCAATTCAATTAGTTACGATTACGATTCATTGCGATCCACAAGATCGATTTAAATCAAAAAATCGAACATCCCTAGTAAAACACTTCTTCCTTCTTAGAGGGACAGGCAAAGCCTACTAGAGCATACAGCCTAGTCTGATGTAATAAGAATGTCTGGGTTTTTATAAATACATACATATATACGAAGATCGCGGACATTTCTCCTGATTAATTTAACGTGATCATTAATCACTAAATGTCGCGGAAACTATTTAATTAGGATTTTCACAAAAAGTAGCTAATGACGTTTCGCGCGCTTAAACTTACACATTATGTACTTTGATGTGTAAAGGCGGATATGTTATTTTTGATCCCGAACGGTGGGTATATATATATAAATAAGAAAATAATGCAACAGACTTGGACGTATAAACTTGCAAGTCTTTTGCCCTTTCACAATCCATCCATAAAGAATAGTTTGACACTGACAGTTTTCTTTATAAATGTAGAAAAAAATGTCTATGGTCTTATTTGTAACCGATCCTCTAGATTGTTTATGGATATTGTCTATGGTTAAACCATAGACAATGAAGACGACCCGCTGGAAATAGCGTCGCCGATCATATTTATATTGTTTGTTATCTCAAATCTTGTATCTCGATGTAGAAAGACGCATTATTAAGATAAGATAAGATAAATATTCTTTATTGCAAAAAAGAAAAGAATTACACAAAAGAAATAGGCTAATATCGTTAATATTACAATTGGCGGTCTTATCGCTCAAAGCGATCTCTTCCAGACAACCTTTGGGTAGAGAATTCAGCGTATGGATAGGTAGCTTGTTGAGCAATAATAAATATATATCACTAACGGTACTTACGTTAAGTACCTACCTACATAAATAAAAATAAAAGTAACAATCTTTCATATTACAAATATTACATTATTGTGTTATATGTGAAGACTTGTCAATGGTTTTATTTGTAAAATAGATAGACATATGTTTATATGAATAACTGTTAGTCTTCTAAATATGTAAAAATAAAATAAAATAATATTGTTACTCTTTGGCTTGATATTGGCAAAAGAATTAATAGAACACTTACCGTAGCGTATCCGCAATGCGTCCGCGCGCTATGCTGTATGCTCCTGAGCACGTCCTCGCCCATCTGCAGCAGCACGGGGTCCCTGGTCGCGCGGTACAGGTACATGACGGACTCGATGAGCTCGGGCCGCAGCGGGTAGCTCTCGCGCGCCGCGGACGCCTCGCCCGTACCCAGGTTGTACACCTCGGGAGTGAACCCGTACTGCTTCCATACACTGTGGTAGTTGTGGATTATACGCATAGCTGTGTCGCTCTCGCCTGGAAACGAAGATGTGGGGCTTTTGAATGTGGCGGGAAACGACGGTTGTAAAATTATTTGATAATTTCTAATGTGCCCTTTACGTTTAAGTAGTTCGTGGGAGACAGTTATCACAGAAATACTTAAAATATACTTCATTTTAAATCCTCGACGCAACGCAAAGAAAGGCAATGCAGATAAGTTTCATGCCTAATGTATGTTTGCGTTATCGTAGCTACAGAATGGATGGTTCAATTTGAAAGCAGTTATTTACGTTTTCTTTTCGTCTTATTGTTAGACATAAAAGGATCCATGGTCTGATGATGACCAGAAATATAACCTAGCCGAGATCTTACGTTTTGTGTACTCAAAACACAGGAGAATTTCTAGCTTGAGCACCAGTCTTCCACCAAACTGTGTCTAATGCTATGTAAAATGTACTGAATTTGGAAGGGAATAAATTACATTAAAATATATAAGAATAAATTAATTAGGTACATTTGAATTGTGTCGTTTTTAGGGTTCCGTGCCTCAAAAGGTTATAGGAATTACAGGGTTAAGTTGCGTTGCACGGAAGCCGCGGTGCGCGAGTCGGACTCGCACTTGGCCGGTTTTTTTATATTTGTTCAATTTAATAGTATTGTCGATCACGTATTGTAGTTGTAGCGTGGTTGTGGTCCGTGTGACTCAGCCTTACCAATGAGAGCGAGCACGCCCGGCCAGTACGCCTCCAGCGACTGGAACACGGGCAGCGTGACGTGCCCGCGCAGCATGGTGGCCCACACGAACCAGTCCTCCTTCTTCAGGTACTTGTCGATGACGGCGCGAGCCTCAGCGAACATTGACATCAGCTCAGGCTTCTCGAATAACAGCGCTCCTGGAAATATTCAATAAGTTGGTACGGACAACAGCAGATCGATGGCAACACTTGCAGTACGATTTCAATTCTTACGACGCAGGTAATAAGAACGGCCCAAAGTGTTACACTTGATCTGCTGAAATGTTTTCCGTTAAAATTATAAAATAGATGTAAAATTATTGTCAACTGTATTAAAAAAATTGAATTATGTGGCTATACCTAGTTATTAAAATTTTACTTATTATTGCTTCAAAAGAAGTACTGCTGAGAGTTTGGTCATTCGGCCGTTTCCACATAACAATTAACTGCAGTCAGAAATGTCAAGCGGGGAATTGTACGGGCCCCTAGTTGTGTTATATGGGCGGGCGCAACCAGCACTGTCAATTTCTAATCATACCTTTGACCAAGTATTCGAAATAGGAATCGACGCCGCCTCCGATGCCGGCGTCCTGTGCAGTCCACCGTCCCGTCATCACGTCTATGTGGTTCCCAAGGAGGCCTATGGGCGACCTGTGGTGGTACAGCGCTTTCATGGCATTGTAGGCAACCTAAGGAAAATGAAAGCGAAGTTTTGTATTAGGCCTTGTTAAGAACTTCGAAAGTAAATATTAAACTATTTATATCATACACAATTGAATCTGTATCAGTTATAAGCTTACTGAAAATTTATTGAAGCATTGGTTTTGTTATTGTTCTAAGTGCGTCCATAAACGTGATTTAAAGTTATTCCGTCGTTTAGGCCTTCTGTTCCTTTCTACCTTAACGTTTTTAACGAAGTGTGAACAGCAACACTGTTTAAAGGAAGTGAAGTTTAACTGTTAGGTGGATGAGTAATAGCACTAGTTTTAAACCTTCCTTTAGATTCCATGAAATAATATTGATTAAATATGACCAATTTCTGCTGTCTAGATTTTTTAATTCTGATACAATGAAATGATTGTTACATAAAACTGTAAGATGTTTTATTTTTTTTAAATTTCTTTAGGTAGGTAATTTGAGTTGTTATCCTAGCATTAATTTCTCTTGACATTGTAATCTCTTTGCAGTGATTTCCTACGCAATGAGTCCCTTAACACCAATTTTTAGTATACAATGTTCTATTCATCCTATGTTGCTGCTATGTCACACTAATATCAACGATATTCATTTATTATTTAAAAAAATAATACATCTTAAAAGCATCCTACCTCTTCATACAAAGGATCTCCAGTGAGCCTGCTCAGTGTCCCAAACTCAACAATAAATGTGCCCACACCAGCTGTACACGTCACGCTGGTTTCGCCTGGAGGCACTCCGGACCTCAAGTTGATAGTGCCATACGGCATGCCGGTGGTGGTGTCAAACGCTGCAATCAGTCTCTGTGCCACATCTTCAGCTAAACGGAGAAGTGGACCGTTGCAGGGCCACCCTGGTTCTAGTTTCATGCCAGTCCTGTAAGGAGTTGAAAGACTCTGTTTGTGGTTGTCAACCACATAGTAGTATCTATTTTAATTTCGTTATAGTACAAATTATATAAATGTAAAGAATTTAAAAAATTTATCAAGTAGTTTTGCGAAAATCTCAACCTCAAGATTATCTTCTCGCTGTATTCCTCCTCTGTGTTCGGTACCATGGGTCTTCATGGTTTTGTGGTTCAATCAGGATCCGTGTAATTTGTGTATTTGTTCATAAAAAATATGGAAGGTCGGTACAGTCGACAGCAGATCAATGGTAACACTTGCAGTACGATTTCAAGTCTTACGACGCAAATAATAAGAACTGTCAAAAGTAAAAAGTGTTACCAATGATCTGCTGTCGACTGTACCAAGTTACCTTAATCATTTCTTTCAGGTATAATATTAAACAAAGTAAAAAAATTACAACAAATGGATGAAGCAAGCAAATTGATATAAACACAATAAACTTACTTATGTGATAGAAGATGTGCACTCAACAATCCACCAACTATCCTAATATTGGTCTCAAACACAGACACATTGATATCCGCATCAAAGTTCTGTTTCTGAAGCACTATTTCTACGACTCGGTTGAACTCAGTATAGTTTCCCATGATGGCCAAAGTGTCCAAGGCATCTATGAGGGTAAGGGAGTAGCTACCCCAAGTGTCCACTCCGTCGCAGCTTAGCGGCCGCAACTCGTCGTAAGGGTATGCATGGCGTAAGTAGCTATCGTAAGCATGTTGGAACATTTCTCGGACCTCTTCTCTGAAAATGAATTTGTAGTCAAATTAAGGTCAGAAATTGAAAGAAAGTGAGCCGGGCTGGTTGAGCTGACAGCGCGGGGGGAAAAACAAAACTTCCGCCTTCGTGGAGTCGGTGTTGGCTGAGTGTCTCACTTTAGAATCCAAATTAATATGTAAGAAATTCTGTGTAACTGTAGACCTACAGTTGCACTCTTAATATTATTCAGAGACTGCACTATGAGCACATATAGCATATAAAGCAATGGTCATAATGACATGTGTAGATGCAATCTTACTATGTAAGTATGTGCCAACTTCATATGCTCACTGTCACCTCGCCTGATTGCTTTACCTTATTAGAAATAATATAAGCAAATTTAACAAACGATGATCACAACATGAGACTTAAACTTTATGGATTTACCTACAACAGATAAGGAATGTTTTGTGCAACAATAAATTTAACCTAAAATTTAAAAGTCAATGTGAGTTGCATAAGTAAACAAGTAGGTATAGGTACCTAAGCCTCAGAATGTCCTCTTTTTTGTATTCTCTTATAGCAAAACATGTTTCACAACCGAATATCCAAACAAAATATAGAGATATCATAAACTTAAACATATTGCAAATGTTAAACTTCAATGGATTACTCTGTCATAGCCAATATCAGTTAAAGACAAAAAAATATTACACGCACTGTTTAGTATAAATCAGATAAATATTGCAATTTTCGCGTTTATTTATCACCGAAAATAAATAACCACGTCAAAACAAAAGTCAAAACAAAATCAGATGTTTCCACAGATTATAGAGTTATTGAGGGCTGCTCTATAAAAATCATGAAAAAATATCGATTACGCTAACAAGCATTCCAGTTTTTGAGTGAGTGAGCGAGAATATCGATATAATAAAAATCAAGTGAAAATACATTGATATGTGTGAAAATGGTGCATGTGCATGAAAAGTAGAACAACGATTGAGAGATAAAGAATTTCTAGTGATTTCTTTCTAGATAGCATCAAATAATGGCAAGCAAAGCCATAATTTAAAAAATCGCAGACCACAACAAACCATAAACTTATGCTGCAATGTGATTGGTCGAAATTTAAAATTTCATAGACAATAGAATAATTCAACTGCAACAGCTGAAAATTATCAAAATGTCTGTTGTCCGTTGATGTTGGTTAGCATTTTTGGGGGTGATTTCGAAATAAATAAGCATCTTTTTCCATTTTACTCTCAATATTTTCATAAAATGTGTTATTGACCGCTAAAGTGACACATATTGCCGTTTTGACTCCCATTGGTTTGCACGCGGTTTTAGCTGATTTGATTTTTGACTGTTTACGGAAGCAAACGGGGGCAATGGCATCATTCAAAATACACGAGGATCAAGAGAATTCAGCGCTGGGACTTAGGAAGGAGAACACAGATGTATTTTCGGTGGCGCAGCGGCGTGCCCTCGGCGACCTGAGCCAGTTCGCGTGCAACCAAAACCGAAACATAAAACTGGTAAGTGGCCTTGGATTTTGCAATATATAAAACATTATTTCCTGTCGTTCACGTTGGCATCGTTTGCAGCCCGGGTTGACGAATGGACCGTGTAAAGTTCAAGATGAGAATAGGACCGTACGCCAGATAAAAAACGAGAAGAATATCGTGCCCCCCGTAGCGCAGTTCCGAGCCTTCAGTGTGTATGAAGACCAGCCAAACGAGACAGAGGTGAAGAAACGCGAGCCGACTTTCAAGCCATTTGTCTCCAAGGAGATCAGGACAGAGAACTTCTTTGTCAATGCTGCCGAAAATGTCCGTGCCTTGTGCACTAAGGTGGAGAAGCAACCAGAGCGGCCAAGAGAAGCTCCTCCACTACGGTAAGTTGATTTGAGATAACCTAAATTTTTGTTTGAGAAATATCAATACATTCGAGGACATGTTGCTCCATTCACTGTTTTTTTTTTCACAAGGAATACATTCTGCATTTCAGTCTAGCAATGCCTGTCAGTTATTATTTTATTGCCAGTTTCTTTTTATTTGTACCCACAAAATATTTCAACTAATTAATTCACCTAGTCTCATAATGAAATAACTTAATAGTACTAGTAAAACGCAACTTGCTCACCAAAATGAAAAAAAAAACATGTTAAGATATCATTGTAGAAGGGGATTGTTTATTTTAAAGTAAGTTTTTAGTAGTAAGAGTTTATTCAACTGTTATTATTATTAAGCCCACACTAAATACCTTTCTGACTGTGTGACAGTGACAATATGTTCCCATACAAAATATATGTCCCCATATACTTTATGCTACTTCCAATTCTCGGTTCTCAAAGCACAGTTTTTGTCGTTCATGCTAAATATCTATTCACTCAACTAGATCCAAAGTTGTACATATGTGGAAACAGATATTTACAGTTTTACATCAATTGTTAGGCTTCCATTACAAGAGAAGAAAGATGTTGTGGAATCTCCAATGTCGGTGGGAGATACCAGTATGCTGTCTTCCATGTCCATATCCAAGAATGAGAGTCAGATCCTTGAGGATATCCTGGAAGTCGATGAAGACAAAACCACGGCACAGACGGACCGCGAGATGTTCTTCCATGTTGAGGAGTACCGCCAGGACATTTACCAGTACATGAGGGAAATTGAGGTAATTATTACCCACAGCAAAAACATTGTAAGAATTTACCCCCATTTTGATGAAATTTTTTCTGTCCCTTTACAAAAAGTACATATTAATTCTTAAACCATTCTTTACATTTTAATCCAATTAGAATGATATCCTTCTATTTAAGATTGACGATATTATTGTATTTGAGATGTAAAGCCGAGAAAGACGTGTTACAAAATACTGTAACATCCGATTTAGGGGCGTGGCCTAACAATTTTCCTTTGTTCAATCAGTTACCAAAACATGTCACAGTGTTTTGTAACACCGTAACACGTCGCAGCGGACCCGGCTTTATATTGTCAATGTCAAGTCATTTAGAGTCATCAAGTAGGTAAATAGGAAATTAAACAAATCGGTTATAATATAGGGGAATTTAATTTTCAAAGTTTGATTTATTTGACCCTACAACAATCATCATCAGAATCATCATATTTATTGCAAGTTAATACAGTTCGTACATAAACATTTTTTTATATCCTCTGTCCCAACAGACAAAGAACAAAGCGAACTCTCGCTACATGCGCAAGCAGCCGGACATCACCCACGTAATGCGCTCCATCCTCATCGACTGGCTGGTTGAGGTGTGCGACGAGTACAACCAGCAGAGCGAGACACTGCACCTGGCCGTCTCGTACGTGGACCGCTTCCTGTCGTACATGAGCGTCGTGCGAACCAAGCTGCAGCTCGTCGGCACGGCGGCCACTTACATCGCAGCGTGAGTAATGAGTGTGGTTTTTATTATTATTATTGGTCTTTACAAAATCCACCTTGAGCGCGAGCTCACTTTTACGCCTGGGACATACTGCGAGCCTAGCGCGGTCGCGACGGGCGGGCGCGAAATATCAAACATAAGAAAGAAACCGCTGTTTGTATCCACAGTGCAAAGTGGCGGCGCGTTTCATATGTTTGATATTCCGCGGCCGCCGCCGTCGCGTCGAGTTAGGATCAATTGATGCTAGCGCAGAGTCGAAGCGCCACGAAGTGTCAAATTCTTCGCAATTAAAGTCGGTCGTAGACGCGCGAATTCCATTGAAGGCGCGTCTTTTTTTATTATCTCAGAGTAATATAGAGAGTAATACGAACTCATAGTGCGAGCTTAATACCTTTTTATTTTTTCCCCACAACAAGCGCAATAAATCAATTTTGAATAGCTTTGTTTTAAACACATCTGCCTGCCCATACAGTTCGAATTTTTCTCGCATATCCGCGATGCGAACCGTCCCTGACGTATATGGAGACCTGGTGAATAATTTTGGCGACCCAAATACGAGTCACGGTAGCTCTGTAGGAATAGAGCGATGGAATGGCCAGGTCCCTGGTTCGAATCCCGGTTGTGATGATTTTTTTTCTCCATTTAATATTTATATTTGTTTTGAACAGTAAATACGAAGAGGTATACCCACCCGAGGTCTCCGAGTTCGTGTACATCACCGACGACACGTACACCAAGCGCGAGGTCCTTCGTATGGAGCACCTCATCCTCAAGGTGCTGTCCTTCGACCTGTCCACACCGACCTCGCTGGCATTCCTGTCGCACTACTGCATCTCAAACGGACTCACCAAGAAAACATTCCATTTGGCTGCGGTGAGTTTTTTATTAGTTTTTTGGCCCCGGAATTGTTGTAGACAGAATTTCATCCCATTAGTGAGGCTATCTGTGGTATATTGTACTTTTCTATTCTCATTTAGTTCGTCATTGGTTCTACATTGTAAAAAATGTTTTAAAAAAAGAGTATATTACGCTGGTGTGTTTGTTTACTTAGACCGATATTCATAGTCAGTTTTGAGCACGAGCGTGAGCTCGGTCTTAAGACTTCAAATTGTATGAAATACCGAACTCACAACTCCACTCATATTCAAAACTGTCTACGACTATTGTGACCTTAGGGTGAATGAATGACAATAAATTGTTAAAATTTATAATAAGTGTATTAAAACAAAGGTTTTGGTACATACATACATAGGTACCGTTGCGCATAGACAGTCCCCGCTGGTACACGCTCTTACCGACATCAATGCACTTCTAGAATCAGCTCATGAGTGTGACTTGTTTGCTGATAGTTGGTTGAGTGTAGTGAGAGAGTGTGCTAGGTATTGTGAGAAGAACTATGAATTGCATTCGTCTATTGTATAATTAATATTCTAAGCACTTATGTACTTACGATATTTTATATATAATGTAAGTAAGTATGACTGTCCTACGCCTTGTTATGTTGGACAAAAATTGAAATAAATAAGTGTGTATGTATTAATTAATAGTACTTAATTTGAACGAAAGAAATATGTAGAGTGATAGTTGATGAATACCGCTGGAAAGACGAGGTCTCAAAATTCTAACAATGGAATGTGCCTTTACCGCAGTACATCGCTGAGCTGTGCCTGCTGGAGGCGGACCCCTACCTCGAGTTCAAGCCGTCCATCATCGCCGCGAGCGCGCTCGCCACCGCGCGCCACTGCCTGCTGTGCGACACTTGCGACGTGTTCGAGAACCAAGAGGTATGCACTAGAATGTACACTTTAATGCTGTTAGCTTTGTTTATCCTGTAGTCATGTTGCTAGTTTGACCAAAATTCCATTAATCCGTGTTGTTGTCCTTTTCACACTATGTTAACGATAAATTAGATAGGCGGACTAACTTTAAATCACGTTTATGGCAATTTTGCAGATAGATCTCGAAGCGACAGCACTTTATCCAAATTAATACTAATAGCCATAAATGTAAATACTTAATCAAAGTATGCATATTTTAATTTAAACTAATTTATACAATATATGTTATTTTGAACCAAACATAGGCATAAATACTTAAGTAATGAACTTTAAAAATTTCCAAATGACTACTAGTCGGAGAAATGTGATTTGTTTACATGTGAGGTATTTTACTGACAGTGTCGTAAAAATATTGTTTTGTAAGCTATGTTTAATAAAGACTTTTGAAACTGAAACTTTATCCAAAGTGGTGTAAATGTAAATTTAAAAAAAAACATTGAGGGTTCCGTGCAACGCAACTTAACCCCGGAACTTTGCTTCCAATTGTAACGAATCGTATGGAGCGTGCTTTCAAACGAGCGCCCACATCGTTCGATAAACTCTTACACAAGAGTAAATGGTTAAGATTATTAATCTTATTTTATTTGGAGACATACAGTTTTTCAAATACCTAATACATAATTTAAATAAGTAAAAACCTCCTAAATTAATATAAATTTAAGGTTATATAAAAAACCTATGGTTGTTGTTAAGGTGGACGACATGGAGCGTATGCCCGCGCGCGAGTGCCTGTCGACCGCGTGGCCGGCCGCGCTCACCGAGTGCTCCGGCTACTCCGTGGGCGAGCTGCAGACGTGCCTGCGCCAGCTGGCGCGCTCGCACGCGCACGCCGCGCTGCAGCCGTACCAGGCCATCCCGGACAAGTACCGCAACAACAAGTGAGTGATGAACGGAGGCAAATACCATATTCTTAACGCCGTTAACTCCGTTTTGCCGTTGATGGATAAAACGAGTTGATGAATTAACGATCAACGGTTGAGGCGTTGATTCTAAGTCAACGTTTTAATTAACTAGTTCGTTAATTCAACGCTCATCGCTAATTCTTAGGACCGCTCGCAATATCAAGATAACCATGGGTTAAGTACTTAACCCGTGAAAACATATTTAATGCGGCGCCCATTTGGTTTTCCATTCTTTAAAAAAATAGAGTATATTACACTTGTGTCTTATTTCACTTAGGCCGAAAATCACTGACATCTTGATCACGAACTCAGCGTAAGCTCGCATTTACAACTGTCAAAATTGTATGGAACTGACATTGTAAGCCAAACTCAAACTTGAGTTTGGTCTTACAACTCTCAGATTTCATACAATTTTAAGTCTGTAAGATCGAACTCACGCTAAGCTCGTTCTCAAAACTGTCTAGGTGAGAGCTAGATGATTTACCGGCTAGGATCTAGTGGTACCTGCCTCTTGCTCTGTTACTGGGTTCGATTACCAGCCCATTAGCTGCTTGTATATTGTTTCGTCAATATAATGGGATTTCATAGGGTTTCACTCGCTTGTAGACGCAGCAGCAAAGAAACTTTCAGCCCTACAGTTTGTCATCTATAATGGGTACATTGCTGGTCTGCCGAGATACAATACCCTTCTAAAACTATCCTTTTTAATGTAGGAAAAGGAGGCGGCATTTGTAGACCTGCCAGATTTTTATTAGTTTTATAAACGCACTCCAAAATACCAATGTATCTCGGTTTACTGAATAATAAAGATTAATAATCTCTATTCTTTTGCAGATATGAGGCCGTGTCAACCGTTCTAGCGCGGCCCATGTACCCCGTGACCAAATACTCTCCGCCCGCAAACACCTCCCGGACCTCAGTGGACCACGCCTCGCGAACAAGCTAGTTGCACACGCTCTAAACATCTATTTGGACAAATTACGTTGAAGCCCTAAGTTTCGATCCAAGAGGAACAGTGCAGACGCTTCCTTTGTAAGTAAACTTAACTATTAAAAATTATCCTCTCTCAATTTCGATTCTACTTTTTTTAAAATGATATTGCTACACCTACAATATATATATATATATTACTATTATTTTTATATTGCTATTGATATACCTACAGTGTACACTCGTTTTTGTTTATTATATAATAACTGTTTCATAAGCGATTTGCACTGAGATGAAGTACAAAATATCAGATGTGAGCAAAGACTGACTTAAAAATTATCCACGAGTCTCGAATCTGATATTATACCACAGAGTGCAGTTTATAAATATAATTTTGTGACCCATTTCTGCTTCTCATGTACTGTGCCTGTTAAACAAATAATTGGTGCATTGTTCAGGACTGTATAGCCTACTTAGAGTTGCCGCATCTTGCGTAGAATTGTTGTCTTTGATCAGGCTAGTGATTACTAAAAGACATTATTTACTAATTGAAAACTTGCATTTATTATCCATAAAATTGCTGATTCAGAGTAATGTCGTAGGATAATATGTGGTAGTGAATCTAGCGGTTTTTTTTAAATTAAACTGAATCTGATAGGTCTAAAAATGCTATTCTTAAGGTCATGAAAAGGATGTCGCTACTGTTGGATACGTCAAATTTAGTTCAAAATTATCAGGACAGAAACGCTATCACTGAGTTAAATGTGTGCATTGTTACAATATATCTAGTATTAACCATTTCCAATGGAAATGAAATGAATCGACTGTCGTATGTGCTCAGTGTGGCGAATATGACCGTCGCGATGTTTCGGTAGTGCGATCAGCTGTGGAAAAACGACAACACTATCTAGCTCAGACCACATTGTACAGATTATTATAATTATAACGTAATAGTAAGTACTTTCTTCCCCTTTACTGTGTTCAATTTATGTGGAATTCGCCTTCCACTGGGCGTCGGACTTTTTTTAGTATTTTATTAACATGTGACGTAAATTCATACGATCTTAATTCGTGGACCAAGTTTAGTGAATATGAAATTATAGTAAGTACAATGATTGGAGTGAGGTTAGAAAATATGAATTAAATTACATAGTTAAGGAACGATGCTATTATATTAATACATTCAAATATGTATATTTAGTAATCATATTAGAAAACTTCTAGTTTTCTGTAAATCCCGAAACCAACGAACTTTTACATATTTTTTTGATTGGAAATGTGGAGATGGTCGTTTTTTCATCTGCCAAAGTTACGCCCGTAATATAATAACGTTTGTTAGTAAATTATTATTTTGAGATATGTATGTTTAAGGTACGTTTTTAATGTTGATAAGTAGTTTTTAATGTAATTTAATTTTAACTATAATATCGAGAGTTTGCTCCTGTTTGTACACAGAGGTAAGTAATTTCTATATTGCTAATATAATAATTTAAAATAATCTGTTGTTTCATTCTATGGGTCCGAAGCAGTCCATGCGTGTGTTATCAGTAGACTACAAACAAAATATTATAGTACCGAATTTCTTTCCCACGAAACTTACCTAAGACTTCGCTGGTATTTTTCCGCAGTTAGTCGCAGAAGGCCCAGTTCTCAAAATAGCAACCGGGTCGCAAAAGGACTAATTAGCAAAATGACCAATTCTCAAAATGGCAAATTATCTACAATTAGGAGCATTCATAACATTTTTTACTTTGAAAAGTTGGAAGTATTGTTTGAAACGTATTCTGTGTGTTAGCATCAAAAGTAAAACCTTGAGCGTACACATTGCCTGGCAAGTATGTTGGGACTGTCTTAAGATTCGATCGTGATTATCAATTAAAGTCACACCGGCGCGGCGCACACTGTTATTTGGTCACACAGCGCCCTAAACTACTTTTACCTTTATTTACTCCTAATTGTAGACAATTTGCCATTTTGAGAATTGGGCATTCTGATAATTAGGCCTTTATAGAATTAGCCATTCTGACAATTGGGCATTTTGAGAATTAGGCATTCTGCGAATAAGACCTTTTGCGACCCGGTTGCCATTTTGAGAATTGGGCCTTCTGCGCCTAAACCGTATAAGTGCTCTAACCCGAGTTAAATCACAAAAGAGTCAAAGTCATTAACATTTAATCAAAACTTCCTAATCGGTGGTTTTATTTGACATTGCCGAAACAATGATACACACCGTTTCGGTGTGGCTATGCTATATCGATTTGCTTAAAAAATCTCCACGTAACTTATAAATCGCATTTATTCATGCGACTGTGCTAGGAATTTTGTGAACATTTCCGTCTTCCTGCCAGTCGCGTGTAAGCGACGGGCCAGGTGCATACGGGCGGGCGACGATGAGGAATTGTTTCCGTCCAACGTGTGATTATATCAAATTAATTAAATATCAACGCTATCACAATACTATAGAGCTGTTTTTGTTGTTGTGAAACTTTGGCGCGTGCTAGACTGGGCTCGGGCCGAGCTATTTGCAGAGAGACCGCGTCAGCACCGCGACGCGTCTCGCTCGCCCCAGAATTACGGCACTTCATACAATTTACGTTGTACTAGACTAGCAACAACCCGTTTTACTACTATATGAAAGTAACCTATATTTTATGTTATAATTATTAGTCTACATTGTGTCCTTCCTTCGTTTCTTCGTTCATCCTTAGTTTATACAGCCTGCTTTTGCCGCCATCGATTAGGTACTGATCTCAAATAAAATGATAATTAATATCTAAGGTTCATAAACCTAGCTTTCTTCTGCTAACTTTCATACTTCGTTAAAAATGTGGCTTGGTTTACTGTTGATTTAACTTTTATTCCGCGTTTATAAGAAGGATGTGGTTAGATTTAATTACTCAAAAATACAATAACAATTTCTTTTATAATTTTTATATTTTCGAAAATATTTTTTTATCTCTTGATGTGCGTGCGAGGTTCTATAATAATTGTAATTCTATTTGTACTGTAAACATAATTAACATCGGTGGTAATAATCAAGAAGAATGCTTCTCTTGCGTGTACACGTTGCCAAATCCTTTTTTAGTCGAAGCTGGATCTGTGGACAAAAAAGGCAGTTATAAAAAGTGCAAGATGTTTGGAATTTCAATTCGCAATTATTATTGCGTTACGTGCCATTTGCGGTATAAAAAGTACGTGCTTTTAAAGGAGCTAATGCTAATTGCGGTTTGTACCCGCCATATTTGAATTTACGGGTGGTGCGCGCGCTAGGAATTCTAAACGGCCTACAGCTGCCGATACTATTCGCGGTTGCTCGCCATTAAACCCTGCGGAAATTAATATTGCCCTTTGGCATTAAATATTCAATACACATCCAGGGACAGGCATCGTAAATGTCTGAAATTCAAGGTTCCAAATGCGTCAATAAAATGTTATGATCCTACGTGTTTTTGTGTTTTCTGAGGAAAACATGAATCTAATTTACTTCAAAGAAAATAGGTTTATATTTCCTCTATCTTGAAATCATATTCATATTGATGTTTATAAATAATCTAATCTTGGCTCGGTTCCGCGTGAACGTGCAGAAAACGTCTACTCCATTAGTCGTTTCCAGGAAACGCTCGTAACTGAAACAGCAGTGCATATTCCTAATTCGGTTCGATTTAACCTTCAAGCGGTCGCCAGCTCTTCGTACGCGAGACGATTACAATTTAAATCTTATTTGTGTGTGGCGGGCGAGTAGCGATGATGCGAATGGCGCAGTGCATAAACACAATAAATCATAAGTCGCAGTCTGACTGTCTCTTCACGAGATACTGACACGATAAGGGCTGGCTGGACCATTAAATGTTACCTACTCGATCTTGCTGGCTGACTGTTATTCCAGCCCAACGGGTATTGCACGTTTTGCATTTTACTTTTTATTCCTAAGGGATCCGTCAGGATATTAGTAAGTTCGTAGATCCACAATTTCGAATTGGGAATGGTAGTTAATTTTACAAGAATGGGGTTAAGTAATAAGTAATGGCAAATGTTAAACATTTATACCTATACCGGAGCCCAAATCAAGTGTCTTATTTTGTGCTCTTCTGTGATTATTGCATAGTTATTTTCACATTATTAGATCAGATTACTTTATTTTCATAATGATGAACAGGTTCGATCAATCAGTTCCTTCAGTGTTAAATCACAACAGATAATTAGACGATCATATTTGTTTACAAAATAGTACACTTGATTTGGGCTGCAGTATACTTGCGAGCGCATATGCACATTTGAATTATTTAGTCGAAACAATAATCTAGCTTTATTATCGTCGCCACACAATGACCGTGGTATTTTATTGGCCCCTACCTACGAGTACATAGCTTCCTCCTCGTCTAGATTGCTACTTGTATGATCTGCTCGTTAACGTTGGTGCGTGGTCAGAAAGCCAATACGCATTTTACTACCATTGGTATAATAGCTACTATATTCGATATACTCGATCGTCTGTTTATCTTCTAGCTTTACGAGGTTTACTTTGGTCTGTTCGGGGAGTTGTGGTTTGTGCTAAAATCTGCACATCATAAAACCGACTTTCGTGCGCTCCGTGAACAAAATGACTGCCTTTTCTCACTCTACAACAATTTTATTTTTAAATATTTGGCCAATGTCCTCAGAGATTTTTATGAAATGTCGATAACACTAGTGTTATTGACATCTATCGCAGACCGCTTTGCATGCTAAAGAAGATGACCATATCGAGACCGCATGGCAACTTCCGCAGGCCCAAAAGGGAAGAAAACTCACTCGCGATCGTGAATTTACAATTCGATGCACGGTTGCGAAATTGTCCAGCGGCGTTTCTCAGGCTCTTTTATTATTTGTTTTCAAATGCAAATAGTATCCGTCCAAAGGGATGTCGTATTAAGTGCAAAGGCTGTTCTTCGAATTCGTAAAGGTATCTACAAGTATGGGAGAGAATCAAATGTGAAGGCAACAAGAAATAATTTGTCCTGTAGGACATAACTAGACAGGAGTTATAGAGACTCTACTACAGGTATTTAGATATAGTAGTCTCGATAACTCCTGCCTAGTTTGCCTACAAAAGTCCCGCAGTAGTTAGCTAGTACGGGACCTTTGTAGAACAACAAGTTTAATTCTTAGCCTGTGAGCAGACTCTTTGTAATTTATTTTTAACCAGCTCTTTAGATCATTCGCATGTCAGCAGATCAATCGAAATTGATTGACCTTGTTAGTAGGGTATTATTGGGCATTTCAAAACACATTCCATTCCTTCGCAAACGTTCGTTGACACTCACGTTGCTCGGATGATCATGCGTTTCGAAAAACCCAAAAACACGCTACCGTAGTATGACAATTTTCATGGGATCGTAAAAATGTTACGAATGTCTGCAGATTAACGGATATCGTTTGCGTTGCATACGCTATTATGGAACATGTTCGTTAACGTAACACTGTTAACAGACGTGTTGGTTGTAGGATATAGGTGATAGAAATAAATAAAATGTTAACATACCCAAATTTCTCTGCTGATTGATTCACAAGTTCATAACTACAACATCTAGATCTTTTTTTTTTTTGCTTTCCGTGCGAGGAGAAAATCCTCATGGATACACCGCGCCCGTACGCGATAGCATGCCCGACTTCACTGAGAAGGTGACTCAGTGACCTACGGACTAAAAACTCCCCGATCTAGATGGAGTGTCTATAAAGTCACCGAGACCCAAGTCGATGATTACCATATTAGTTTTTTCGTCAGAATGCGAATAGTCTAGAAATAACAAAGGATCATTCCATCATGGACTCGATATGCCAATGTCTAAAACGCCATCTGACTACTCAACCTCAAGGACGGTCATCTTCTCGAGTTGGTTGGTTTTAGAACTCTGCTCTTGTCACACAACACAAACTTTAGAGTTCTATAAAGTAACTGTTTTGTTTCACTAGATCTTTCAGAATGTCTATAAAGTCACCGAGACCCAAGTCCATGATTATCTTATTAGTTTTTCGTCAGAATGCGGATAGTCTAGAAATAATAAAGGATCATTCCATCACGGACTCGATCTGTTAATGTCTAGAACTCCATCTGACTACCTCAAAGACAACCACCTTCTCGAGTTGGGAAGAGTTAGACCTATACTCTAATCACATAACACACACTTTTATAGTCTTATTCGTATAACATAACTGTTTTGTTTCACTAGATCTTTCACAATGTCTATAATGTGACCGAGACCCAAGTCGATGATTATTTTATTAGTTTTTCGTTAGAATACGGATAGTCTAGATATAATAAAGGATCATTCCATCACGGACTCGATCTGCCGATATCTAGACTTCCATCGAACTACTCAACCTCAAATACAATCACCTTCTTGAATTGGTTATGATTAGACCGTCGACTCTAGTCATACAACACAAACATTTCAAATTATCTAATTATTATTTTAAGTTCTTCATCCTGAGTTAACTGCACTTTGTAAGCGGACTATACACTGAAAAATTAAAAATACGATTCAATAACCAGTTTGGTTGCGTGAACGTTTTATACAATATTTGTCTAAAAACACTATAGATATTAGCACACTGAACATTGCACTAAAACATATGGTAAAATATTACTGTGTATATGTGAGGGTCCTCAAATTGTATGCCATCGACATTAATGCGAAAATCTGCAAAAATGAATGTTGAAAAGCTGTAACAAGCATCACATTGATATGTACTAGGACAAGTAGATTGCACTATCAGAGTTTGGAGTGCAATTTTTGTTATACTATCCCCAGCTCCCTAACATTACATCTATAGTTAATGTAAGCATTGTCACTGACAACAACAATTTGTCAGCGATTGTTCTAAGTACAGTCAAACGTAAAAATGTATAAACAAGGTATATTGTTGAATACATTTTCAATTGAATACGAGTATATACTACATACAACAATTTATTTGACTACATTTTAAAATCATTATAAATGTATTATGTATATTTGCAATAATACTTGTAATAATAATATTTATTTATTTATTTCATTAAAGATCAAAATCCCAGCGCCTTTACAGGTTTTCACCCAAGTCGACGATGGTAACTTAATTAATTACAATTCACCCATTCACCACTAAATTATATAAAGCAAAGAGTTAACTATGAAGTAGTAAACTCAATTAGATTCATAACATCAGACCTATCCTAACCAAATGTGCGGTAGGTTAGGCTGCGCATAAGCTGAACGTCTTGAGCGCGATTCCCACAGAGAAAGTATTTGCTATGCTTCACATTTAAAGTGTGATAATAATAATAATCAAAATGAATCAAAAAGTTAAATAAAAACATTGAGTTTTTATTACAAGGTTACATATTTTCCCAATTGACTGTACATCCTTAGATCAAAATTGCTGACAGACATTATAATAAGTAAGCTGCCTATACTATTTTTGCTGCATCAACATTGGCGCACCTCGTGTTAGGTACGTGTAAATCATGTCGTGCAGTGGGTGCTATAATATATGTCTACATTAAGATAATATACTTATATACGATACATAGCTTACTATAGGATTTAAATAGATCATAAAAGGTGAAAACAATTGTACATTTTCATCTTACAGAAAGTAAGTAACCATCTTCTGATGAGCTGTCTAATAAATCTAATAGTGAAGTCGTATTACCTGTATTTATATAAATCGATCAAAAAGTTTGTACTAGTAGTATTTGCTTTTATGAGACTGAAATGATTTCATAATACATTAACATAATCTTACCTGTTTGTGATACTTAAAATATATAGTAACAGAAATATTATAGCATCACCATGTGCGACAACCTTTTGCCACGCATGTTGCGCAAACCATTTTTGCTAAGTAAACGGTTATGCATAAAGCATGTTGTACAGCGGATGTTATAATTATTTTTACCTTAAGATAAAATATCGCTTACTATACAATCCACATGAATCATCGCATAAATGGTGAAGACAATGTACATTTTCATCTTGCTGAACAGAATCATCATCTGATGAGCTGTCTAATGCATCTAATAGTAAAGCGGTATACCTGTATACTATAAATCAAACAAAAGGCGTATTAGAGCAGGCTTTCAAGAGACTGATAAGATTTCATACCTGTTATCTTATATTATCTGTTTCTGATTTCTTAATATATTATCGTAACATAAAATATTATAGCATCACCATGTGCGATATCCCTTAGGTATTCATGTTATGATATGTAAACGGTTTAATCATTGCAACATATTATAAGTACAGTCAAACATAAAATCTTTTTATAGCATTCTTGCAAAATAATTTTTTTTATTGTTATTCAGGTTATTCAAATGCAGACACAAATTCTTCTATAATTAATTACCTATCAATAATGTTTGTTTCATAAAGTCTTTCAAAGGACTGTATATAATTTTTCGGTAATAACACAGTCATGTTTGAAACATTTGTGAAGATTGATTAGTGACGATAAAAGTATAAAATACATTTCACGAATTCTCTAATAGATCTATAATAGGTAATATACAATTTCTGCATGCCTTAAGGTAAACTGGAAGAAAATGCCGCAAGGCATTAAGTTCGCTCGATACATAAAATGTAACAAAGATTAAATAAATAAATAAATAAATAAATAATATATTATTTTAATATTTTATACATACATAATTATGTGCTCGACTGTATCCTCAAAGAAAACGCTGACGGAAGTGCAATACGATGTGCGTTTAGTGTACGGTTTCAAATTAATTAGGTCATTGCGACACATTTTCCTTAAATATATTTAAAATATAAATTATGCTTATTTAGCACCATGTAAGGTGTAGTAAACCTTTTATTCATAAAAATGAATTCAGTCAAAGTCAAAGTCAAAGTCAAAATAATTAAAATATTAGAAATGAATTATTAAGAAGTAGAAACGAATGAATAAGATTACTCGACTGGTTACGATATACGGTTGTAACATAACACGTTTATCTGTTCATTACTTGTTCTTAATATTATTAATGAGCTCTATGTTGACCTATAAATGAATATTGTATCAATAAGTTATTGCGACATAAGGAAACATCGTGAGGAAACCAACAAAACACAGCATATTCTTGTGTGCGTGCAAAATAGGGTTGGACTTTTTACAAAGTGGATCATCCCTTTAGAATTATAAAAGATCCTAATAAATCTCTAGCTAGCAAACTCGTATGTAATATCTGCCCTGAGTTAATTAACCATTCAAACGCAGAAAAAATTACGCGTATAATAAGAACGATGTAAAGTCCAAAGTGTTACACTTAAAAAAAGTATGATCAATAAAATGTTGACGACCCCTGTCAGCGTCACCCGAAATTCGTGTTTAAATGGTGCTAACGAATTAGCTCATCCAAATTGTCTTCAAGTGAACTTCAGCAAGGTTACTCTACCCTAAAGTGAAGAAGTGCTCGACCTAGTACCTACCTAACTAAGTATTTTTTGTGAAACTCAGAATCCGGTGCATCTAAATCATGTAAGTACGTAAATCCTACTACTGTTACTGATTTATTTTTTTATTTCTTGTAAATATGTCGCTGACGAACAATCAGGGATAACTCATGGATCGAACACTGATATTCCTAATAAAACACAGCACCTCTCTGAATGTAGAGATTAAATTATTTATTTTACATTTTATTTCATTTTACAGGTCTGACTCTGAATATTACGTGCGCAAGAACGTGAACACAGCGAAGTCAAGCCACGAAGAACCTGCACATCGGTTCGCAACCCTCGACTCCGATGACGATGAACGAGTGTAAGTTTACATTAAATATATTAGGTGCTATGTTAATGTAAACATTACGTGATCATCATTTCGATATGCTCTATTCGAATCCATTATGTCTAATTAATTTATTGTTACCCCTTTCAGAAGCATTCGCGGAACACCCAAGTCTAAATCGGTGACAAAGAAGATCGCTGCTGCTCCGAAGCGGAAATCAAAAGCAAGCAACGCTCCTGCTCCTGCTCCTAAACGTGCTACCCTTGACAACGAAAGACAAGCCTTCACCGAGGTCTTTGACAGCGGTGACGAAAGTGAGGCGAGGAGTGCGAGAAGTATCGCGTTGGAGAGAGCGAACCTTACGTCAGCGCTGTCGCGGAGGGTTGCCGACGGGGTTCTTCGGAGATACCAGCAACTGGAGGGCAATTTGTTTGTCGAGGTTCGGGTGTACAACACCGCGGATATTGCGAAAGTGGACCCTAGGAACCGACACGAAAAAGCGAGCGTAAGCCTAAAATATCGCGTAAGTGATGACAGCCCAGAGTTGGAATCACTAAGAAACTTTTTGAAGGAAGTGAAGAAAAAGTTTACGGAAGAAGGAAAATTTTTTGCAGATCGAAAATAGATGAAGAACTCTAAAATTACTATAATTTATATTTCCGTACAAGTATTTATAAATTAAAATTCAAATAAATATTACTTCATACTATTTGTACATTATAATATCATTATATTAAACCTATACCATTATGGCCCACAAATCCGTTTATTGTACGGTTTGTGATCAATCAATTAAAAGCAAGGCTTTTTCAGGTCATCTAAAAAGCATACAACATAAGAACAATAATGCTGTACAAATAAATGAAAACATTGATAAAATTCAATCTGCATTTAGAAATCGCATTGCATCATACCGTTTGCGACATCCATCACCTACTAGACGTGGGAGTGAGAACGAGACAACTAGTTGTTTGCCAGTTGAATATCTAAATAAACTCAGTTCGTTAGTACGTCAGCTATTCGACGCTAGAATCAGCTCTTACAATGCGATAAAGGTAAATTTAGAGCTGTTTTCTGAATACGCTTTACCAAAAAATGATTCAAAGGAAACAAAGTCTTTCAATACGGAAAATATAGTTCTATGTCGAAATTATGATTTTAAAGAAGTATTTCGGAACATGAAAAATATTATTTGTAAAAAAATGGATGAGTTTCAACAACGAGATAGCGGTTGGACTTTTCTAAGAAATCTGTATCTTGAAGTAAATATTAACAAATACACTCCGCTGAGGGCTTCTAGTTTTATCGCTTTGCCGAAATTTTTAAAACATAAGCGATCATGTGTCAATATAAAAAATTATGATAATTTCTGCTTCTTATGGAGTGTGATAGCATCTCTTTTTCCTGCAAAAAATAACCCGAATAGAGTATCCTCTTATCCTCATTTTAAGGATATACTAAATGTGCAAAATATGAGTTTTCCGGTTTCCCTTTCTGATATAAAAACTTTCGAAAAAAATAATCGTAATGTGAGTGTGAACGTGTATGGTATTAGTAATAACAAACATATTGTCGGACCGCTTTACAAAACGCACTGTCGGCAAAATCATCATGTTAATTTATTACTGCTAGAAAACGGATCTCGTTCACATTATTGTTTAATTAAACATTTGAACATTTTATTGAGAACACAGTTAACTAAACATCATGGTAAAATATACTTTTGCGATGACTGTCTGATGTTTTTTGACAGCGAATGTAAATTAAATTCACATGTATGTGGTAGTGTCGCGACAGTTCTTCCGAACAAGGGGACCATAATTCAATTTAAGCATTTTGAAAGGATGCAGCATATACCTTTTGTTATTTACGCTGACTTCGAGTCATTTTTAGAGCCTTGTACGAGCGACACTTCCACCTCTACATTCACAACTACAACTCAAAAACATGTTCCAGCAGCTTTTGGTTATTACATTGTGTGCTCATATGACAATACCCTCAACCGATACAGATCATACAGAGGTCTTAATTGTGCCGAAAAATTCACTGAGTATCTTCAAATCGATATTATAAAGATTCATAAGATATTGAACACTAACAAACCAATTGTATTTACCGACATCGATTTACAAAATTTTAATAACGCAAAAGTCTGTCATATATGTTCGCAAATGCTTTTTGACGAACGAGTCCGCGATCACTGTCACCTGACAGGGGTGTACAGAGGCGCAACGCACACCTACTGTAACATTCGATTTGCTTTACCTAAATTCATCCCGGTCTATTTTCATAACCTATCAGGCTACGACTGTCATTTATTTATAAAGGAACTAGGTGATATGAAAGGTCCATTGAAAGTGGTAGCTAAAAATAAAGAAAAGTACATATCGTTTACAAAACTATTCATTACAGAGGACGGAGGGCTAGTACCTGTTCGTTTCGTTGATTCATTCAATTTTTTAGCTACTAGTTTACAAAAACTCGCAGAAAATTTAAACAAAGAGGATTTTATACATCTATCACGATTTTTTTCAGATCCACTGCAATTTGATTTAATGCGATGTAAAGGGGTGTATCCGTATGAATATATAACTGGCTGGAACATATACAAAGAAACTTCTCTACCACCGCGAAAACGTTTCTTTAATAAGTTAATGAATGAAGATATACCTGAGTCTGACTATAAACACGCCTTGAATGTATGGAACATATTTGGTTTACGCAATTTAGGCGAATATACCGATTTGTACTTAAAAAGTGACGTATTATTACTAACAGATATCTTCGAAAGTTTCAGGAAAACTTGCACAAAAAATTATAAATTGGACCCATCGTTTTACTTAACAGCTCCAAGTTTAAGTTTTGATGCTATGTTACTTAAAACTAAAGTTCAATTACATCTTATTGATGATTTAGAGATAATTCGTATGATACAGAGCGGTATACGCGGAGGAGTTTGTTTATGTTCAACTCGGTATGCTAAGGCAAATAACAAATATTTATCTCACTATGACCCGGACAGTCGTAGTAGCTACTTAATATACATAGACTGCAATAATTTATATGGATTTGCTATGTGTGGTTATTTACCACATTCTGATTTTGTTTTAATGAACCAGTTAGACATTAATAACCTCAACATTCTAACAGTGCCAAATGATTCCATGCATGGTTATATTTTAGAAGTGGACTTAGAATATCCAGAATACCTCCATAATTTACATAATGATTTTCCTTTTTGCCCACAAAAATTCAAACCTCCAGGCTCAAACTCTTCTAAACTTATTCCAAATTTATACGATAAATATAGATACGTAATTCATTATATTCATTTAAAAACGTGTATAGCAAATGGATTAATATTAAAAAAAATACACAGGGTAATAAAATTCAAGCAAAGTCCATATTTGAAGGAATATATTGATCTAAATACAAAATTAAGGCAAAGTGCACGCTCGGCTTTCGAACAAGACTTTTTTAAATTATTGAATAATAGTATCTTTGGCAAAACTTTGGAAAATGTAGAACATCGGGTTGATGTAAAGTTAGTCAATCAATGGCAGGACAGTACCAATATCACCAAAAAACAATATACAGCCAATAGATACATATCGAGACCGAATTTTCATAGTGTGACAATTTTCTCAGAAAATTTCGTAGCTGTTCAAATGAAACCTGAACGAGTGGTTTTAGACAAACCGATTTACATCGGTTTCACCGTTCTAGAGTTATCCAAAAGCCATATGTTTGATTTCCATTACACTGTTATGAAACCATACTACAAAGACAATATTAAATTATGTTATACAGATACAGATAGCTTTCTATATTCTATAGAGACAGAAGATATATATAAGGATATTAACATGAAATTCAAACCATATTTTGATACCAGTAATTACTCGGTTAATAATTTGTACGGAATCAAATGTGACAACAACAAAATTCCTGGTTTATTTAAAGATGAGTTCGGCGGAGAAAATATAGCTGAATTCGTAGGCTTACGATCCAAATTATATTCTATAAAAACCGAAAATTCCGAGATTAAGAAAGCAAAGGGTGTAAAAAAATGTGTTGTTAAAGGTTTAACACACAATGACTATAATAAAGTTTTAAAAACCAACGATGTCATTAGAAGAAAAAACATTTATTTTAAATCGTTGAAGCATGAAGTATTCACACAGGAATTAAATAAAATAGCGCTTTCAGCTAACGATGATAAACGCATTATATTAAAAAACAAAACGTCGACCCGTTCTTGGGGTCATTATCAGAGCACATTTTGAATTCGCTTAACGTATTTCACTAATAAAATTGTATTATAATTATCTAAGATGGCCGAGGGATATTTAGCCGATATTATAATTCTGAAACATTCTTATTATTACTCTAATATTGAAATAACAAGCGGACTCTGGCCAATTAATGACTTCTTACCACAAATTTATGTGAAGCTTGAAAATTACTGTATATTTTGGTCTCCAGAAGAATGGGAAACTATTTATAATGAGTTTAAAATGATCGGACAATATAAAAGTAACTATGACTCATGTCAGTATAAGTTGTATAGACTCATGTATTGTGATAAACGATGTCCTGATTATTATGTACACCAAGTATTTTCTGCTATTAATATGTATGGTCACTGTATAGATATAAGATTGAAAAGTCTAGAAATAGAATACCTAAAGGTAAAGCCAACTGTGAACAAAATTCAATCTGTGCTTACGAATACGTATTTATCGCCATCCAATATTGAGACGTTATTGGATTATTACACTAACGATTATTCACTGGTTGAAAAAGAAATGGCTATTCTAGCAATTGATTGGTTCACAAAATTTGTATTCAATTGACTATAATAATTATAAGTACTTAATTTAACGATAAGATTTCTATAAGTATTACTTAAATAATGTAAAATATGGTTGATAAATATATTATTTTAAAGGGTACTCAGTATTTTTTTTCGTTATATAAACCTATTCTAAACCATTCATGACATTCAGTAATATAATCACACACAACAATAATTTGCAAACCACATCAAAATAAAATCACTGACGCTTTGCGAAGAGCCTCGCTGCGAGTACCTTGGCATGTCTAGACAAGTTTTTGATGACGAAGCTCATTCGCGCGATTGGTGTGTGCTAATAAATTAATTTAAGTAGTCAATATTTAACACTCGAAGAGACGATACAGAGAGACGATAATTAATAATGTCGGCTAACTCAACTCGCAACTATTATCCAAAAGCAAACTATATAACAACACTGTCAGATACAAGACTACCTAAGTTCTCTATAAAGATTGAAGTGTGCAAATTCACGGAGAAGGAAACAGTTATTGAAGACCGCACCGTAACCCGAGCCAACTACCTCGTCTACGATAACGAAGACCAAGTAATGCAGTCCGCCACGCATACGTTATTTTTAATAACAAGGGAATTGGGAGAACGTGCAGACAGCAACTATGTAAGTATCCTATTTCCAAACTTAACTTGTTTTAATAACGGAAGTATTGTTATAGATGCTATTGCAGGTTTTTTATATGAAGCGATGTGGGTTGTAATGTTTTATATAGTAATTGTTAATATCTCTTGTTTCAGGTAGCCACAGTCTACGAACAGCAGTGTGAAAAAAAATAGTTCGACATTAGCATTAATATGAAGTGATATTCTGTAGTAACTAATTAGTAAAAAATGTAAGAGGTAATTGTAATTTCTTAGTTCACTTAAATGAAATAAAATGTTGTTAAAAAATTGGTTTTATTATCTATACTTAACTTAATATAGGAAAACATACAAAGTTAAACTTACGCTACATTAAACATAATAATATGCAATATTGGTATTTACCAAAGATAATTGTTATCAATGCACCATTTTTTTATACATATTGCATTTTTTAAAGCACAATATTTTTTATGAGTTAAGCAGTTTAAGTAAGTTGTAGAATTACAGTATTTTTTATGCAACGTTAATAAATTAGGACATCCATTTTCACCCACGTCTGTAATTATTGAGCAATTTTGACATAAATCAGCAATCCATTTAATTTTCTCTTCACCCTTAACTATTATCTTTTTATAAGCTAATACAGGTGAAATTATTCTTTTAAACTCACGATAGTCGATGTAACCTTCTCTCCATAAAATACCTCTGTTTCTTTCTAACCAGAGAATACCCTTTTTTTCTTCACAAGATAAGTTACAAAAAGAATAAGGAGGTTTAACTAGAAATACCTGGGTATATTCTTGTGTAGCCAGAGCCAGTTCTTTAATTATAAAATTATTATTGCAATCAGAAAAACCTTGTATATCAACAATTATGCAATCTTGATTCATGATATCTTTTTTACAATATTACTTAAGGGTTTATATTCAATAATACAATCGTTTAATATAAGACAGTAAGCTGTAGTTTGATCTGGTAAGGGAGTATCTGTTTCCAATTCCAACCGTATATCCACACTTCCTGTTTGTATTATTTCAGATTGTCGACTACAATCTATTAGATATAAGGGTGCCTTAGTTTTGAAATCGTTATAACTTAGCAACGGATCAGGTCGACGTCCATAATAGAACTGTTGAAATTTTGCGTATTGCTCATATATTAAAGCATAATTATTATTAGCATAATCAATGTTTAAGTTTTCATATGGAAAATAAGTTGAATTCAGAAATACTTTAACGTTACGTAAATTACAATGGTCAAATTGAGACATATCTTTAAGTATCTGATTTTTACGATCAGTTTGTAAGCCTAAAATTACAAAC
Organism: Tachystola acroxantha; assembly: GCA_963506565.1. Taxonomy (NCBI): domain Eukaryota; kingdom Metazoa; phylum Arthropoda; class Insecta; order Lepidoptera; family Oecophoridae; genus Tachystola; species Tachystola acroxantha. Next base: position 5,815,131 of record OY735874.1, read on the forward strand.
CTAGGTTTCTCAATCTGTGAAGATGTTTTTATCGACCAAGTATGTTTTGAAGTTTGAGGTAATAAAGGATATTCGTACAAATCCCAATTTCTGAATACTAAATTAATTGCACGGTCCTTTTCTAAATGTCTAAGCAGGTTAATTCTTTCACGGTCGGAAACTTTTATGTGAGGAACACGCCATACTAATTTAGTAATCTCAATATCATGAACATATTCTCCAGCGCCTAATTTTAAACAATTCAAATTAGTATTACTACGAATTAGGATGAGTTCATGTTTACAATTCATAATTATTTTATTATAGTCCTCAGCGAAACCTAAAACTTTGTTAAGAGGTAATGATACCGCAAATTTATTTCCCGAGTTTGATGATCCATCGATATTCCACCCCCAACATTTAGATATTTTAGATTCCCCTTCGCTCATTGACAATAGAGCTTTCATAGTCGTAGTAACTCCAGGTTGGCGAACTGTGTCAATTACAACTCCATTGATTTGGTATGAAATCGATTGAAAAAGAAAAAGTACATGATTGTTTGTAAAATTAATATGACTTAATTTTGCTTTGGATTCTCTGTTATAAGCCTGTACATTTCCTTCTATGTATAATGTACTGGCAGAAGGTAAAACATATAAGTCCTGCTGATTAATGGGTATGCGGATCTCATCGTTAATATTAAAACTGGTGACGTATGGATTATACGAATGAAACTCATAACTTTCGATGGAATTGTCATAAGTTGGCTGCTCTGTTATATTTAGGATACTCATTTTAAACCAATAAGTTTGAGAAATTTCACGTTTTCTTTTGTAAGACCTTTTTTAGGTTTTATATTTTTCTTAATTTGTTTAGAAGGTGTTATTCCCTCAACAGCACTATTTGTACTATATTTTTTAATGACAGATCGCGAGTATTTAAGAAAATCGATCATTGTTTTTTTTGAGATGTAAATAGAGTTGAATTTCTTCGTTTCGTAAATTAACTAAGTTATTGTTTACATCCAATATTCTAATATTGATAGAGCTTATGTTTTTACGATTTACAGGAAAATATATTATATTTTTAGGTACTTCGATAATTCTATAACCTGGAGGAACATTTGGTGCAAATTCGTGAATAATATGGCTAGTTTTTCCATTCACATAAGATCCACTAACTATATCACAATCAATCCTCAGCACGGTTGTCGACAGAATGCATACCGGATAACTAGATTCGTGTATTATATTAGCTTTTAGAGTTTCTTTTCCAAAACCTAATATTTTATTTAACGATCCTTCCTTTTCAAAATGTATATCTTTTGAACAAAAAATAGTTGTTTTTAATGTGTTGTTATTGCATTTCAATTTAAATACACAATCCTTAATATGTTCCTTTAAGTAGTCACTAATATCTTGAAGTTCGTACGAACCTTCTGGAATTTCTACGACTCCGTTTTCACCATACCATACTTTATTATTTCTGCTATCTATATTTGGTATTGAGTTGAATGCCGAAAAATATAAAAGACCGCACTCATAATCACCATCGAGTTGTAAAGCAGGGGAATAATTAGTTGTCAAAGATGACTTGGTGTCAGATATTGATAGCGTGAAGTTCATTTTTGTAATGATAACTATAAATATGATAACTTCATTTTAAATGTCTTTTCCAAAAGTTTTTTAAAAAATTTAGACATAGATGACCACAGTTGACGGAATCGAAACTTTGGTAATTATTGTAATTATAAAAGATGTCACTAATATTTTCTAAATACTTAACAAGTTCCAACGGAGGTTTCAAATCCCCAAAACTATCAAAGTACTCGCAATAATTATTTAGTTTAACATAGGCTACCCAGTGCGTTCCATTATTGTTATGATCATCTAAATTGATGATAGCACACTCTACTTTCTTTGGTTTATGCGGCAACTTATCTCTCATATAAACACCTCTAAAGTATGGGATTTTTGTAGCATGTTCAATAATATCTATATTAGTAAGAGCACGCCTAGGTAGCCTATGATTCAGTTTTTTTTTAAATTGTTTAGAAATAATCCACTTCCTTTTTTATATGGTTTGATATATAGACCTTTTCCTAAGGCAATAGATTCCATCATTTTATTATGGCGTTCCGATTCCCTTAGGTTCTGTTTAGATGACTTATAATCATTAACAGCTTTCGCAACACCTGCCGCACCTCCCGCTAGCGCACCTAAAGCCGACAAACCAGCAAATATGGGGATTAAAGGTAGTATACCTCCAGTTTTTGGAATGGGTATTACACGAGGTAACCTCACTCTTGATGTTTTTGAAAGTAGTTTTTTAGCTGCAAGATATGCATATTTTATAGCAGATCTGTGATTCTTAGGTTTCTGCTTTCGTAATTGTTTACGTATTTTTGATACGGCGGTTTTAAATCCCGTAATACCTGCACCTGCTTTTAATTTAGTTTTCATTACTTTGTTTACTAACCACGAGGCAATTTTTTCTCCTGTGCGTGAGTCTTTCGACTTAACCCTTTGTTTAGCCATGTTTAGTAGTTCTAAATCCGCCTTATGACGGTCTTCTAAATTCGAATACTTGGAATATGCTATATCGTGTTGCATACAAGCGTTATCTAACGGATTAATACCTTTATCACCCCGTAACAATCTTTCTTTTAGTCTAGTACCAGGTCCACAATAATTGTATCCAGGTAAATGTAATTCAAATGGCAAATTATTAATTACACTATTGAGAAGTCCTCCTCCTTCAATAACCATCAAATATAATGATCTTACAATAAATACATACACGTTATATAGGTTTCATACAATAGATTTTTTATTAATCCAACTATTTTCAGTATCATTAAGACCCAACCATTTTACAAACAATTGATTACCCTTCCTTTTTAAAACCTTTTCCACCAAGTATATGTCACCATTCATCGTTTTTTGAAGCTCCTGTTCATAAAATGTACCCAAAATCATTTGTTTTCGCTGATCTTCAATTCGGTAAGTAATCGGATTAGTATTGTTTACTTTTGTAATTGTAAATATTTCAGCGGACCAATTTGGAGTATATCCTTTTTGAAAATCTCCTTTATATTTGCTAATACGAACATGATCTCCAACATTGAATTTACTACATTTTTTTATGATAGACATCTTCTGTGACAGTTTAATGTTACTCATGATAGTAGATTCATTGTTGTAGTTTACGTCTATAGGTTTATAGTGAGTTATTCGATGTACAGTATTATTATAGGAGTTAACAATGTTTTCTAAAGGTTTTCTAAACCAATTATAATTACCAATATAACTAAAATACTTATAAAGCCTGCCTTTCAAAGTCCTAATCACTCTTTCTACAATGGAAGCTTTTTTAGTTGAGTATGTAGAATAATGATTAATTTTGTTTGAAGCCATCAGATTTTGAAATATATTATTATAAAATTCTTTACCTAAATCAGTCTGCAAATTAACAGGTATTCGACCAGAAGAAACAAGTATTATATTAAATAAATTCGAAATTTCCGACTTAGTTTTCGTTTTAGATGGCATTGCCCAAACAAATTTAGAGAAGGCATCTATTATAACTAAAATGTATTTATAACCTTTGTTATCCTTTGCTAAACTTTGCATATCAATTAAATCAGCTTGCCATAAATCATCAATACCTTTTAAACACACATACCGTCGAATGAAGTTTTTTCTTGCTGCTCTATGAATTTCATCTACAACTTGTTGTTTACTCATTTCATTACCTACACTTTTGGGATCTTAATGATTGAATCTATATCAGATTTCGTATAATAGTAAGTCTGCAGATATTTTTTGATTGTAAATGTTAATTTGTTCAGTTCGTCTACTATTTTCTGACTTGTCCAAAATTGATTAATAAATTTATCAACATATTCCTTATTCACAGCATCGTCAGCTTCTAATGGGATGCTAACTCCTTTTAATCTCACTGAATTTATATTAATTTCGCCATCTTCGATTTTTAATAAATCATCAGTTTTCAATTGTACTGATGTACGCAAACGCTTATGAACGTGATGACCGAATTTATCGATATTCATTCCCCTCAGAACTGCATTAACCGATAGTTGATAGTTGACTGTCTTAATATAGAAAAATCCGACATATAAATATTTATTTAATTAAACCACTTTCACGTAATTCTTCAATGATGGATATTATTTCATTATCTAATCCAGTGTTACCAGCATCTCGAGAAGCTACCAATAACTTTAACCGATTAACCAATTCATTGGGATCATCCCAATAAACATAATCCACGTTTGGATTAAGTTTCTTAATTACAGACAATCCGGATCCTTGCGACATGCTTTCCGTGCTAACACAATTTTTAGCTAATTTTATGAATAGAGGTCTAATTATCTGCGTATACTTTCTTCCCTTGTTACTTTTAATTGGTTTTGAGGGATCGTAATCACGACGATGAGCATTAGTAACTATTAACATTTTCTTATAGTTAAGTCTGTCATCTTCTTTTATTAAACTTAAATCTGGTGATTTTTTAAATAACAGTTCCATTAGCCCTAAAGTTTTAACGTATGGTTTTCCACCAACTATAATATGGTAATCATTTAAAGACACTGATGACATTCCCATCATAAGTTTTCCTCTTTCTCTTCTGACACCGAAAGGAATATTTTCATCGACGATATCTGACATTGACCATGATGAAGGACGTGGACTAATACTTTTGCTAGTTTTGAAAGATGTACCGCTTGTATCATGTTTGGAATCATCACTATCACTTAACTCGTCATCCTCCTCAGTTTGAAGATCAGACGTATTACCTTTTACAGGAGCATCATAATAATTGCTGTCATTAGAACTACTATTTCCATCATAAGGATAATCATCATCTTCTGATACATGATCGCGAACACCTTTTTTTACTGTATGTGTAGGGGTACGACTGACCTTTCTCTTCATAATTTTATTTATTTTTGGAGTTACTATTTCATCGCATGTCTTAGAATTCTTAATTGATAACTGTTTTAATGGATCTGTTATCGGTTTTAAAACGGACTCCATGACTATATCATTATTAGTTTTGATGTCGCGCATTATTTGAATTTTCTTTTTAAGTGATTGGGTAGATTTCAGAACCTGTTTTTTCAACTCCTTCTCTTCGTTCATACTTTATACTTTAGCACTATACTTTACAGCGTTGAAATTATCAATGACCGTAAAAACCATAACATGTTTATTATAAACATCTATTGAAAATTTATGAATGTATCAAAAGTCTTTCTATAATAGCCTTTATTCTTCTCACAGTCCTTGTTTATTACTAAGTAACTGTAAGGGTTGCTCCATATTTCCGAACACATATCTCGGAACTGAGTCCATGTCATATCTGTATTAACATGTTCATCGTATACATGATGAAGGTTAACATCATCTTGCTTGAAAAGAATAACGAGGTTAGCATTGTCACGAATTAACTGCTTCGGAATTTTTGAATAGGTTTGGTTTAAGTAAAAACAGTCTATATTTTTATGTCTGCCCATAGCAAAATAATCACGTATGTTGTTTTGATTTTCACATGCAACATCGTCAAAAATTATAACTGAATTAGGAGCGGCTTCATGAGGACTCAAAACTTCCTCGTTATCACGATATTTTATAAAAGATATCTCTGATACATTTTGGAACACCTTTTCTAAAAACACGTACTTTGGTTGAAATAAAGTCTTGGAATACAGGTACACGTTTCGAAAATGTAATCCATTTTCATGTAAAAGTAGTCCAAGCATTAAATTAGTTTTACCGCAGTTAGAAGGTCCAGAAATAATACACCGAATTGAATTAGGTAAAAGTTTTCCATGACGGGCTATGCTTCTGTTGGCTTGAACACAAATTTTCTCCAGCTTCAAAGAATGAGGTTGTTTCACAAATTTCATGTTTGCATTTAAACAGATAGCTTACGTGAATTAAGTACGTAACAGCTTGATGATCTACGCAAAATGATGGGAGTGTAAATTTCCGAATGTTTTTATACATTAGATAAGAATTTTGTGTTTATAAATCATAACGAATCCGTTATGTACTTGTATTTTTATTGTCTTATTGTGTTACGTTAACCTGCAGACAGTCATGACATGTTGCGATACTGTGCATTAGCGTTTTCAACGTGAAAATTGTCACACTACGGTAGCGTATTTTTGGGTTTTTCGAAACGCATGATCATCCGAGCAACGTGAGTGTCAACGAACGTTTGCGAAGGAATGGAATGTGTTTTGAAATGCCCAATAATACCCTACTCCCGCCGACAGGGCCGCGGTAGTTTTCGAAAGAGTACCCGTGGTCCTGTCCATGGTGGCGGAGGCGGAACACCCCAGGAGTTTTAGTTGGTGCAAGTCCAACATAATCGCCCGTTCCCCCGGACGGGCGGTATACATAATGTATTTCTCCTGGGTAACAAAAAAAAAAAAAAAAAAAGGGTTATACAGGATCGAAATTTTCGATCAAAATTTTTCAAAGTTTTTTTTTCCCTTAGCGACACTGACCGGCATTAGTCTCGAGATGTGTGGCTATAAGCCAGCAAGAATCTGTAGATTCAACCATTGCTTTGTCATTTTAGCCTTGTTTATATTGAGAGGCAATAACAACATTTGTCTCTTTATTAAAAAAAAAAAAAGTAGAGGATGATGTAATCTGTGGTTGATGTAATCTGTGGTTGAAATAATGGAGGTCTCACGTTTTGTGTTAATTAAAGCTTTTCGTTCTGCGCTACGATTGATATGAGTTTTATTAGAAACACCCAGAAAACCCAATAGTTATGGGCCCAGTTCACGATTACACTGCGAAACAACAAAAACCCTACTGAGAGAGTGCATATGGTTTTTTTTATGGAAAAAAGGATTGGAAATTGAAGAATCGGCTCAAAGATGTTGTCACGAGATAAATA